>OX327712.1:22400000-23000000 GCA_946807835.1 Ailanthus altissimus
CGGCAAATCCAGCTTCGAGAAATACTTTGCCTGCCCCAACTGATCAAACAAGTCAGCAATTAAAGGAATGGGATACCTATTTTTGACAGTGACCTTGTTCAGCGCTCGGTAGTCTATGCATAACCGCAATGATCCGTCGTGCTTGCGCTGGAAAAGCACGGGCGCGCCGTAAGGCGCCTTCGATGGCTGGATAAACCCTGCATCCAGCAACTCCTTGAGCTGCTTCCGCAACTCTGCTAGTTCTGGTGGAGACATTCTGTAGGAGGCCTTGGCTGGAGGTTTCGCCCCTGGTTCCAGCTTAATCTCGTGATCAATTGCCCGTCTTGGTGGTAATTTCTGTGGTAGCGCTGCTGGCATCACGTCCTGGTGCTGCTTGAGCACTTTCGTGATCTCTGCTGGCAGCTCCTCTTCGCCCCCGTACGCCTCATCATCTGCCTCCCATATTGTGGCGAGGTATGTCTCTTCTCCCCGCTTAGCTCCTTTCTTCAATTGCATGGCGGACAGGAGAGTAGTGTGGGCGTTGGGCTCGGATTGCCCACCTGTCGGCTTGTTTACTGTCGGCACCATGCATGGTCCCCCCTCCAAGATGCATACATAGTTGTGTCGGGGAAGTGGCACCACATTAAACTGCCGCAGAAAATCCATACCAAGAACAGCATCAAAATCATCGAGAGGGGCTACCGAAAAGTTTACCTTACCGCTCCATTTTCCGAGGCTCATTTCAACTCCACGAATGACCCCGTCCAGTGGCTTGATTGCGGCGTTCACAGTCTTGAGGTAGCCAATCCCCTTCTCCACCTTGAGGCCCAAGCGTACTACTTCCGCATACTTCATAAAGTTGTGCGTAGCTCCAGTATCTACAAGTGCTTGATTCCTCCTTCCGTTAATGTAGGCTTCAACGTACATCAGCGCCTTTCCTGCTGGCGCGCGGGCTGCCCGCTTGGCATTGAGGGCATTGAGTAACTGGAGACATCCCAATTGTCCCTGTTCACCCGCTTGCTGAGTCTCCAACATTGCGTTGATAGCCTTCTTCTTTGGACAGTCCTTCACCCAATGATCCCCGTCGCAAAGGAAGCAGCTAGATCTCGGCTTTCTCCCGCCGTTGCGCTTCTGCTCTCTCCCTGTGGGCGGTTTACCTTTCCCCTCCTTATCCTGCGGAGGATGAGACTCTCTGGTTCCCCCACCTTTGCTGTGATTGGGCTTCGAATTCTTGGACTTCCCTGCATCACCCTTGCGGTAATCAGTGAGCGTTTCCGCCAATGTGAGGGCGTCGGATATGTTCTGCACTCCACGCCGCCTCAGCTCATTGGACGCCCATGTCTGTAACCCATCAAGGAAGTTGAACAGCAAGTCTTCTTCACTCATATTGGGGATCTGCAGCATCAGCAGAGAGTACTCCTCAACGTACTCGCCAATCGACTTGTTCTGTCTCAACTCCTTTAGACGCTTCCTAGCGTCGTGCGCCACATTCTCCGGATAGAATTGGCGTTTCAGCTCCTGCTGCAGCTCTGTCCAGGTATTGATGGTGCAGGTACCCTTGCGAATCTCCTCGCTCTTCCTACGCCACCACAGAATTGCATGATCAGAGAGATATAGGGTCGCGGTGTTTACCTTATCCTCGTCCCGTAGGCCTAGGGCGTCGAAGTATCTCTCCATCTGCCAGAAGTAATTGTCGAGCTCCTTGGCGTTCCGCTTCCCGCTGAACTCCTTGGGCTTAGGAGCATCGACTCTCGGTGTAGACACCGTCACTTGAGCGGCGACAGACCCATTCGCCACCGCCCACTTGCACAGCACCACATCCTCTTTGACAGATTCGAGCCCGCGGTGTAGCTCCCCTACTTGGGCCTGAATACTGTCCATTGTGGTGAGGACGCTCTCCTGAAAAGCTTTAATCCAGTCCCGCTGCTTATCGACGTAAGCCTCGATGGATGTGCTGATGAGGGTGCGCAGCTCGTCTCCTTGAGCGTCGAGGCCTCCCTCGATCTTCTCTACTTGCTGCTCCAGCTCTCCAAGGCGATCTGCTGCCTTCCCGACAGCGCCGCTGAGTGCTCTCACCATACCCCCCACATCCTAACCTGGATCTGCTGATTTCTCGCGAGACGCCGCGCCGTGCTTCTTAGCTTTAGGGTTCCGACCCCTCTCTTCAGCCAAATCTGATGGTGCGCCGTCTTTCTCCATCTCTGAACTGAACCTGCTCTGATACCAACTGTCACGGACTGTTTTCGAGACCGTGCGGCCTTAGACGCGTTGCGTGCTAAGCAGCCTAGAAAACCACACAAAGAGAAGAGAAAATAAGCACACCAAGTGTTTGCACGAATGCTCTCTATATTGCTGAAGAGAAAACAAGCTATGAGATGAAAAATACAAGTGAGGGTCTCCCCCTTTTATAGTTGCAGCCCTATACAATCAATGGCTGAGATCTATTTGATCTAACGGTGTATATACAAGATGGGATAATATTCCTTAGAATATTCCTAGATGCTCTCCTACCTCTTATGGGAGTCTAACTAGGGTTAACTTCCTTAATAAGTTGCGGGCCAAGCCCGGTTCTCCATCTTAACCAGCGGGCCTTCTAGAAGCTCCGGTCCACGTAACGCTCCATGGTCCAAGAGGCCTCCAGCAGGCCTAGTCGCGCACCAAATGCTTGAGGAAATACTTGAAAGCACTTGGGGCGTGACACTTGACAGACTTTAGCAGAGAAAAAGATTTTATCTCCAGTAACTAACAGTTCTCTCAATATTCAGCTTGATTGGATGTCCTCCTATTTCAATGGAATATGTCACAATTATGGAGGTAAGTGTCTTGTCTCTATTATCTAATTAAATTATTCATTGGGTCTCTTTTATTTAAAGACAAGTTCAGAAATATTAACTGTCTCTTTATGTTTGATATATAGATTGTGCTGGGAAACTTGAACATTCTCTTTTCATGGTTGGTGAAATTGGAGGGAACGACTATAATTATGCACTTCTACAAGGCAAAACCTTTGAGGAGGTAAAAGCCATGGTGCCTGATGTAGTCGGAGCCATAAAGAATGCTGCTACGGTAAGTCTTCTTACTACAAATCAATACAAGTAATTTATTAGCTTTAGGCAGTGTTCTCAATTCTTAGATTTTGTTTTTTCAGAGAACTATTGGTTTTGGAGCTACTAGAGTTGTTGTTCCAGGAAATTTTCCAATAGGCTGTATGCCAATCTATCTTACCGCATTCCAGACCAATGTTTCTGCTGCATATGATGAACTCCACTGCTTGAAGGACTTGAACACCTTGTCATTGTATCACAATCAACATCTCAAACAAGCCATTCAAGAACTGAAGAAAGAACATCCTAATGTAGCTGTTGTATATGGCGACTATTACAATGCATTCTTGTGGATTCTGCGCCGTGCTCGTTTACTTGGTGAGTAAATAGAGATTGTTGTCAAACCTCATCTTTCCTAAACTAAACTTAAATACTGTATATGTTTGATCTTTACTTACCTCTAACTTAAATCAACAGGTTTTGATTCCATATCGGTGCAAAAAGCTTGTTGTGGTATTGGAGGTGATTACAACTTCAATCTCGCAAAAATGTGTGGATTTCCTGAAGTTTCAGTTTGTCAAAATCCTCACAAATACATCAGTTGGGATGGAATTCATTTGACTCAGAAAGCTTACAAATACATGGCAACATGGCTCCTTCATGATATCATTCCTAATCTTCAGTGTTGACAGTACTAGTTTAATTATATACTGTAATATTTATAGTAGTTTAAAGGGGGAATTTTTTTTTTTTTTAGCATAGTTAGCTACTCAGATTTTTCATATCTATGGGAACTTCTATTATTACATAGTTTATACTGAATTTTTATTTAATAAAGACATTAGTTTGTTTCCCTTTCTTGAGAAAAAAGCCTTAGTTTTGCATATTATTACATTACAAAGGAAGAAAGGAAATTGTCAGTTTACTTATTAAAATTTACTTAAATGAAATAAAGCCGATTGGTTAGTTTGTAGTTCTTAATTTTCTTTTCATAATCAAAGCAATCGCAGAAGCAAAAGATGTTAGTATATGTTGTTATAGAACTCTAAATTCAACACAAAAATTAAATTTAAAAGGTCATAGCAAAAGATGAGTTAACCAGGTGTTATAAAAAATAATGGTGGGCAATGCGCAATAGCACAAGTACGTTATGGTGCCTTGCCTTCACGAGACTAAGCTATAAATTGATTTTGTTGCCAAATCAACGAAAGTTCAGATTCTCTAAGCACAAAACTTGACTGCATGTCTACCTATTCACAAGGAATGTGTTACATTGGTATATAATAAGCATATTATTTAGAAACGTAAAATTTAATCTGAAAATTTGTAATACCTCGTCACCACATTTTAAAGCATAGAGAATTGTATGACTGCGTAATTATAGTTAATAAAAATTTCTTTGTATTTTTTAGTGATTATTATATTTCTATAAACTATAATCCAATATTTGGGTTAATTTACAAGGTTTTAAAACTTATTTTATTAAGACTAAATTGTAATATTTTGAGGAACTAATTTGAGAATAATAAAATTAGCCTAATATATAAAAACACATCCTTTCTAATCCTAAACCTTATTTGTCAAAGAAAGAAAACGTACAAAAGAGAGAAGGGGGAGAGAGAAAGAAGAAGAAGAGGAAATTGAAAGAAGAATTATTGTTTTAAGGATTTTTTTTAAAGATTATAATAAGGCCTCAAGAAGAAAGACTATGATTTTGGGTTAAAGAAATGCAAAATTTAATTCGAGCTCATAAGGCGAAACCCCTCAATATGGAAAAGACGCTTTGCATTGGATTAGAATAATACACGTGGAGTTTTATAAGTGGAATAATATGTTTATTTCTTTGTATTTATGTTTTTCAAAAAATAAGAATTTCCTTACCTGTAGTATTACAAATACAATATTATTTATATGATATAATTTATGTTATCTAATTTCAAAATTATAAAGAAATGGATTTTAATTCTCTGTTTAAATTAATTAACTTGTTTTAAAAGTTAAAATTTAGTAATGCCTATTTTAATATTAGTTAATTATCTTAGTTAAATTATGATTTTACAGATTGATCATAGAAATCTTACTTCAGTTATTAACTTTTAAAGCACCTAGCATGAGATAATTTCATGTTATTTATTTTTTTGTCATAAGTTGGATATTTTTCTTATTACATTTTTGTTGAGTATTTTAAAATTAAATAAAATTTTGGTCAAGTTAGCATGGTTAGATTAATGATCCTTCTTAATCTTAGGAAATACCGGGTTATGTCGTTTTAAAAATTATCAATATGTACTTTATTTCAAGAGAAATTCAACATATGTTATTAATTACTGATAATTCATTATTGTTTGTCATATACCACCTGGAAAATTATCAATAGACTGTGCCGAGAAACTTTTTTCTTTCTTTTTGAATGAGCCTCATCAAGGTAGATTTCTTCTTCTTTCTTTTTTTAACATGGAGGGATATGAATTCGGAACCTCAGTAAAGTAAGGAATAAATATACTGCAGTCATTTACCCTTGAGCTGTTTAAAAACTTAAAGACTCTTTGTTCATGGTTTGAGTGATTGGAGGAATTGACTACAAATTTGCAATTTCGTTCCGCAAAACAACCTCAATAGCTTTAAGGCCAAGGTTGCAATTACGTTGCACAAAACGCCATCGAGCTTCCATGGATTCAGTAGCAAAAAGCGAACCTGCCAGAAAAAACATTAGAGATATTAGAAATATGAGAGATGGATTACTTCGACAATAATGATTTTTGATGATTTCCTAAATTGCTTTTTGTATCAACGTGGTTAGGAATTTAATTACCATCGATAATAGGCGGATATACGGAAAAATTAGAAGTGGTATATACAAATTCTAAAGTATGATGAATTAGCAAATTCTAGGAACTGCCTTGATATTCAAACTTTGAGCAGAAAATTGAATTTTAAATACGAATAGGGAAATCATAATGTAGAGATTAACACGCAGCGGAATACGTAGAGAATACAAGTAATGAAGTAGTTTAAAAAAAATCTAAGCAAGAACAACAAGCTAAATTGTAGAGCTAAGAATTGACAATAGAGAAAAGTAGAAATATATCATACCAAGACACAAAATACGTGGTTCAGCAAATTGCTTACGTCCACGGTGGATCAAGGATCCAAGTCTCTCTTATTCTTTGTTTGATTACAAGAGAATTGATCTTACAAGATCAAGGAATGATACAAATTGAATTTTGGAGCTCTAGGGTTTTTGTAAAGAGTTTTGAAAGTGTTTCTCATTCTCATAACCCTAGGCATAATGGGGTATTTATATGAAGTCTAAAATACCAAAAAAAAACGGAAAGAAAAAAGCCTAAATTCAGAATTTTCAGATTGTGAACAGTGAACAGTGGCCAGTGAACAGTGCAGAGCCGCGGCATTGATATACTGGAACCAATGCTTCCGCCAGCGCTTTCAATGCCGCGGCGCTCACACCTGAGAATTTTTTTTTATTTTCTTCTGCAATTTTTTCAACTGTTCCATTAGAATTCCACCTCTTTCACACATGTTTCCGACTCCAAAATAATTCTGACATGTTCCCGAATTTATTCCAAACATTACCAACATCATAAACATGATTTTGGATCATAAATTCCACACATAATCTGAGATGGACAACTTGTTTTTTAATATTACATATAAGGTGGACAAACCCAAATTCTCCATTTATAGATAACCCGCTTTTACAAAGTATTATTATCATCATCACGTAATATAATCAAACAGTCACTGCTAGCTTTACTCAAAAGTTCTTTTCATCGAACAATGGCAGCCATCAACAAGAACGTGGCTTTCTCGCTTTTTCTCATGCTCAGTTCTCTCTTTCTTCTTGCTCCTCCTCCATGCCTTGCACGTGGTCTACAGACTTGTGGGATCGATGCCATATATCAACTCGGAGAATCCATATCGGATACGTTAGCACCCGAAATCTGTGTTTGCTCGGCTTCCCTACGGAGAAACCTTCTTCAAGAATGCAACGGGTAGATGTTCGAATGGGTTGTTAATGATCGATTATTTTGGTAAGAAATCAGTTTCCTTCTTTCTTCTTCTTCTTCTTCTAATCTTCCTATTTCTCTCCTTATACACTAAATATTGATGACATAAAGGTTGCTAATTATTATTATTATTATTTAATTCTGTTTAATCAATATCATTTGGTCTTCCCTTTCTTCAGGCCTACTTGAATCCAAACGCATCGATAGACAGTCATGGTCATGACGTAAATTTTGTTGTTGCTGGCTTGGCTCTACTGCTTTGCATTTGCAGATTTTACCCTAGAAAATTATCTTTTATCTCCAGTTATTAACAGTTCTCTCAGTACTCAGCTTCACTGGATGTCCACCTATTTTCATGGAATGTGTAATAATGATGGAGGTAAGTGTCTCTGTGTCTCCCTGTCTATTAAAATATCTGAAGTCAATTATACAGTTTTCTTTTTTCTTATTTTCTTTTTTTGAAAGAGTACAATTTTCTTAATTTATCTGGTATGCTTGACATAGATTGCCGTGAGAAACTTAAACATTCTCTCTTTATGGTTGGTGAAATTGGAGGAAAGGACTACAATTATGCACTTCTTCAAGGAAAAACCTTGGAGGATGTCAAGGCCATGGTTCTCGATGTTGTCCAGGCCATAAAAGATGCTGCTACAGTAAGTGTTCTTCTTATAGACCAATTCAATTCTTTGATTATTATTAAACAATATTCTCAATTCTTTGATTTTGTTAATTTCAGAGAGTTATTGCTTTTGGTGCTACTCGAGTTGTTGTTCCTGAAAATTTCCTAGTAGGCTATATGCCAATATATGTGTTGAATGGAGCTACATTTACGGTTAGAGACCAAGTCAAATAAGTTAGAGGAATAAAAGGAGTTAAATTTAGAATTTAATTCAAGTAATTATCAAGATAAAATAAGTATTTGATTTGTATTTGAGTTCTTTATTTTTTTTAGTATTTAAGTTGATGTAAACTTGATATTTTGAAATGAGAATTTGTGAACAACATTTTTGAGTTGTTAACAAAGAGTTGTTTTTCTTTTTCTTAAACACTACATTTCTTTATCCTTCTCAAACCCAACAGTGGTATCAGAGCTCTTCTTCTTAAGAGACCCGTGAGTTTTTTTTTTTTTCTCTTGGAAATAGCAATAAGTTGCTTCAATGGTAGGAAATGGTTACATGTCATTGCCACCAATATTTTTAGGAGATAACTATTAGACTTGAGCTATCAGAATGGAGACATTTTTTCAAGCAAATGACTTATGAGATTTGGTTGAAACATGTGAGACAACACTTTTGCTAGATGATACCACAATTGCTCAAATCAGAAATCAGAGAGAAGAAAAAAGAAGGATGTTTAAAGCTAAGACTTGTATCTACTCTGCTATCTCGGAAGTGATCTTTACCAAGATCATGACTTGTGAATCAGCAAAGAAAACATGGGACTTGCTCAAACATGAATATCACGGCAATGACAAGTCAAAGAAAATGCAAGTGATGAACTTGAGGATTGAATTTAAAATGCAGAAAATGAAAGAAGCTGAGAAGTTCAAGGACTACTCTGACAAGTTACTACAAATTGTTAATCACATCTGCTTAGAGAAGATATGCCAGACAAAAGGGTTGTAGAGAATATTCTTGTGACTCTTCCTGAGAGGTTTGAGTCAAAAATATCTTTTTTTAAAGAGTCAAGAGACTTGTCAACTATAACCCTACCTGAGTTAATCAATACTTTGCAAGCATAAAAGCAAAGAAGATCATACAAGATTGAGGAACCTATGGAAGGAGCTCTACTAGCAAGAGAGCATGATAAGTACCCTAGTGATAACAAAGGAAAGAAGTCCTAGAATTAGAGCAATCAGAAGAAATGAGGAGCAAGCTCAAAAGATGATTCCAAACCAAAATTTTACCTTGTCCTTACTGTAACAGAACAAATCATCAAGCTTCAAGTTACTAGCAAAATCCTAAAGTAGAGTGTAAAGCCTACAAGTAGAAGGGTCATATTGCTAGATTCTACGAAAACAAACAGAAAGAATTTCAGCCTTCACAAATTCATGTATAGACAGCTCAGCAACAATATGAAGACCGGCTATTTATGGTCACTTGTTATGTAGAAAGAAATCAGCGCAGCGATGCTTAGTTGATTGATAATGGTTGTATAAACCACATGACCTTTGATAAATCAATCTTCCAAAAATTAGACAGGTTTATAGTATCAAAAGTTAAGATTGGAAATTGTAAGTTAATTGTAGTAAGAGGTAAGGGTAGTATCATGATTAAATGCTCAGGTAAGAAAAAGTTGATACATGATGTCTTGTTTGTTCTTAAAATTGATCAAAACTTGTTAAGTGTGGGACAATTACTTGAGAAAGTGTACTTAGTATTTTTTAAACAAAACAAATGTGAAATTTTTAACCTTAATAGAGTTGTTTGATTTACTGTAGGAATGAAGAGCAAGAGTTTTTGCTTATAGTAGTCCAAGTGCAGTGCATATTCTGGTGTCATGAAACATTCAAACTTGTGGCATAAGAGAATAGGGTACTTTCACAAGTCTGCCTTAAATCACATCCAGAAAAAAAAAAAAAAGATTGTGCTGAGATATGTCAAAAGTATTATTGATGATGGTATAAGTTTGTGAAAATAGAGAGGCTGTCTCTATATGGTTTTGTAGATAGTGATTGGGATGGCTCATATGAGGATATAAAAAGTACTTTAGAGTATTTATTCAGTCTTGGATCAGCATGCTTCAGTTAGAGTAAGAAGAAACAAGAAGTGATTGCTCAATCTACTGTAGAAGCTAAGTACATTGCTATTGTTGCTGTTATAAATTAATCTATTTGGTTAAGGAAGTTAATGGATGATTTAAAGCTGAAACAAGATGTTGCAACATTGTTGTTCATAAACAATCAAGCTGCCATAACAATTTTAAATAATTCAATATTTCATGGCAAGACAACACACTTCAAAGTAAAGTTTCATTTCTTGAGAGAGGTGCAGAAAAATAATGAAGCTAAACTTATACATTATAACAGTAAAGACCAGTTGGCAGATATACTTACAAAAGGGTTGTCAAAAACAAGATTTGTTTATCTTACAGGGAAAATGGGAGTTTGCAGTAAAAGTAGTAAGGAGGAGTATTGAATTGTGCTATATTTACTGCTAGAGACCAGGCCAAATAAGTTAGAGAAATAAAATGAGTTAAATTTAGAGTTTAAATTCAAGTAGTTATCAAGATAAAATAAGTATTTGAATTTTATTTGAGTTTTTTTAAATTTTTTTGGGTGTTTAAGTTGATGTAAACTTGATATTTTGATATGAGGATTCGTGAACATTTTGAATTGTTAACAAAGAATTATTTTTCTTTCCCTTAAACACTACACTTCCTTATCCTTCTCAAACCCAACACTATGTTACTGGATTCCAAACTAATGTTTCTACTGCTTATGATGAACTCCACTGCTTGAAAGACTTGAACAACTTGTTATTATATCACAACTAACATCTCAAACAAGCGTTTCAACAACTGCAAAAAGAACATCCTAATGTAGCTATTGTATATGGCGATTATTACAATGCATTCTTGTGGATTATGCGTCGTGCTCGTTTGTTCGGTGAGTCAATAGAAATTTTTATTACAGCATACTATTCTAAAATAAACCTACTTATATATGTTACTAAATTTTTTACTTACTTTCTACTTGAATCGATAGGTTTCGATGTTGGATCAATGCAAAAAGCTTGTTGCCTCACTGATGGTGATTACAACTTCAATCTTACAAAAATGTGTGGGTTTTCTGATATTCTAATTTGTGAAAATCCCCATTAACACATCAGTTGGGATGGAATTCATTTGACTCAAAAAGCCTATGGCTACATGGTAACGTGGCTCATTCATAATATCTTTCCAAATCTTCATTGTTAATTTTCCTTTAGATATATAGATTGATTTTGTTGTTTATATATACATATATATATATATAATAGTTGATTATCAAAGATATTTATGCCATGAATTTGTTACATGGTTTGTAAGTTGGTTATATTTTAGTAAAGAAACTATTTTGTTTTTCTCTTTTAAGGAAAAAAAAAAGTCTTATTTTGTATTGTTTTCGCGTGAGCTGGCGCAAAGAAAATTTCGAGACAGATCATAATTTGCTATCATAAGTTTATGATAATGAAATTTAGAATGTTATTAAAGCCTAAGCAACTTGGAAAAGCACCAACTCTCTTCAAGAGCGACATATTTATTCTGAAATATTTCTTTTACAAATAATTACAAAACCAAAGCATTTTAATTATGTTTTTAAAATTATTCGGAATCATATGATGAACAATAATGACATATAGCTTGCACTCAGATATTTGCTTTAATAGCATAACCTGTGCAACCCCTAAGTTAGTAAGGGGTTTGGGCCTTAAAGAGGCTAACAAGTTTAATTATTATTTCTTTGATTATTTAGTGAAATTTGTAAAGTTATTTTTAGTTATTATTCCTTCTATTATTTGATGAACTTATAAAGTTATTGTGTTGCGTATTACTGAAATTTGTAAAGTTATTTTTAGTTGAAATTTATAAAATTATTGTGTTATGTTTATAGACAGTTATTTAGTCGGTTGGAAATTTATAATGTATTGTTGGCAGTTACTATAATACTTTAAAATTTGTAATGAGATAAATATATAAAAATAATAATAATAACATATAACTTTTAAAAATAAACGCCCTCTCAAATTTTCAGGATATATTTTAATTTAGAGAAATTTAATAAACAGCATAGAACATCTCCATCAAATTTATGAACTTGAAGGGACTTCATCTGTAAGTAAGAGTATCAAAAGCTGCTCGAGAAGGATCGATCATATGAATTTCAATTAATACAAATCTTCAAAAGTAATTAGCATGTGGACAACATAGTTCTTGTGTAAACAATGTATGTTCTCTGTAATTTCTGAGTCGAGAACTTGCTTGATAAGCTAAGTAGCAGAGTTATAATACCATATGATGGAGACCTTGAGGTTGTTATATATATAAACCCTAGATGGGTTTTACTTTTACATATTCAGAGTTTCAAAAATCCAGTGCACCAAAAGGAAAAGAAATTAAATTACGCCCCCTCAACACTATTTTTGCAACAAAACACAGAACATGTTTTTTTTTCTTTTTTCTCGGAATATTTCATCACCAATACCCACTTTAGAAAACGAACTCCAAATCAATTAAAACCCAATTAAAAATGTTTCAAACTTTGATTGAGAAAAAAAAAAAAGACACGTATCCAAAAAAAAATAATGAAAGATCAATCAAATTTACCTCCCGTCAATGATCTTGACGCTGGTTTTCATATTAGGTTGAGACCAATTCTACGCGATCAAGCCCGCCATCCCACTTAGCCATACTCACCCTTAATCACAACAAACAAATCCCAGGCGATAATTTTAACAATCCCACATTAAAAAAGAAAAAGAAAATCAAACGTTAAGATTCTTTAGAAAAAAAAATTTACCAACAGTTCTGATTCAACCCATTCCCTTACTGATTCAAAAGTTGACTTGGGTTCCGACATTTTCAGAGAAACAACAAAATGGGTTTGTGTTTTGTTTGAGAGAACTAAAACAGAGAACAGAAACGAAGAGGTTTGGGATATTTTTGAATAGAGATTTTGTAATGCCAGAAAAATCGAAAGGCGGTAGAGAAAGAGAGATCCAAGTTGTTTATGTACACCTCAAAAAACGGTGGGATGGGCAGAAGATGGTTAGATTCAAAATCCGCAGGTGCCATAATTAAAGAGAGATTTTCATTTATATTTCTTGAAATTAAAATAAAAAAGAAAAAAGGAAATCATATTTACCTTAGAAACTCTGATTGCTCTTTCCAAAACCAACACGGATTCTTATTCTGCATGAAAATTGGATTTGAAGACCTCAATGGTTATGAATTTAGGCCCTTATAATGCTCCGATGTTAGGTATGATCAGATCAGTAATCATAGTTTAGAGCGGAAAAGTACTGACATTCAAAAACGATTAGGGAAATCAAACTCTGAGTAGGACAAATAAACCTGTCTTTTTCCTATTATCCGAAACCAAGTAGAAATTATGATCTGCCATCTATAAATAACAGGCTTTAGCTCGCAAACTATTATCATCACAACAATATCAATTACCGATTGCTAACTTTCTTTCGATCAAGCAATGGCAACCATCATCAAGAATAACACGGTTTTCTGTTTGTTTCTTGTGCTCGGTTCTCTCTTTCTCGTTGCTCCTCCTCCGTGCAATGCACATGGTCTTCAGACTTGTGGGATTGATGCGATATATCAACTTGGAGACTCGATATCAGACACGGGCAATCTCATCCGCGAGCAACCTCAGTCTGTGTTTGCTCGGCTTCCCTATGGAGAAACCTTTTTCAAGAATGCAACCGGCAGATGCTCTGATGGGTTGCTAATGATTGATAATTTCGGTAAGAAATCAATTTGCTTCTTTTCTTCTCCGCCTGATCTTTCAATTAATTTTGCTCTTATCTATAGGTTTGCTTTAATTGTTTTCACTAAATATTGAATATTGAGGTCGATGGTTGCTAAGTTATAGTGTTATAATTAATCTTGTTGCAGCGATATCGGCTGGTCTTCCCTTTCTTGAAGCCTACTGGAATCCGAACTCATCAAGCCACAGTCATGGAGTGAATTTTGCTGTTGCTGGCTCCACTGCTTTGCCTTGGCAGACTTTAGCAGAGAAAAAGATTTTATCTCCCGTAACTAACAGTTCTCTCAAAATTCAGCTTGACTGGATGTCCTCCCATTTCAATGGAATATGTCAAAATTATGGAGGTAAGTGTCTCTGTCTCTATTATCTAATTAAAAGTTCATTGGGTCTCTGTTATTTAAAGATGAGTTCAGAATTATGAACTGTCTCTTCATGTTTGAAATATAGATTGTGCTGGGAAATTTAAACATTCCCTCTTCATGGTTGGTGAAATTGGAGGAAACGACTATAATTATGCACTTTTACAAGGCAAAACCTTTGAGGAGGTAAAGGCCATGGTGCCTGAAGTAGTCGGAGCCATAAAGAATGCTGCTATGGTAAGTCTTCTTCCTACAAATCAATACAATTAATTTTATTAGCTTTAGGTAGTGTTCTCAATTCTTTGATTTGCTTTTTTCAGATAGCTATTGGTTTTGGAGCTACTAGAGTTGTTGTTCCAGGAAATTTTCCAATAGGCTGTATGCCAATCTATCTTACCGCATTCCAGACCAATGTTTCTGCTGCATATGATGAACTCCACTGCTTGAAGGACTTGAACACCTTGTCATTGTATCACAATCAACATCTCAAACAAGCCATTCAAGAACTGAAGAAAGAACATCCTAATGTAGCTGTTGTATATGGCGATTATTACAATGCATTATTGTGGATTCTGCGCCGTGCTCGTTTACTTGGTGAGTAAATAGAGATTGTTGTCATACCTTATCTTTTCTAAACTAAACTTATATACCGCGTATGTTTGATCTTTACTTACATCTATAACTTAAATCAACAGGTTTTGATTCCGGATCAGTGCAAAAAGCTTGTTGCGGTATTGGAGGTGATTACAACTTCAATCTAGTAAAAATGTGTGGATTTCCTGAAGTTCCAGTTTGTCAAAATCCCCACAAATACATCAGTTGGGATGGAGTTCATTTGACTCATAAGGCTTACAAGTACATGGCGACATGGCTCCTTCATGATATCATTCCAAACCTTCAGTGTTGATAGTACTACTTTTGATATATACATACTGTAATATTTATAGTAACTTAGAGAAAAAATAATTCTTTTATTTAGCATAGTTAGTTACGAAGATATTTAATGTCTATGGGAACTTCAATTATTAAGTAGTTGATTATTGAATTTGTTATATAATAATTTTTAACCGAACTAATTTACATAATTTGAGTAGAAATTTGACATTTTTTTTGTTTGAAACTAGAAAATTGAGATTGAAAAAATAAAAAAATGCAATGCATTTTATAAATTCTAGATTCAAATCCTTCTTCCTCTGTATAAAAAAATAAATAAATAAAGGAATCATAATTCGGAGAAACCTATCTTAAATATTATGAAGCCGAAATATTGATTCCAAAAATAACACTCTCTCACGTAATATTATCATCACCCAATCATCAATTAGCCATTGCTAAGTTTCTTTTGCAAATAAAATAAACAAAATGAAATACCACAAATAAATCCCAACCGTTGAAATCTCCATCAACGGCTCACACTCACCCACTCATCCCCAACTACCCCCTAACCCTTAATTCTGATTGGTCCAGCCCTACAGAACCAAAATAAGCCAGTCAAAAATCGGCACGTCATCAACAGTATATACACGTGCACGCATATAAATATTTTTTCTCTCTCACTCACTCCCATTTCAATTCTAGTTAGGTTTCGCTGATATCACACTCTTCAAATCTCGCTAAAAGGTTCATCAAATTCCTGGCCAAAATTCGATCTTTTTGATTGATTCATCATCAATAGGAAGTGATAAAAATTACCCATGTTTTTGTTTGATTGGTTTTATGGGATTCTTGCTTCTCTTGGGCTGTGGCAGAAAGAGGCCAAGATCTTGTTCCTCGGCCTCGATAATGCCGGTAAAACGACGCTGCTTCACATGTTGAAAGACGAGGTAACCCTTTTTTTTCTATTCTTTTTCATATTTTGTTTTGTTTTCTGGATGTGAAATCTTTTTGGTTTTGGTGATGAGTCAGAGATTAGTTCAACATCAACCGACACAGCATCCCACATCGGAGGAGTTAAGTATTGGGAAAATCAAATTTAAGGCTTTTGATTTAGGAGGTCATCAGATTGCTCGCAGGGTTTGGAAAGATTACTATGCCAAGGTAAAATGTTCATTTTTTTAATAAAAATTTTATCTAATTGTTGATATTCCATCACAGTTTTAGAGAATATTAGGAAGTTGAATTTTTTTGGTGAATAGAAATGTTAAATAGGGTGGTAGAATTTATCAATTTATTACATGTAATAAAGAAATGTCCGTTTTTGTATGTGAAAGTTTCTTAAATGTTCCTGGAGTGGTGCATGGTTGGATATTGGAATTGTGTATAGTACCAAGATTGGTTTTTTTAGATTTATTACATTTCATTGATGGAGAAAACTTGTTGAAAAAGAAAAAGATACTGTTTTTACATGATAGTGGAATGCGGCTCTTGAAAATTTGTCCTTGAGAATGGGAAGTTGCTTTGCAAATTACATGAAGATTTTCATAGATATTTATTTGAATTGTTGAGTGGAGTACATTATTTGATTTGCGGCCTCCATAATCCCAGATAATTTGTTTGTCATTATTCTGATTCATGGGAGGCAAAGAATGAACAAATATGGGAGTTCGCTGATAGTACCTTTTTGTTCGTTAAAAGGTGTTCTAATAGTACCTTGCCACACTTTATTGATATTTATCTAGATTGAAATGAATTAGAAGAACAGATTTTCTTTCATGCGGTATTTTGAACTTTGAACTTCCTTGGTTGCGATCGGTACAAGATCTTGTTTACTTACAAATCATCTGTCTATGTGCAAATTCATTTTGGGCTGGTGTGTTCTCTTGTATGTCTTGCTTGCTTGCTTGCTTTTAGTACTATTTTAGAACTTATATTAAACATTTCCTTGTGAAGGTTGATGCGGTTGTGTACCTGGTCGATGCATATGACAAGGAGAGGTTTGCGGAGTCAAAAAGGGAGCTTGATGCTCTTCTTTCAGATGAAGCCTTGGTCAACGTTCCTTTCCTTATTTTGGGTAACAAGATTGATATCCCATATGCTGCATCAGAAGATGAGTTGCGATATCACCTTGGACTGACCAACTTCACCACCGGCAAGGGTAAGGTGAATCTCGGGGACTCAAATGTTCGTCCCCTCGAGGTATTCATGTGTAGCATTGTCCGCAAAATGGGATATGGAGATGGTTTCAAGTGGCTCTCTCAGTACATAAAGTAGCAAGAAGTAGAAATGGTTCTTTCTTTCTCTATATGTTGTTACACACTAAATTGAGGTGGACACATTTTCTTTTTGAACTGGAGATTACTTGTTCTCTCCCATTTCCCCCCACCCCCACCCCCATGAAATGACAAACATGCGCCCTCATGCCATGCAATGACGAGACTTAAAACTTAATGATTTGGACTTTAAAGTGATTCGTGATTTGTGTTATGATAATGACAATGAGGGAGATGTTTGAAAACCTCTTGAATTCAATGTTGTCCTCTGCATTTTTATGATCATTTCACATAATGTTTACCCTTTCTCCCTCCCAATAAACTATGACAATCTTGGCAGAGTTTTGGTTTATTTGCAATATTTGGTTTACTTGCTATGCTTTGTTTTCCCCTGTGAGTACTGTGGCCAAGAGGCCAAGTCCTATATTCTGAATCTCAGATGATTGAGTTTGGTTAACCATAAACTGTCATAGAACTACCAAATCTTAATGGCATTGTGTTCTATCTCTGCAAGTTATCCACCAGATAAAATTTCATTATTATCTGCTTTAGCATTTATGTGATTATTAGAAAAGCACCAGTTTGCAATCTTTAACCATGATCATAAAATATTTAAATCATAGTGATATTTAGAACAATTGACAATTCCTATGCCACATCCAATAGCTGCATACAGATGGTGATGAACATTACCACTAATGGCAAGTCCTCCAATGCATACAAATCCAACATCTTATCACAAACTAACCGCTGTACCAACCTAACCAATGTCTAATGCTTCTAACCAAATTGAGAATCTTGTTACAATGTTACCTCTATTACTTATCTGTCATTGTGACTATACAAGTGAAACAAAGATTTTCTACATTGACTGCTGCGGTGTAAGCAGCTATTTCAATTTTAACCAGTTTAGTTAAAAAATATTCTATACATTGTAAGAAGCAATCAAAAGGGGGTGTAGCTCAGATGGTAGAGCGCTCGCTTAGCATGCGAGAGGTACGGGGATCGATACCCCGCATCTCCATTTTTCAAAACTAAATTTTAATTAATTTTATTATTGTGTCAACTTTTGGGTAGAGGCCATTTGCTGAATTGGTATATATATCTATATACACATACGTCTGATAGCAAAATTGCAATTAACAGGTGGGAAAAACTTAACCAGTTAATTCCAAGAATAGCCAAAGGTTGGTGACTTGCAAACCAACTTCACTCTACTTTTTAGTCCATTTTTCTCCAACCATTGCTTATATCTTCACCACCAAATTGATAGTTTCTTAATTATATCACTTACAGCTCCTTCCCAATCATGGCATTTTCATTAGTTTTACCACCACAGAAGTTGTTCAGATGCACTTTGATCTTCATAGCCATATCTTGCTGCTGCTGCTACTCAGGTCATTTATATTACACGTGTTGGTTTATATTACAGCTCTTTTGTTCTGATGTTCACCATGATGTTTGGATTAACATGGCACCAATTATCCACAGGATATGCAGACGAAACCCCTGCAGAGAGATTTGCAAAAGCCTTGTTGTGTTTCAACAATAGATTTGTGAGTGAGAACTACATTAGCAATTTCAATTTCTTCTTTCTTTTGCTTAAGTTAATGTCAAGTGTTTTTTTGTTTGACGAGGTGCTGCAGATTTACACTGGCTGTGAAGAGGAATATAGATTGAATGAGAGTGGAAACATCAATGTGCCTCTTGAAGCCACTGACTTGTTTTGCAATGGACCTTGCTTAGTGGAAACTCAGCATGTGCTTAAATGTGTTGAAGAGGCATTATCAAACTTCATATTCTTGAACAAGGCAACAGTCAGAAACATAAGAAATGTTCTCAACAGGGGTTGCAGCTACTCCGGCCAAAGAGGTACTAGCTACTTCAAGCCTAATTTACATGATTCATGAATATTGAATATTGATTTAGAGTTTGTGAAATATATATAGAGACAGAAATGGTCTAGTGGGCTGTTAGAGTGATGAGCGACACTGCCACGTTATAGTGTTTGGTTAATCCACGACTTTAGTACTATCTATGATGCACTGTCCATCATATGATGGGAGAGTGCGATGTTGTTCACCAGATAATTTTTATATCTTTATTCTTTCAGAATTTAGCATTGAGATTATAATAATTATTTATGCAGGGAACTTCAATGTGTGGAGGTACATTCAGGGTGACACAAGCCTTCTTTTTAATGGACAGGAGGGGCTTAATTTCAATGGATTTTATTCCTTGGCAACACTTACAGGATCTTGTTTCTTGATCTTATAACTTTGCCCTTGATACAACAATTACCGAAGATGACAAGTGAGACTGGCACCCAGTAATGTTTTCCAAAACTGTTGCCACAAGTTCTTCCATTTGTATTTTGATTGATCATGATGACTTGTAGGCCCAAAAATGCTTGCTCTTCTTTCTTTCTGACTTGCACAATATTGAAGATCTCTCTTTTCTTTTCTTTTTTTTTTTTGCTTGTGTGTTATGCTTATTAAATAATGACAAACGACACTTTAGAAGAAATTATTGGATTGTTACAGGCAAATGCATGTATATGTTTTGTACCACAAAAAGATGAGATGATGATAGAGTAACTTATAGGGATCCATCAAAGTTTAAATAAAATTGAAAAATTCAAGACTAAACTTGAGGGGGCTTTATTAATCATCAAAAGCAAACCTAGAAACATAATAAACACCAGCCATTTTTCTCCATTCACTAACACCATACTCTTACCAAATCCAAACACATTTATAATTAACCCCATTTGATTCAGATTCTTATAAATTTCTTAGCAGTCACAGCCACAGTCTCTGATGGCGAATTCACTTGTTCTTTCTTTGGAATTATCACACACTTAGCCTGAGCAGCAGCAGCAGCTTCAATATTCTTGGTCATGGCCCCAGCTTTCTTTCTTTCTTTCTTTGGAGTGAACAGCAGCAGCTTGTTGAGCAGACGTTTCCATGTTCTTGGTCACCTCTGCTGGCTTCACATCATCTTGATGATCTCCTTCTTCTTTCTTAGGGCTGATCCCATTTGCAGCAGCTGTTTCTTCCTTTTTGGTGTCCAAGCACATAGAGCTGTATAATTCACAATATGTTACATAATCTTGCTACGTGTTCAAATGCTTACTATATAGTGAGCTATGTAAATCACTAAAACAAAATTTTCAATATACTGACATGCTCACTCCATTTTATGTTTGAAATAATTATAAGAACCTCTTTTAATTAATTGATTATAGGATAATAAGTGACTTGATTCTTGATCTTTTAACTTTGGTGGAAGTACTCTTTTAATGATATATCTACATAATTTTTATAGAATGTAAACTTATTTGGATTTGATTTCTAAGTTTATTAAGTTCTCTTTCTCATGTTTGTTAAGTATCTTCTGGATGATGGTTGAACTTTCTCATGTTAATATATTGTCATTTGATAAATCAAAATAAATTGCCTAATAATTTGTCTACTTGTTGCTAATTTAATTAGTTGTTAACATCACAATGTAAGATTTTCAGATCATTAAGGCACCATATCAACAAAAGTTTCAAAATTCAAACTAATTAATCTAAGCTAACAAAGATTAACGATGTACATCTAATGTTAAGAGAGGAAAAGAATAAAACAATATTTTTGACATAACATCTTATACAATTTTTAGACCATTAAATTAAGCACGTTTAATGGCTAAGCTGCAACTAAACATATTTGAAATTTAATCACAACAGTTAAATATGCATTTATCTAGCAATCCAAAAATTAAGTAAAATATTATGTTAAAAATATGGCATCATAAATTTTGTTCCATAGAACAAATATACAATTAAAACATAAATAATAACAATTAAATTATTACTTAATTGAGGAGGTATTTACACAAATCAGCAAGTGTAGTCACCAAACACAACAACCCAAGACCAAACACACAATAACATAACACAAATAGACAGGAGATACAATATCACCTATTAATTCTCAAACCCTAAAAATCCAAATTCAAAGCCAAGCCTAAGCCTCCTCAATAATATTGATTTGCCCATTTCATTTTCTCATGTTCACTTGGAAGAGTTCTTCTTGTTAAACATCCATAACTTCCTTCTCCTCAGTTTTTGAGGCATTCACCAAAGGAGTTAAAGAAAGAACTAAGAAATTAATAAAATAGGAGAAATTAAAATCTTATAACAAGTGTTGGAAATGGCTTAAATTATACGTAAAAATAAAGAGATACAAACGAAAATACATCAATAAAATAATTAAGATTAAATTAAGATATTATGTATAAGTTGACAAGTTTGAATTTCGATTATGGTCGCCATATTTATGAGCATCTCTACCATGCCAGAAACTAAAGAGGTTTGACTAACTGTTAGATTAATGCTGCTACGGATTTTTATTAGCTATTTTCACATTGCTACTGGCTTCCCAAGCTACAAGTTTTGTTGAATTTTGGGACTCATTGCCTCTTTCGACTTGGCATTTTAGGTTCTGGTTATATTTAATCTTTAAATGTCTTAATTTCTTACTTTCATCCAGTCTCTTCTTTTTCGTATTCTCATACTCCCATGCATTTTGATAAATTTAATTTGATTGAAAGACAGTTTACTTGTTCGTTTGACATTATGAATGTGAATGTCTTATGCAGGCTTTTCAAGTTGTTTGTATCAAAGCTACACCAGAACTTGCTTGATCAAAAGCTTCAAACTCAAGAGAAATCCTGAACTGAAACTCGAAGGAAACTGTACTTATTTAAACTCCCACCACCAACATCCATCTTCTTCCCTTTCAAGTCAACCTCTTCAAAGATTGGAATTTTAGCTTCATATATGTTAGCATTTAACTTCCGAAATTCTGCATTTTATAATTGAAAAGGGCAGTTCATTGACTTCGTGTTTCTTGATAATATTGTTTTCAAGGTTGTCTGACTTAAACAAAAACAAATTCACATTTGCTTCTCTTGAATCTTTAACCATTGATCGAAATAAATCACAAGGAAAGAAATGGGGAGAGACAGAAATATTAATCAACCGAAATAATAACACATTTATTCTGCATCGTAGGCTCCAAGTACAAACCCTTTATTCATAATTTACTAAAGATGCAACCAAACACAATGAGTTACCCATAACTAGCACAAAATTCCCATTCTAAATATAAGTTCCACTTGCTCCAGAGCCAACATTAACCTTCACAGATTCTTCTTTCTTCCCAGAGACAGCTTCCTTCTCCTGAGCCTTAGTTGAGTTCAAATTTGAAGCTGCAGAGGTTTGACTTCCTGTTGTCTCTTGACTTACTTCTTTCTTGGTAATAACAGGCTTAGCATCTCCTTTCCTCTCGGGTATCATTGAGATTGGACTCACCACATAGCTCCTCCCTGAACAGCAACTCTTCCTCTCCATATTCAACTCTTTCTTCAGCACTTTGCAAAAGAACTTTGAAACCCTTAATGAGAAATATTGTAATGAATATGGCAAGGACAGACAGAATGACAAACTATTTAAAGCATCTGGAGCTGGTCCCTTTCTTCTTCATTTATTGTTAAGCTTTGATTTCTGTGTTCAGGTTTATGTTCATGAATGAAACCAAGAGTCACCAGCCATTTTTCGAGATTATCCAAAAGAGTGCAATTCACCTACCAAGTGCACGAACTCATTCTCATGCTGAAATTCTGGCTTGTATAGGGAGTTAAGGGGACATCCAATAAAAACTTGAGATGTAGACACCTTTAAAAATTCCAGCTTATTAATTTCACTGGCATCATATAATTATCCAATGGCACTCTGCCCTGGTGATTTCTGAAGACTCTTTTGCTTCATCAACACTCTTACCTTCTCGACATCATCCCACCTCCCTTCTTCTGCATAAATATTAGACAATAAGACATAATTACCAGAATTCCATGGTTCAAGATCAATAAGCTCTTTAACAGCATGCTCTGCAAGTTCCACATCACCATGTGTACGACAAGCACTAAGCAAAGCGCCCCATAAAGCAGCATTTGGTCTAATACTCATGCTTCTTATCAAGTCATAAGCCTCTATAACACATCCACTACGTCCAAGGACATCAACCATACATCCGTAATGCTCAAGCTTTGGCTCTATGGAGTGCACTCCAGTCATTGAAGCAAACAACTCCCGCCCTTTTTCGACCAACCCAGCATGGGCACAACATGTTAGAACGCCTACAAAAGTTGTTTCATTAGGGCTCACTCCTTTGACCATCATCTGCTCAAACAACTCAACTCCAAGTTCACCTCTACCATTAAAAGCCAGTCCTGAGATCATAGCATTCCAGGATATCACATTCTTTTTAGGCATTTTATTGAAAACATTTCTAGCACTATCCAAAATTCCACATTTACTAAAAAAATCCACTATTGCATTCCCCACAGACACAAATTTCTGATAAAGTCCACTTGATTCAGCATAAGAGTGAATCCACTGCCCCAAATCAACAGCTCCCAAACGAGCGCAAATAGGCAACAAAGTAACTACAGTTGCCTCATCTAATTCAAATCCCTGATCTCGCATTTCATGAAATAGTCTCAGAGCTTCACTATCCCTCCCTCCACGCGCTAAGCAAGAAATCATCAAATTCCACGAAACAGTACTCCTCTCACTCATTTCCATAAAAAGACACAAACCCCTATCAACATCTCCCCTCTTACAAAACCCTCGAACCATCAGATTCCAAACAATCACATCCCTCCGAGACATTTCATCAAACACTTTCATAGCATCGTCCATCTCGCCGCTGCTTGTGTACAGCTCAACAACCCCAATTCTTATTGCGCCAAAACGCTCAAACCCACTTCTAATAATCTCTCCATGAACGTACTGACCAACTCTAATCTCACAAATACTCGCACACGCCTTGAGCAATGGGGCAAATGTGTATTCATCAGGCCAAATGCCGCGGCTTTTCATTAAAGAAAACATTTTAACAGACTCTTGATACGGCCCGTTGAGGGAACATGCTTTGATTATGGAATTAAAGAGGATGATGCTGGGGTTTTGGGTTTGATTAAAGACTTGAGCTGCGTAAGGGGTTTTGTTAAGTGCGCCGCAAACGGAGACGAAATGAGAGAGGATTTGGTTGGATTGGTGAAGGTTGTGGCGGAGGAAATGGGCGTGGATTTGGGTGAGGTGGGTTCGGGTTTTGTGGCCGTGGAGAAGACGAAGAATCTTGCGCTCGATCTCTATAGAAGACGAGCATCTGCTCATTTTTGTTTTTGATGTTCACTCGTGCGTGGGCACCACGTAAAAAAGTTGCAGTCTTTTGTTTGTATCGGAGGAAATGGAGGGAAAAATATTTATGGAATTGTTATTATTTACTTATTATAAAGATCATTTGCAAATTTCAAAACAAAAAAACCATTTGCACACGAGGGTTATTAGTGCGGACCATTATTCTTTGTGTACGAGGATATTATTAAGAATGTTATTATAAAAGTTATTTAGTTCAGATATTTATTATGAGAATAGTTATTTTCCATATGTAAAGTCATTATTGAAGGCTGTTATTTCCCGAGTTATTTGGTTCGGACATTAACTTCATTACTTTTTGACCTCACCTAAGTCAAGAATAAAAAAACGCTCTTTGAATAAATTAAACTTGCATAATCTATGATTTGAAAACGAAATCTTTACAAAATAAAAGTTTCTTTAGGCAGCTAAAAAGAAGGGATCAAGTTAGAATTGCTCTAAGTTGAAGGAAATGTACAAAAAGCAAAACCGACACTCTTTTAAGGAGATGAAATGCTACAAATTTGCGCAAGGCCAGAAACCTTGATTCATTATAGGGGGCTGGCATTCCTCCACAATTCTATTACATGGTCAGGGGTCACTCTCCTTTTTAAGTATCAAAAGGGAAAATGAAATATGATCAGTTTTTGGACGAGTGAAAGCTTCCGAATCCCATCATAGCTGCAATGTCAGGATCAGCTTCGGTTTCCTCTTCTGCTGCCTTCTCTTTCTGAACCCAGAAATAAAAAAAAAAACAATCAAAATCATAGCTTGATAGTACAATAAAGGTGCAATAAAAGATTGAAAATTATAGAATAACGACTATATCTATAAATGAAAATCACTGCCACATAATCACCATAAAGCAATTTTTTCTCATGACCTTTAATAAGATGGTATATACTTTAAAGTTCCAAAAATACTAGTAACAACTAACAAGCCATTTTATGGTACTAACCTTCTTCTCTTTCTTTCTTTCTCGACGTTGTTGCTTCCTTTCCTCCTCTTCTTCCTGTTGTTTCATGATCTGCTCATCAAGATCTAAAGGGCCAAAAAACAGCACAGATGTCAATTTCCCACCATCTCTGGGATCCCTAATCCCAACTAATAGGGGATTCCATAAAAGAGGTAATTTTTTTCCACTTTCCTATATTTTGTCCTTAAATATTTCCTCCCACGTCTTACCTTGCTCTGAGAAGCTACCAGGTTCTTTCCTCTTCTTGAGCATTTCAAATCGTTGTCGAACCTCCATACATAACCCCCCCCCAAAAAAAAAGCAATTTAACATACACCATATGAATACATCAATGGACTGATGGACTTACAAAGTACTAAGACCAACATGTTTGTCTACATCTTCTGATATCTCCCAAAAAAGGAGGGATGTTTTACTCTATATATGTTTCACACAGGACAGTTTCCCACTTGCAGACAAACGCACACTTCAGAAACCAATTATCATCATAGTTTGATTAGACCTTCATAGACTTTTAACTTTAGTACAAAAAAGATTTTTTGTAATTTATTCTTCAGAAATCTTCAGATGATGAGCATCACAGTTAGCATCAACCTTCTATAATTTACATATCATGCCATGTAACTGAAACAAGCCATCAACAAGAACAATTACAGCCTTGCCACATTCATTAAAAGCTAATAAATACTTCTAAAAGTGTACCTGATCAAGAGATGCGCGTTCAACCCGCATAGACATACCCAAAGCTCTTTGATCTAGAGAACATAATCAAAAGACCAATTAGCTAAGAGATCATGTATATTAAGAAACAAAAGTCCGTTTGTGGGTGTTTTGGATGAGAACATACGTTTCTTTCCATTGATATGATCCAAGTAGTTAGCAGAATCCTTTACCACACACTCACAAACAGAACAGTAGTATCCAGCCTGAAAAAGAACTTATTAGATCACAAGATAACATATAAAAGAGAAATAAAGAGAAATACTATAATAATTGCATCACAATGATTCCTTGTTCACCTTTACATATTATAAAAATAATTTATTTCCACCATCACCCCCTCTGTGCATAGAGGAAACCGACCCAATCTAGAGGTCATGAGTAGCCAGCCAGATTTGCCTGGCAAAGCTGAACAAGGCAATTGTAGACAATCACCAGAGAAACTAGTCCATCATATGCTAGTCCATATTCTCTCGTAAACATAATTAACAATAACAAATAACCAAAGTAATTCTAATGCTAGATCTCAAAAGAAGGCTTAAGTCAGTATCCAGGCTTGAAACAGAAGGCTTATCAACAAATAACAAGAAAACTCTGGAAACCTTAAACGAAATATTAACAAAAGCCAAACAAGGTGAACATAAATATGAGAATGTGGTCCAAGCGTACCTGTTGGCTTAAAGGAGCTATTGGAGTAACAACCTGCAAAAAGTATAAAAAGGAAAAGATAGAAAGAATAACCATCAGATGGTAGGAAAACTTATATCCCATTTACTTCATGTCATCATTTAAGATATATCTGGCAAAAGGATTCTTATAAGAAAAGTAAAAGGATGCATACAATGCCAAGAACAATATCAGAAAAGAAGAATGAAAACATCTGAGCTCAAAAGGCAAAAACTGAATCTTATAAACAAGGTTTCCTTATTTTGTTTACTCAGTTCCACTGACACCGACTCCTCAAACATCTTCTAAGCAGAGGCACAGCATTGGGGAAAACATTGATGGTGAGGACAATCACCCACCTCTTAAAAGTAAGCAAAGCAACCCTCAACCCAAAAATATTGTGTCTTCTGGCAAAACCTAGTTCATAAATAGTATCCACTAACCTGAATTGCTACTTACATCAAAACAACCAAACCAGAGCTACTACTTCGATTCTTTCCTTAAATTCTTACTAATAGACACTAATCAGTATTTTTTTAACAGCATGCAGATTGTTTATTCACCCAATAAGCAGGTTTCATTCTTCTACTTATTCAAACTGACTAAGACCCAGTCTACCTCTACATTATTACAAAACGTTTTTCAACTAAAGAGCATCTAATTTAAATTTACCCAGTTTGCAAATCAATATGCCCCTGCCAATTTATCACTCTTCAAGCCGATTTTAGTACCTAACATGATAACTGATATTGACATCCAACAGATGACAGCTTTTCTGGTAGTTGCATACAATTAGAACACAAATAAATAACATATATTCACTAATTATTTTTTTTTTTTTAAAGGAAAAGTAAATGTACTCACTTGAGTTTTTCCCAATCGAGATTTAAGGTCCACTTCATAGTCCCTATGGTTCAAAGGTTTCCTTTGCACCGGAGGACCCTTTGCTGCCAACAATTTATAATAACAATAATCAATACATCAACCACCACTTAATTCTACTAAATTAATATACTCAAAAAATGTATATAGAAATTAAAGTTAAATAAACTATATGACTTACGTTTTGGTTTAAGCCGACCCTCGGCCTCCTGAATTATTAAAAAATAAATAAATACGAAGTACTAACAAAATGTTTTTTTTTTAAAGAATCCAAAAATAAAATAAATTTAAAAAAAAAAATCAAACCTGTTTTTCACGTTCGCGAGCTCGTTCTAAGAACTCTTCTCGATCGAATTTTCGTCTGAAAGTGTTATCGACTCCAACAGCCTACACCAACCAACAATTAATCCCAAAAAAAAAAATTGATTACATGAAATGAAATATAGTTCAAATTGTGAAACGAAAATTAGGAAATTTAATTAGGGATTAAGCTAACGAAACTATTTCGCTTACGTTATTGCTGGCAGCCATTGATTAAGCGTAAACTGATACTAAGCTCGAGAGAAATAGTAGAATCCAAAAAGGGGAAAATAAAAAAAAAACTATTGTTAACGTTGGAAAATAAAAAGTCCAATTTCTCCTTTCACTGTCGCAAATACGACGTCGTTAAAAAAGACAAATATAAGTTAGTTTTAGGTCATCAATAATAACGAGGGTGTTTGGTCTAGTGGTATGATTCTCGCTTCGGGTGCGAGAGGTCGCGAGTTCGATTCTCGCAACACCCCCTTTAATTTTATTTATTTTCATTTTTAAGGGATATCTCTATTTATTCCCTTTTTCACTTTTTTTTTTACGTAATTAATCTATTGAAAGATAAGCATCAGGATATAACAACAAGGTTTCTGATCAAAAAATTAGAGAATTAAAGGACCTAAAGATAAGTTTTCACATTAAAAAATGCTCAACCCCTCACGATCCTTGTAATAAATGAGAAAATTAACCCCAAAAAAAAATAAACCCTTCTTTAAAAAAAGACAACTTTTAACAGCTCATTTTTACTTTTTTTTTAAGTAATTAAATTTATTGAAAGAAGAGCATCAAAGATACAACAATGAGAGTTTCTAATCAAAGAATTACATGATCTAAAGACAAGTATTCACACCAACAAATGAAAAATCCCTTACAATAAAGGGGAAAACTAACCCTAAAAGAGAATAAACTCTTTCAAAAAAAATGAGACAGGAGCAAAAATGAAAAAGTTGGCACTTAAGAAAGAGAATTGCATACTACCTCAACAAATATTATAACATACATCAAACAATAGTGTTCAAAATAAATTAACAAGTTCTAAGAAGTAATTAATACTAAATAATCTCATATTACACATGTGGTTGAAGAAAGATTTGGCGCCACATGTGTAATATACCTAAACACCCCCTTTAATTTTATTTATTTTCATTTTTAAGGGATATCTCTATTTATTCCCTTTTTCACTTTTTTTTTTACGTAATTAATCTATTGAAAGACAAGCATCATTATATAACAACAAGGTTTCTGATCAAAAAATTAGAGAATTAAAGGACCTAAAGATAAGTTTTCACATTAAAAAATGCTCAACCCCTCACGATCCTTGTAATAAATGAGAAAATTAACCCCAAAAAAAAATAAACCCTTCTTTAAAAAAAGACAACTTTTAACAGCTCATTTTTACTTTTTTTTTAAGTAATTAAATTCATTGAAAGAAGAGCATCAAAGATACAACAATGAGAGTTTCTAATCAAAGAATTACATGATCTAAAGACAAGTATTCACACCAACAAATGAAAAATTCCTTACAATAAAGGGGAAAACTAACCCTAAAAGAGAATAAACTCTTTCAAAAAAAATGAGACAGGAGCAAAAATGAAAAAGTTGGCACTTAAGAAAGAGAATTGCATACTACCTCAACAAATATTATAACATACATCAAATAATAGTGTTCAAAACAAATTAACAAGTCCTAAGAAGTAATTAATACTAAATAATCTCATATTACACATGTGGTTGAAGAAAGATTTGGCGCCACATGTGTAATATACCTAAACACAGCTTCGTTACTTGGTTAGCTTTGAAGAACAGATTATCTACCAGGGAGAGACTTAAAAAATGGGGGGTTATCCCATCAAATGATTGCCCCCTTTGTGGTAATGACAAGGAAACAATCACACACTTATTCTTCCAATGCAACTTTTGTAGTGAAATTTGGCACAAAGTACTAAGGGCGTGTCAACTCAATCAGTGCCCGAACAGATGGCAACGAGTAATCTCCTTCATGTGCAGGAAATCTAAAGGCAAATCCACTCTCAGTAAGATTAGAAGAGTATCGTTCTGCGCTACAATCTACTTTATTTGGAGAGAACGGAATTTGAAGGTCTTCCAACAGAAAACTCATTCTACAAGCGAAGTCTACCAAAAGATTAAGGATGTTATTTGGATTAGATGTATAAGTGCTGTAAATGGCCAAGGGATTGACCACATTGCAGTTGGTTGGTAAATGTAGTTAACTATCTGGGATTGTATTGTTTTACTTTCTCTCTTTTATTGAATCTTTACTCTATAATACCAGCGGAATTTAGCATTTATATAAATTTTTACTTACAAAAAAAAAAAAGATTTGGCGCCACAGAAAATAGTTTTCCTAAGTCAGGTAATGGTTGTTAACTCTTCAATGAAGGAGATTGAAGACTAGGTCTCAAAACTTATCGACGATAGATTATGAGCAACGACTCTTGACGAGAGTTTGGCAACATTTCAGTGAAACTTCGATGAGCACAGTGCAGAGGAGGCAGTTGTCTCTCTCTGCATCTTGCTTTATTCTTGCACATGTCAGCTAGTGAGGATTGTAAGAGGTCGGCAAAAATATAGATAGAAAACTCATGGGAGAATGCAAAAACACAAATGGAACATCGCCAAAGAAAATTTTAAAAAAAATTAAAAACAAATGAATTTGTATTGTCTTTATTTTTATTGAAGAGAGTGGGAAGTGTTTTCTTAGTTTTTTAAAGGATTTTTTAATAGGAGAACAAGTGTACTTTTTTTTTCCTTTTCACTTTTTGAAATCATAAAAACTCTGTGACCCAGTTGATATTATCTAATTCTTGTAAAGGTTCATTACAAGGACCTAATTGATAGGAATGGACAAGTTAAGTTTTGGACCTTACAACACCCCTTTACTTTTATTTTTTTAATTATTTTTTATGGGTATTTTTGCCATTCAAAAAAAATTGGGGACCTATTTGAATATAATAATAATAATAATAATAATAATAACTCAATCATAATGTTATTGTTTTTATTTTTTTTATTATCACATTATCTATTTCATTAGTTTATATTTATCCTTCTAATCATGTTGTACCACATTAGTTAGGTATGAACTAATGTTATTGTTTGATATAAATGGATAAATTATGTTCTTACCTTAAGTAAGAAATCATAAAAATTTAGTGGCCCGAATGCTATTATTTTATTTTTGTGCTGAAATTTTTTTAATAGGGTAAGGACAAATTTAATATAAGGGCAAATAACATTTAGACCCTAAAATATAATAAAAATGATACACAAACCCATTTTTCGTAAAATAAATGACAGAATAATATATTTTCATAAGGTAAAAGACATTTACACCCTTTCGTTAGCTTTTGTTTCCATTAAAAGTAATATTTTATTTATTTTTACTTACAAAATTACTTTTACACGCTATGAACAACGAAGTTGTCAAAGATTTTCAATTTAAAAAAAAAAACAAAACAAAAAGATTTTAATAAAGGAAAATTGATAAAAGAGGTAGAGATATCATTTTCTTTACAAAAAAAAAAAAAAGGGATCTATCTGTCATTTATTTTGCAAAAACATATCTGTTCATCATTTTTGACATACTTTAGGGATGTAACTATCATTTTGCCTTTGATATAAATCATATCCTTACTTAAGAAATCATAAAAATTTAAAACCAATTTGTTACTATCCCATTTTGACTGAAAATTATTTACTCTTAAAAAAATTACATTAAAAATTGTCTGCAACTGGAATTAATAATAAGTTGCACAAGAGAAGAAAAAGATATATAGAGTCCGGTTATAAGCAATAATAATAAATATAACAATAATAAGAAAAATATTTTAATCTTACCTAGTTTAGTATTAAGTTGAGTCAAATTCCACTACAAAATTAAAAGTTTTGCATATAACTACAAGCCTAATGATCTCTACGTGTGTTATAAGATCAGCTTATAATCCCGCGTTTGTAAATTTATAAAATATTATCAATACGATATTTTGTATTGTCGGTATTTTACGTTATCAACTTATTATAAGTTTGATATTATAAATATAACGTTTTATGTTATATATTATAAGTGTGTGTGATTGTCCGCGTAAACTAGCATTTTATGGGAATTATATTAAAGTAGGTTTATATATATTAATTAAGTGTATATTATTAATTATCTATTTTGTTGTTCATTAAAAGTGATTAAATAAAAAATTTTTATTATTGAATTTTTAAGGCATCAAATATGATATGGATTTCAATGTATAGAGACCCAATAATTTTATTTTATTTTTATGATAAGTTAAAATAAAATAAAATATTAAATAATAAGTTGAAATTTTTAATTTAAATTTTAATATATTATGCATTCACATCCCATTAATGAGTGACGATAATTTTTTTTTAATAAAAAAAATATTTAAATATGAAATGCATTAATCATAATTTTATGTGTTTCTATAAATCAAATATATTTTTTATTCTTTTTTTTTTAATAATTTATCACGAGTTTTTGATTACGATGATTCTTTTACTAATTAAAATTTATATCATATATTCTATATCCACCAAGTTGTAAACTGGGGATTACTATTAAAATTTATATCTCTGTAAATGTTTTACCATTTTTTTTTATGTCCATTGATGTGTGTTTCATACAATAACAGAATTATAAGTGAATTGGTGGGAAAACCAAAACGTCTAAAGTTAAAAATTTGCACGCTCAAATTTATATTATGGAGAAACTATAGTATTGAAGTTAAAATATTGCAAGGGCAAAACATAAAAATTAGTACTTTGCGAGGTAAATATAATAGCCACCGATTTATGTAAAATAAAATTTATGACTCTTGACTACAACCCCTCATCCCTATTGTAGGTTCGCCATTGATTTCATAGCATGCATGGTAAGTAATCTTGAGGGTCAATGTGTTTTACAATAATGCTCGAGATTTAAAATTTTTAAAATCATAAAAAATAAAATCGAGATAAATAAAATGAGAATTTTGCATTGCATCGATGAATTTTATTAAAGTTCAAAATAGATAATATTATATTATAAAAAAGTGAATAATTATATTTTTTTAAAGTAATAATAATAAGTACTCAAAATCTTTCTAGGTTTTTCTGTTCACAAAGTTGTAAATTGGAGACTACTACAGGAACCGACTACCTTTAAGAGGTATGTGTTTTACCTTATAATTCTTGATGTCCGGATGAGTTGTGGCTTTTGGAATTTGATTATGCTTATTGGGCTAACGAGAATGAAACAGAGACAGGAGGAAGAAGGAGACAGGGCAGGAATTAAAGCAATTGAATGATTTAGACAGGCCCTAGACCTTTTTTCAGAAACCTGACGAAGGTACTAGTAAAACAGTGAGACGCAGTGTCAAATGAAGTTCCCAATAAAAGAGAAGAGCTGGTAATGAGGTCAAGAGAGAATCCCGCAATGTGAAAATGGGGTAAATTTTTTTTTTTTTTCAATTTTCTCCCACAGACAAGCTCTGTAGTGTCTTTAGACTATACCCACTTGGCAATGGCCAGTCAATGCAACTGTGAAAATTCACTTTCAGTAAAAACAGCCAAACAGAGTTTTGCTCTGCAACAACTCTGCAAGTCCACAGAGATAAAATAAACCTTAGATATTTTGCGTAACCCAATTCATTTTACAAGATTTGGTAACATTCTGTGTGTTTTTAAATAGTGTTTTCAAGTGTTGCCTAGTGATAAAAGCTGCTTTCGAATTTCATGTTTTTGGTAACCTTGTGTTGTCATTCCGCAGCAGAAACAAAAAAAAATATATATATAATTATACTGTTATGACTCGTACAAGACTCTCATTTTTTAAATCCTTGGACAACAAAATATGCACATGACTGTCAATTTTGAACGAAGATGAAATAGCAATGGTCATTTTACAATGGATGAAAGGTGAAACTAATCAAAGACTGAAGAAGTACCAATGTAATTTCAGAGATAAAATTTCAGATGGGAATAAGGGGAGAAAAAAAGAAAAGAATACAAAACAGTAGCCAGTGTAGGTAGATGGTGATTTAACAACACTAGAATTTTCTCAAATAGACCTTTTTGGTATTATCCACGACCTTGTGTAATCATAGAGATTCTGCAAACCCAATTTCAAGCCCATGAACAATAATAGAGTTGGGGACCAACCTTGATGTGATTTTGCTACTATTTCTCCAACAGATTAATGGAGTTGGGGCCTCATATCTGTATCTGGTATTTATTGCTTCTTTTCAAATTTCTTGAACCGGTAGTGCTATAGAGTCAGCTTCACAGTAGTGACTACACTATCAATATTACAGGATCATAATTTTATAATTTAAATATCAGGAGTAGGTCTATGCCTTAAAGATAAAGGTTAAAATATCCTGCAACTTTTTGAACTCTATTGCTGTCTAAAATGAAATGGAGTGACATGATGATCTAAATGGAGAAAGAGAGACACAATGAGAAGAAGCCAAAAAGAGGTGAAATGAAAAGAGTTCTGCTTGGGATGAAAATGGGCATGTAAACATATCATAATCAAGTCAAATGTCTCGCGATATCTCCTCATGTCAATGTCTAGGAGACACAAAACCCCATATAAATAAATAAGATTACAAGCTCTCCAATGGCAGCACTATGTTTAGATCCACAGCTAGATCATATTGGTTCAAGACTTCAAGTGAAATTAGAGCAAAATACTGATAAAAGAGAAAAAAAAAAAAAAAAGAAGGAGCTGCTTCTTATGGTCCCAAAACTCCCTAGTGTTATATGAAATGAAACAAAATCATTTTGGGTCACCTCATATCACATTTGTATTTTCCCAAAATCTCATACAACATGATATGTGCACATGAACCACTAGCTTAGCTTAGGACAAGACAATGCAGCCAAAAACAAACACATGAAGTTCTGAAAATTGTGGGTTACAATAGGTAATGGGGCCTCCACTAACCACCATATTTCAGGATTATGTCTCATAATATTTATCGTATTATTAATTATTGGTTGAACAATCCAATTGGGATACTGTTTCATAATAATGAAATTCAGGTTACAATATCAAGCTGAGAGATCATATTTTACTAAAATAACTTTAAAACAAAGTTCAAGAAATGGAGAAAATAGGTTGCAAAAAGATATGATACATCAAATATGCTTAAAATAGCCCTATAATTTCATCAACCCCATAAATAATATATATAGGGAACAGCTTCTCCTTTTTTGACAAAAAGAGAGAAACCCCATAAAATAAAAAAGACTCAAAAGAAATTGAAAAAAAAACAAAAAATATATATCTATACAATTACTCCGAAACAACTTCATTGATATTTGATACAGATAGAATTAATTAGTTAATTAATTAATCACCTGGAAGAGACTGGATTCAAGGCTCTAGCAAATCCATTCATGGCACCATAACCTTTTGAACTAAATCCTAAGCAGCCAAGCAACCCTTGCCTGTAAGGCAAGAATGTCTTCTTCCTCATCTCTTCAGCTTGAGCTCTATTAGCTGTGTAATGCAACTCATGTGGTGATGGTGGCATTCTCCTTTTCCCAATCCCATTCACTGGTTTCTTCACTTGGTGATGGCCATTATTTCGTTTTCCTCTTTGATTAGTAGTACACTCTGAAGTAGTACCACCAACACTTGATGAAACATTAGTTTCCTTATTATTCTCTTTTGATGATGATGATGATGAGCTAGTAGTACTGGTGGGTAATTTCTTCTCTTTGTGAATTGGTGAAAATGAAATTGTTAACCAAAACTTATTGTTACTCCTCCCTTCACTTTTACTTCTATAAAGAAAATCTTTCAGAAAAACCCATCCCTTTGAAGTGCTCCTCCCAGCTGAAGATGACCTTGAACTAGAAGCTGAAAGTGAAGCTGAAGCTGCTGCTGCTGCTGCTGCTGTTGCTGAATTTGAAGACTCACAACCTACTCCATTCTTGCCCATGTCTTTGTTATTACCCAAACAAGAATCACTACTTTTGCTTTCCTTGGCATCATCAATGACAAAAGCACTTTCTTCATTCCACTTCAAGGAAGTGCTTCTAAGCGGAGACAATGATCTTGTCCTTCTCCTCGTGGATTTATCACGTAGTGCCACTCTCATATGATCTCTTCCTCTACTACTACTTATGATCTCTTCAGCACTTTCATCTTCTTCATCATCTTCTTGTTCATCAAGATCCAGCAGTGGAGACAAAACCTGAGGCCTCTCCAAATGGGTTGACAGCTTCATGGGTCGGATCTTTCCATCCAGGAACAACTCGTCAGCAGAGCTCATTGACGAGCCATTTGCACTCGACCCGGACCCGAACTCAAACCCAAGTACCACAGAACTGCTACTGTTATCCGGTGATGACGACGACGACATAACTGTAGGATATGAAGCCGTTAATGCAAAGTGCATGGGACTAGCTGGAGCACTGTAATAGAACCCGCCATTAATGGGTCCGGATCCTCTTCCGGGGCTTGAAGGAGCACTAACATATGGAGTCGAGCAAGTGCTATCAAACTCTTCAAATAAAGACTGAGCCACATGGGGTTCGTGAGTTTGCTCATTTTGAGAGCTTTCAGGGTCTGGTTTTCGCTCTTGGCTTGAGTTTCCACCGTTGTTGCTTGGTGCTTTGTGCTCCATTTTTGTTGAAAATTGGTGAGAGCTTAGCTTCGTGGGTAGGAGAAAGAAACATATAGATAGTGAAATGCGAAATGAAATTGAAAGGAGTGAGTTTGTGATAAATAAACTTTAGATCTGTCCTTGAATGAAAAAAAAAAACAGTAGGGGGTTTTATTTATAATTGGGAAAAGGACTGTCGTACACATTATTTTCATCGTTGTCTTACAAATCTCTTTAATTTTAAAACTGTTATTAGAAGGTGTTTAAGATATAAAACATCCATTGATAGAGTTTTTTTTAAAAAAAATTACAATTAGGAAATATTTAAAGTATTTGTGCCAAAATAAAGGGGTCTAATAATTATTTTCCTTTATAATTTCAAAGGGGTTTATATGTAAAATGCTACTTTTGGCCATTTCATTGTCCGTACTTAAATCATGGGGGAATTTGACCTTTAATTATTAAGGCCACATTTCGTGGTCAATTTCACTTAATTATTTAATCTTCTCCTAATTTTTGTACTTTTAATTATTTTCACTTTCAAACCATTTTAGGGCCATCTTCAACTTTACATCCTATTTTAATTATTTTTGTACTTTTAATTATTTTTAATTATTTCCGTACTTTTAATTATTTTCACTTTCAAACCATTTTAGGGCCATCTTCAACTTTACATCCTATGGTCATGATTTCACTTCTTTCCAAAGTACAAAACAAACTTCATTTCCAAGTACAAAATATACAATTTGAAATTGGATTTGCACATTAAGAAAAAAAAATTGTGAATTTCATTCATTTACTAGTACTATATGTAAAATATTATCATAGAGTGGGTCTATAATAAAGTTATTTTATTTTATTTTTTTGCTTCTTTAAAAAAAAATTATTATATACTTTAAGTTTTTGATTATATATTTTAACTCACGTTTTGTATTTTTAAAAATATTATGAATATAACAAAATTTAAGTTATGTAAAAAAAAAAAGGGGAAATTATCGTAAAGCAGCTTCATGGTATAATAACTCCAATTATATACATTTGTGATAAATGTGTTAATCTTATGGTAGATAGAGATTTAATCATTTAAAAACATACTTAAGATTTTTTTTTTTTGAAATGTTGATATTATATTATTGATAAATATCAAGATAAAATATTAGAGGATTTCTAATACTACAAATAAAAAAAATGAGATAAAACATTATATTTATACACTGATATATGTCTAAACACATATTTTTACAACAAAAAATAATAATAAATCATATCTCGTACAAGAAAAAGATTAATTTATTGAAAGATTAATAATAATATTAATAATAGAAGACATATTTAGGGATGACTTTTGAACTCTTATTCTTCTACCAAATCATGCATAGAGTCTTTAAAATGCCAAGTCAATCCAAATAATGCCATGAGGGTACATGGGACATTGCATGTTTCATTCAACTTGCAACATTTAATAAAAAAAAAAAAAGTTGGGTGACATTTCTTGTTTTCTAAAAAGAGAAGCATGTAAACAAACAAATAAAATTAAAAATAATAAGAAAATCATTGTGGTAGGTAAAAGAAAGATGGAAATTGCATTGAGAGAAGAGAAGGGATCTTGGTGGAAAAATGGGAAAGGGGCCATGGACAAAAAAGTAAAAGCCATAAAATATGAATAGGGTGCATAGAAATAGAAATAGAAATAGTATAGGGCAGCACGTTCTCTTGATATATCTATCTCCTTTCTTTAAAAACTAACCTTCGATTACTTAAATTTGTTTTGATATGTAACCAACACTTTAAAATTCTAGACGGATAAAATTGAAAACCCATTCATGAGCTACACATATTATATGTATATATAATTTTTGTATAATTTATGATGTTTTATAAAATTTTAATGTGTATTTATAAACTTTTTATATAATAAATTATATAATTTATTAAATTATTTATATATATATATATATTATGAAAATATATTTACACACTAAAACTTATTCAAAATATTTATTTTCACCAATTAATCGAGATTGTTAAATGAATAGTATTATATTTACATAATTTAAATATAAAATTTGTATTTTAATTGATGTGTTATCCATTAAAGAATAATAATATCAATCAACTAGTTATTAATAGGTAGTTGTTAATTTGTTTATTTTTTATTAACATGATAATTATATAATATTAATCAACAGTAGACATATTAATTACAACATCAATTGAAATACAAACTTTATATTTCAACTACATAAAATATAGCATTACTATTGTTAAATATATTGGTTAATCATACTTATTACATATGAATAATCAAATTCAAAAGGTTATTCATTTACTTTTAACCAAAGAAATATTATAAATTGATTTTCATTTTTTAATTATAAATATTAATAAATGTAATATAAATTTAAGTGATACTTTTTTTTTGTGTTGGTACAAGAAATTCGAGGTCCCGATTATATTCACATTAAAATCGAGAAGGGTTTAGTTTATATTTGATAGTTAAAAAAAATTATTTGTTATGGATTTATTCAATAAATATTAAATATGCCATGCTATAAAAAAAAATGGTAAATTCTAATCTAGTCCTCAAATTTAGGGGATATATAGCACAGAAATATTGAAGAAAAAAAGAGTTTTACCTTGTAATCAATATGAAATGTTTTAAATTCTTCACTGTTTTATCTTTTTGACTTCTAAGTTCTAACTAAGCATATAGATTTTTTTTTTTCCTTTTTGAAAGAAGAACTTAATACTAGCTATTTGGAAAGGAGTAGAGTGACAAAATTTGTTAACACTAATATTACATTAAATTATTAATTTAAATAATACATTATTTACACACTTATTTACGTTTAAATTCACACTTTCATAATGAAATAATAATACATTTTTATTAAAAAAGAAAAATATTTACATTATTTACATTACACTAAACTTTAGCAAAATTCAAATTCTTAACAATAAGTCAAAAGGGACACAATCCTTACCTAAACGCCTTATTCATAGGATCCTAACTTTTGGGAAGCTACTTCTAGGCATCTATTGCCCCTAATTAATAATTAATCATTGTAAAATAATTAACAAGTAATTAAAATAATTAATTATTCAGAATAAAGATAACATGCTAATCTGCAACTTGTTTCAGAATACAGGCTTTCTTTTTCAGTTTCTTTTTTCTTTTATATGCATACATATAATTTTTCTTTTCAGTATCCAAGAAAGAAGAATATAGGTAGCCAAAGCCAAAGCCAAAGCCAAAGCCAAAGCCCCAATAGCCAATTGTCCATAACTTTAGCTTGTGTCACAGAAGTGATGAATCAACCAATTAGAATTTGACACATGGGTTTTCTATTTGTGTGTGTGTGTGTGATGCATTTGGGGACCTACTTGAGAGGACTTGAGAGTTTGTTTTGATATGAGAAAAAAAAAAAAAAGTTCAAGAAAGAAAAGAGATCACATGGGATGTTGATCAAGGTTTGTTTTTTCAATGGGGGAAGTGATGAAGATCCATGCCCATGTGAGTTGTTTTGAAAATCAGCATCATAAATTTAATAGAAAAATCACCTTTTGTGTGGCTTGTGCTTTGCTTAATATCCCATCATATCAAACCACAAGCATACAAACTGAATTTTAGATGACTCATCACCTCATTAATCCATTTTCTTTCCATCACTGATGTGGTTTGTATATGTTTGTGTTTTGGTTATTATATGGTCCTATTAGATCTATTTATGTGATTAGAACATGAGACTTATCACATGAAAGTTCTAGTTGTAATAAATATTGATTTAGTTGGTGATGTTGCTCACATTATGATGTGTGATATTATTAAATTTTATCGTTAAAACTATTATACAAACTAGGTTTTAATTGGATTTCGTTGGTAAAAATTTAGTAACGTTACATATTATATCGTAAGCAACATTACTCACTAGATCAAATGCATTATTATAATTAACACTAATTAAGTTGGCCAAGTTACTCAATTTATGATTCACAACTCTAAAAAAGTCACCTTTTTTTTTTACTTTAGTTAAAAATTAAGTGAGCAATTTTATAAGTTTTTTTTTTTGAAGTCAAGCTCTATAAAATAAGTAATTTTATCCATCAAATTAAAAGCTTAATTATAATAATATTAATTTTTTTTAACACAAATGAAAGAAAATTTAAATTCGTGATTTTTATTAAAATAGAGATAGATATACTGTCAACTCTTTATTATTGCAACTCTTTATTATTGAACTATTAACATAAATACATTATTTTTAACGGTATAAAAATTATAACATTAAACACAAACTTTTTTATGTGTCTATAAGTTTAGGTTGGTAATAGATATGATAATGTGGGAAATCTATAGCATGGTATTTTATAAAAATTCTCCATGGCTTGAAGCAAGCAATAACTGCAGGCTACCACCACTTGATAGTTGAATCGGATGCTCTAAATGTTGTCAAGTTGATCAACGAAGAAATTGTTTCTCTGAAAAAAGAAATTGGCTGGTTAATCAAAGAAATTAGAGTAGTCATGAAAAAGTTGAACCAATAGTGATCAAACATGTCTCTAGATCAATCAATGTTTATGCTTATAACTTAGCCAAGTTGCCTTTTATCTATCAGGATGTAAAATGGTGGCGGGAAAATTTTCCGTTAGTTATTTTCAGTTAACTTAATGAATTTCCTTTAAAAAAAAAGAGAGTGGATGTGGATAGTGCAATATTTTTATAAGCCTGTGACTGCTCAAGAATAAATTAATTTGGTCTCCAGATTGTTTTGTCAACTCATCCAATAACTTTTTTCTTTATTTTTTTTTTCATGAATTAAGGATTAGGTTTGGTTTAGGTACTGCAGATTATATGCCTAAGCCACCCTAATACTTTAAAAAAAGTTTCATTTGAATTCAAAAGAAAAGGCAAATACAAATCTTAATCCAATTCTGATTGCATTTGGTTCTAATAATTTCCAACAAAAGGAAGTAGCATCAGAATATTCTAAGAGAGTTAAGGGTATGTTTGATATAACAATGTTTCTGCCTAATTTTAAAATTACAAAAAAAAAAAATGGTATTTGATATATTCTAATTCTACTTCATAACTAAGTGTTTTCCAAAACTCAACACTCATTGAGTTCTATTTCATAACTAGTGCTTTTACTTTAAAGCAGTTATGACTTCAAAACCACAACACATCTATATCAAATAAACAAAAAGTAAAATAAATTTCACTTTTATTTTCAACTTCTAAGATTAAGTTTACAGGTTTAGTACTTCTGAAGATGCTATCCACATGCCAACTGTGAATATGCCATAACAAGTTTAATCCAATTTGCCTGTGAAAGACACCCTCATGTTATATGTATGAAGAGGTTAGAGGATGCCTTAAATTGGAAATCAGAAGCATGAATGTGAGTGAATGATTTCATCCCAAGATGCTCCTCTTTATGAACAGTTCATTTTGTTTCCTATCCAAATGGAAATAGTACAAGATTCACTAGATAAACAATTCACATAGACATATTTAGATAAAAGAGAGCCAATTTATAAGGCTTCAGAAGAGCAGAAAATCAGAAACCAATTCATCAACCAAAGAAGTTAATATCCTACTTTCTATCTCTACACCCTCTTCAAATGCTTCTATGTCAAAGTCAAGCCATTTCCCATACTGTGAGCTCATGTCCATGTCAACAAGCTCATCCACCATCAAGTCTCCCATGCTGTTCCAATACAGCATCTCTTTGTACAATTTTTCTGCCAACCAACCCTTCCTTTGAAACATTGTCACCCATTTAGCCCATCTCTTGCAGCTTCCAACAAATAATTGATGACATTTCGAATCCAGGCACTCACAGACAAAATCAAACAAAACTTTTCGCCCAAGCTTGGAGTACTCGTCTATATTTCTTCCCATCTTGTTGTCCTGATTCTCCAACTGATTGAATAGGCTTGGCGTCATAACCTGGTACTTTAGGTCCAATGCAAACTCGTTGATTGTTAGCTCTGCATTGTAAAGTAATTCCTTCAAGTAATCAAATTCCCAGTTGCTTGATTCGTTCACATCTACAAGACTGAATGTTCTAGTCATATGCTTTTTGCCTGTTTTCCCAACTGATACAGAAGAGGTGGAGTCAGATAACTCAGTCTCACAATCCATCGGTATTGATACATTTGTAGATAGAGAAGTGGATTCTGATTGATCTTGAGCCAATAGAGCATTCTTGCTGTCTAAAAAGAGAGCGCATATGTTTTGGTCAAAACTATTGCAGTTGTACAGAATTACCACAAACAAATGATCATTTTGAATTTTTCTTAGGCTTATTCAACTATTTTGTGAAGCATATATTGACATTAATAATTCAAGTCATTTAGATCATATGTGAAGATCTCACATGGTAAAGTTCTAAATAATGCAAAATTCAAATAATAAACCAAATTATTCAGAAAATGATTAGTGCCCTGCCTATTCATCTCTCAAAAGCCCATGATTAAACTTTTTCTGCATACACTCCTGACAATACTATTATGTCATCATTCTCAGGAAATTGAAAACATAGGCCCGGCAGGAAAAATGACTTTCAATGCATCACTATGCTGATATCTGATGAAAAAAAATTAAAAAACAAAAAAAAAGAAAAGAAAGACTAATTTACCATTGGCGCTGTTTCTATTATCTGAGCAATTAACACTTGTGTCAGAGTGTTCAAGACTTGAAACCATACTAGAACATTGACAATCAAATTCTCTTCTGTGTTCATTGTTGTCGCTGCTACTGCTATGCCTTTCCATTTCTTCATATTGTTGAAACTGTTCAAGAGAGTTTGGGTAGTGCCATGAGTATCAATTCAAGAAATATCCATAGAGAAAAACAAGTAATAGAATTCCTGAATTAGGGCATCATGGACATTGCGACCTAACATTAATTTTAACGGGAGCGAAGGTGAATATCTCGTCTGGGATTCCAAATCTTTCTAGAATATATGTGCATAAAATTAAGTCTCTGCAGCTGACATTTTAAAAAGGAAACCATAGGTTGTGCAATGCCATGTCAAAAATGGCAAGAGAAATACAATGTCAATGGCATATTATCCTGACAGATAATCAGGTTTCTAGCTAGATAAACAAACAATGAAGATTCAGACCCAAACTTTGTATAACATGAAGCCATCTCAACTAATTTGGACATATTTTGAAGCAATTAATCTGGCCTGTTAAATTGAGGGATAAATCAATTGATAAGAGTGAATTTAAATAAAAGAAAAGTAGTAGCTGAGTACTAAAAACCAATGAGACTGACCTGCCACTTCGGGTTGATGCTATGTGCTAAACTGTCATTAGAGGTTGAACAAGAGTTGTCTAGACTCTCAGAATTATTGTTATCTAGACAAACTTGAAGCCTTTTGGCTTCGTGTGCTGTTACCACACCAAAAGTGGGCGCTGAATCTTGTACACCGGATACTGCAATACTAGATGTCCCCTCTCTGATCACATTACAATGGGTTGAATCAACCTTACTTGTCAATTCCCTGAGCTTTTGTTCCAAAAGAACACTCAAAGCATCACCACCAACTATATTCAACCCAGGAGACGATAATGTTGAGTTTTTTAAGTAAAGCAGGCTATTGTCACCAAAAGAATCAATATTCAAGCTTTTATGTTTTCCCATGATTTGACCAGAGGACTTGGGATCAGGCCTGGATCTTATGGGAGAAGAGAATGTGAACGAAACAACATCCATTCCGTTCTTTCTATTATCTGTGCCCCAATTCATGCACCCTTCAACTGCAATGTTACATTTTATAGACCTCTCATCTTTCTTCAATTCATTGTGAGTAATACTTCCTTCAGATGGAGAATTGCTATTTGAGGAATGTTTCTTACGAGATAAATTCTTTGCTTTAGATGATGAAAGCTCCTTTCCAGGGTCATTTGTTGTTAAGCCTGTCTTTCTAGACCCAGTTCCAGTGTTGGCAGTGACCTTGTTTACAGACCTCTGTGGACCTACTGAACAACTTGTGGACTTGGATTTTCTAACTTGCTGGTCGAGAACAGGAGTCTTCAAATTTGAATCGTCTTTATTGACCTTATTATTCTGCTTCTGGTTATTCTGCCTCAGCACATTGTTATTCCTGTTTGTGGAAGTTCCCTTCTGTGCAATCCTTTGTGTCTCTGGCTGGCTCTTGCACAACTGGCTTGCTTTCACACCACTCTTTTCCTTCTGGTTCATTGAGCTATTACTACTGCTACTTGGGGCCGATCCCTCTCTTCTTTGAACATTAACCTTTGCTTGTACAGCCATTGAAACTGATTTTCCTTTCTTCTTCATGTTTTCAGGACTTCTCTTTTCTTGATTCACAGAAACCTTAACTGCTGGTGTACCATCTGATTCACCATGGCTCTGGTCACAATGCTGTCCTTTTGTATACTTAGAAGTAAGAGACTCACTAGATTTTTGAGGCCCAGACGCTATATGTGTAGCTTCCATTTTCTCTTTCAAATCCTGAATTCTCAAGGGAACTGAAGATACAATTGATGGCCTTTTAACCTTGGCGGTTGCCTGGGGACTCGCCTCAATTATCTTTGCAGCTGCCTCCACAATGTAAGTTGTATTTCTTGTTGAGACCATCCCGGGACTCTTGATAGGTGACAACAGCTTATGGTGGGGGATTGGAATTGATTTAGCTGATTTTGGTGGCAGCATCTCAGTTTGAAATCTCTCAATTGGCCGGTTATGCTTCTGCATCCTTGATTCAACAGGATTCCGAGAAAACCATTCTTTACCAGGAACGTTGATATAGTCCACAGGGTGGCTTTCCCTGCACAAATTAGGGATATTCCTATCATAAGAACACACTCTAAGAGAACCCAAGTCAGAATACGGGGTAGCACAAGGCTCAGGAACATTTGATGTTGGCAATGAATTCAAACCCATAAGTCTAGCAACAACCCCAGGTGCTCTAGTTCCATATCCTTCATCACTAGTTACCGACGAAGCACAATTCAAATCACTACTTCCTTTGTTACTTGAGCTTGCTCGACTCTCATCCACCTCTATCTGCCAACATGGCAACAAGACATATTAATCACCATCAGTTACTACTACTACAAAATGCAAAAGAGTGACAAAATATTTAGACCCAAAGGAGGATAGAAATACCCACCACTTGAAGCAGTGACTTGGCCATGGTCCCAACATTTTCTTTTCCCTTCTTAGGTTCGCCTATGATCAAAATTCCGAGAATTAGCAGATGAACAGACTAAACATAAAAGTGGTACATAATTCTCAAAGAACATAAACATTTTCATTATCAGCGAGAACAATGAGGTATACCCTCTAATTCAGGATTATTTGAGAACAGCTTTTTCTGAGATTTGCCATTCCAGTCAAACAAGTCAAGAAAGCCCCCCTTTGAACGTTTTTTCTCAGCCTCCATCGTTTCATCTACCAACTGAACATAACAAAAACATTGAAAATAAATAGTATTAAAGAAAAACCCAGAAAACAATATGGAGGAAGTTTCATCATACTTTCGGTCGTGAATTACCACAATCTTCAAATAGTAAATGTAACAAACAAACAGCTAACAATTAAACCATAATCATGCCTAATTTTATCCACATTGCTAATTAAGCTAGAGTAAGGCCCACAAAAACCCTTCAATTAAAAAAGTATTTTAACATGCAAATTACATCTTTGATCTTCCTAATCTCAATTCTCAAATTCACAAAATCAGCAAACACATAGAAGGTTAAACAAAATTTCCAATCAAAGGCTGTACATTTTTAAAGTGCATCAAAAAAAGTATTTCTTAAAAGATATAGACTCTTACCTAAAACCCTTTAAACGCAAAATCCCACCTTGCAAACTTGACACTCCCACTTTGGCTTCCACAAAAACAGAAAATCGTCCAAATCGCGTAAATTTGGACTCAAGAATCACAATGAGGATACTGAAAAGAACTAAATCCAGCTGGGTATTTTTCACAGTGAGCAAAAACACAAACTTTGGATCACCTCAACCAATCTCACCACACATTCATCTCGTTGAAACAAATCTCATTTTGTAAATCCCACCAAGCACTTTCCTTTTCCTTCATTTTAGGCTATTTTTGAAGCGTTGAACTCAGAGTAAGCATACAAGTTGGATTTCTCCTTAGGAATAGTCAGAATCTGCCAAAGAAGAACAGAGACAAAGCTGATATAAGAAGAACAGATGGGTGACATTAGCAAATATTTTGGAAATTTTTGCGAGATATCAAAATGAAAATGGGTCCAAAACCAAACCAAAAGAGAAGTGAACAGTGAAGCAAAAACAGAGATTTTAAAAAGACTTCTTTTTTTACTGTTTTTGTCTGAAAGAAAAAGAAAAAAAAGAGTAGGAAATGTCTGGTCTGATTTCAAGCAAATAAATCTTTAAAAAAAAAAAGGGACACAATCCAACACTGTAGTTAATATTTTAATGACTCAGGCTCCTCAGTCCTCTCGTGTGAAAATCTGTGTTACTGCCACGCGTACATCTGCAATTGGTTTGATTCACTTTCCAACTCAGCAAATCAAGGGTTCAAAACTTCAGATCAGTTTTTTTCCTTTCTTTTTTTTTTTCTGGGGAATGAGACAAATTAGAACAGTCCAAAGGGTAAATAAAAAAAACTGAAAACTGGAAGGCCAATAGAAGTTAAAACGAGTCTGGCTTGCCTGGCCCTTTTACTTGGTGAAATGGTAAATCAAATTATTATGAAAGAGCTTTTGAACAACTAAAAACCAACTATTGAGACTTGTCATTATGATACCAACTTACATCTGCAATAACTTCATGCCAAGTTGCCTTCTTGAAACCGCGCAAACTCTATCTTCTAGGTGAAAGTTCAAGCTTTTACCAAAATCAAGTAACTTTATATTCCTTTTCTCAACTCTTGGGTAATTTTAAATTGTGGGTAAGACTACTATGTATCCATTTTAAATTGTAATTTTACATTCTCCTTGCCCATTGCAAGGTGGAGGCATGGCAAGTATTAAGAAGATTATATGAATTTTTTTAGCCCAAAACCTGTCTTTATTTTCTTGCCATCATCATAATCTTTTGGCTATAAGTTGATAGGTAGGTGATAAAAAGCCAATTTCAATGGAGGAAAAAAAAATAGTTTAACAAATTTGAGCCAATAAGCTAGTCATTTGTCCTGTTAAGATTCTTGGGGATCAGCAAAATCATGCTTAGTTTTCCAACTATGGACCCCTTAACCAAAGTTTTAAGCTAATATAAAGGTGATAGAAAGAAAATTTTGGATTCAAGCAAAGTTTCAGAACTTTTGGGCAAAAACATGAATAGATTATTGGGTCGTTGACATGTCATTATCTTATTCTTAATCAAATCTAATATTTATTCTATAGATGTTAATCACCAATAATTTCGCATGGTAATTGCATGTGCTCTTTGTCAAAAATATTCTTGAAAAGTCTTTATTGCATTGCAAATCTTAGATCTTAGATTCATTGTTTGATTACTAGTCCATATTGTGAAAGATAATTAGGGCACATTTGAAAATATTTTATAAAAGTATTTTTAAAAAATGCACTGCAACATTATACCAAGATCTGAAAATACTTTTGATAATGTCAAAACACTCACTAAGTCTCGAATATGATTCCATACTGAATTAAAGTGTAGTCAACTTGTGCAAGTCGTTTGTTATATAAAATGATTGACGACCTGTCGTTAGAATTTAAAGTTAATAAACGACTGGTAGTTCTAAACCTAAAGGAAAGAACATCATGTGTCGGTAACAGTATTCCCCAAAAAACAATCTTCTGACATGTCGGATAAAACTAACCTGTGATAAAAGTCTTCTTTACACAACAGAGAAGAAGAAAAGAATCCTTGTACAAGCCACTGTTATTACATGTACATGACAAAACAATCCCAACCAAATTATTCTATCTCACATTCAACTGTTTGCTTCATAAATTTATTTCCACGCATGCAGATTGGTTTCCAAAGTTTAATATGTAATGACAGTTTTTAACAAAAAGAAAGTAACCAAGAAGAAATTTGAGCTTACCCATCTCATAGCCTTGAATAATGAAAACATAATCACATAGAAACACAGATAGCAGACCAATTTTATGCAATACTCCACACTTTACAGTGAGCTAATGAGTTCAAACTCATTAAGGAAACCAGTTTGTATCTGTGTTAGCTGGCAATCAGAACAAGCACAGTGCCAAATAGATTAGACTGTATTTTTTCGTCAATTGTAACTCACCCAGAAAACATCAAGATATGAGTGAATGTGACACATACATGTAAAAATGCTTCGATGTGTCTTGTTAAGTTGGAAATTTAGAAGTTTGGTTCCTCTACTCAGTCGGGCCTTCATCAAACATGTCATCCTTAAGGGATTGTTTTGACAGATTATAAAGAAGGATTGTCTTCTTTGAACTTTTGAAAAGGACATTTGGGAGGAAAATACCATTCCTTGACAAAAAAAAATGAAAAAGAAAAACTAAGATGTCATGGAGCAAAGAAACTGAGCAGTAGTCCAAAGGAGAGAGGGTAGGCTCTATTAGCGGCAAGTTAGAATACACCTCAGCTGCAGATGAAGACAAACATGCATCTGCTCATATGGAAGTCTTGAGACAATAATCTCAGGGATTGGGACAGTATTTCCTTAACATACATACAACCCGACTAAAATCCTTCTTCTGGTACATACTGAAGGAAGATTATCTCTTCCGGCCCTTCCAGACTCTTTATAGTAGCTTTCAATCAACGTGGACAATGTATTGTGAATAACAAAGCGCTGACATTGATAACGAAAACATATATATATCAAAAACAGGGAGCAAAGAAACAATGTGGTAGGTTAGAAAATCAACTACACTGAATTAGCCATAAATGCTGCAAAGTTTGTATGAATATGACTGCATATATATAAATTTGACCCAAGTAACTGGAAAAAAAAAATTGATTCTTCAAACAATAGTATCATTATGGCAGCTGTTATTAAGCATTGCACACAATATGCTCCTTTGCAAAAATGTTTTACTGCTCATTTTCTAATCAAATATAAAAGTTCCATGGTCGCTTTATATCAAAATGAACCCAATAACTATAGAAACCACTGTCAAAACCACAGTATTTGACATGCTACAAAATAATTTAGTTATTCGACTGCCAATTCACTTGCAATTATGTTAATCAACCTATCACCGGGGTAAACACTTGATTTTTCAGTGTAGAGAAGATAATATTTCTGCCGCATAGTGTAGTGAATATGAAATCACCGGCGTCGTGGGTCGGCCACGTGGTGCCGCAGCGCCACGTGTAGTAACCCTATAAAAATCCTGTTTCATTTAGGATTTTGTGTGTCTTGCTCTTTTTCTGTAATCCTTTAAGAGTAATTTCTTTGTAATCATTGACCAAGAAAAAAAAAGTGAGTATCTTGATTCGTTATAAACGTAAATAATTGTGAAACCAACATAAATTTTTAAATAATGTGTGATTGACTCTTAATTTTTATTTTTTTTCTTAATCTTTTAATTTTGAAATCTCAAATATTTGTGGGTGATTCCTTAATCTTCCCAGTCAGCTTGTCTCAAAGATTTCACTATATATATATCCTTAAAAATAAATCTAAAATGAGTCTTTTGTTCTCAAATATTATATTCGGTTGTTTATTTAACATTTCTATTTTCTTACACTTATCCTACCTCATTTTCCTTAGATATCCATTTACTTATTTTTGATTGGCAACTTCATCAATCTTGCCATGAAAGATTGATAATAAATTTAAAACATTATAGAAACTTCAATCATATAATTTTATCTACATATATATCTTGACAGTGAGTTATCTCGTATTAATTAATAGAGGGGAGACACTTAAATTTTATAAACAAAATTAGTCAATATTCAATTTAATGTGCCAATTATTTAGGTATAGCAACAACAATAATGCAATGATATCTTTCATTCAAAATAATTTTTAATTGTTATATAACACTTAAAATTGATGTTTAACTATTATTTATACCGCATAACAACACGTAATCATCTTTAAGTGTGAATATTAAAATGTTAATCTTATAAAGTTCATCGTTGAACTTTTTTTTACAAATTATTTCAACTAAAATTCAATAATAATTTTTTTTTTAAATTTATATTTTTTTAAATCATGTAAATGTTCACAATGAAAACTAATTATATAAGCGCGCACACACACAAACACTTAATAACTAATATTGTAACATGTTATAACGTAACATGTATGTAAATATCGCCACGAACAAGCTTTAAGTACTTGTTCTTGAACCAACGATATGCTTTTTTAAAAGATGATCCTCCCTTTAAAAGAATAACACTTATGTTAGAATTTTTACCCTTCAAAGTTTTCACTCATAAATATTTAAAAATTAAAAAGATCACATAAAATAAATACAAAAAATAAATTAAACACTAACAAAACACAAGAATATACGTAATTCAACGTTTACGGTGAATTGTGAGATTTTAATTTATTTTATTACTCAATAATTACCAACAAACTACTCAAAAGATTATAAAAAATATTTATTAAAATAAACTTTTCAAGAGTCTACACAATATTCTCTTACACACTTGTCACTTAATTTATATGGTACTCTCTCGCGTACTTAGCGTTCAAGCACTCATTAAACTCCCTATTTTATTTCTTATTGATGCATATTTGATGCTCTTAATAGCATAAAAAGGGTGTATATAAGTTCTTAAACATCTTAAATTTTTTTTTTATTAAAATAGGAGTCTACGTGTAAGAGAATAAAAAACCGACTTAAGTAAATTAAATTATTTTTAAAATAAAAAAATACCAAAACTCAGCGTTGCGGCGCTGCTACATCTCCTAGCTATTACTAGGCCTAAAGATGCGTCTTTTACGTATTCTAATCCTCTTCTTATTTATGGCTCTTCATTTAGCTCTATTTTTCATCCATTCATCATGTTCTTAATTTTATATTAATCTTCAATTTAAAATTATACTTAAATTTAATTTTAAATTATTAAATTTTAACAACAAATATTTAGCAACTGTTTTTAAATCAACCTTTTTTTAGCAAGAAAGCGGAAAGAAGAAGACAAAACAAAACAAATTTTAATACGCAACGATTTGATGGATTGAATGATGCATGAATATCGATTTTATTATTTCAAACAAACAAAATGATGTATGAATATCGATTTGATGCATATTTGATGCTCTTAATAGCATAAAAAGGGTGTATATAAGTTCTTAAACATCTTAATTTTTTTTTTTGATTAAAATAGGAGTCTACGTGTAAGAGAATAAAAAACCGACTTAAGTAAATTAAATTATTTTTAAAATAAAAAAATACCAAAACTCAGCGTTGCGGCGCTGCTACATCTCCTAGCTATTACTAGGCCTAAAGATGCGTCTTTTACGTATTCTAATCCTCTTTTTATTTATGGCTCTTCATTTAGCTCTATTTTTCATCCATTCATCATGTTCTTAATTTTATATTAATCTTCAACTTAAAATCATACTTAAATTTAATTTTAAATTATTAAATTTTAACAACAAATATTTAGCAACTGTTTTTAAATCAACCTTTTTTTAGCAAGAAAGCGAAAAGAAGAAGACAAAACAAAACAAATTTTAATACGCAACGATTTGATGGATTGAATGATGTATGAATATCGATTTTATTATTTCAAACAAACAAAATGATGTATGAATATCGATTTGATGCATATTTGATGCTCTTAATAGCATAAAAAGGGTGTATATAAGTTCTTAAACATTTAAAATTTTTTTTTTTATTAAAATAAGAGTTTATGTGTAAGAGAATCAAAAACCGACTTAAATAAATTAAATTATTTTTAAAATAAAAAAATACCAAAACTCAGCGTTGCGGCGTGCTACATCTCCTAGCTATTACTAGGCCTAAAGATGCATTTTTTACGTATTCTAATCTTCTTCTTATTTGTGGCTCTTCATTTAGCTCTATTTTTCATTCATTCATTATGTTCTTAATTTTATATTAATCTTCAACTTAAAATCATACTTAAATTTAATTTTAAATTATTAAATTTTAACAACAAATATTTAGCAACTGTTTTTAAATCAACCTTTTTTTTTTAGCGAGAAAGCGGAAAGAAGAAGACAAAACAAAACAAATTTTAATACGCAATGATTTGATGGATTGAATGATGTATGAATATCGATTTTATTATTTCAAACTTTCTCCTCATTTGTTTAGGAAGTTGTTTTAACTTATCATCCATTATAGTAATTCTTGATATATTACAATATTTAATTGGTGTCATTTCATCTGATTCATTAATTTGAATACAAATTATATATATTTCGAACTTTATAAACTTTAATATTATTAAATCAAAATGCTAGGAAAGTGAAATTCCTATTCTTGAAATGTTTATGAATAGTCTCAAAGGATAAATTAAACTACAAATTTAGCTGAGACAGATCGAACCTAACAAAATGATTAAGCAACAAATGGTGTTAGCAAATTGAAGTTTCTATAAGAAACAATTGTAGTTTTTGTGAAGTCTTATAATCGTAACATATAAGCATAACATACACATCTATTATAGCCTTAACTAATAATCTCTTAAATTTAAGTTAAAATATTTCGCTCTTATCTATTAAAATGTTTTTTAAAAAAAATCTTCAAAAAATGCTCAAAGAAAAAAATCAATCCTAACTTTAATTTTTTTATTTTTAAATATAAATTAAAAAAATAAAGTAGAGAAAAGTCATAGAAAAATAATTTTATTTTAATAAACTACGTAATTTATTTATCATATAATGAATACTTGGACATATAACAAAACTCTACAGCACATCATGAATTATATAAAAATTATGAATTAAGTAAATAATATCTCATGGTAGTGTTATACTTACTATACAATAAGCTACATATTTTATCTTATTAGATTATTTTTCTCTCTCTTTTCTTTTTTCTCTCTATATATATACTTTTCTAATTATGATCTTCACATTAAATCTAGATATATGTACATGCATAATTACTTTTAAGTGCAGATATTTGCATAATTTTAAAATGCGAACCTTATAAAAGTTTATCTTTACAATTTTCTTTTGGTAAAAATTGTTTCCAACTAAAGTTTAATGATGAAACTTCATAAAATTTGTGTTTTCTAAATCATGCGAATTAAACATGATTTAGAAAACACATGTAACTAGTTATATAAGCATACACATTAAAAATTAAACACAAAACATTTATCCTAATAACGACAATAAACGCACAATATAATTGACTACAAATTAAGGAAACAAAATTTCTGAAAATCACATTAACTCACGTCTGCAAATCCAAATAAGTTTTTACGTTAAAGAATTTAATTAAAAGCACACAAACACAGACAATAAAAATATTGCAATTTACAATTACGTGTAGACAAAAAGCTTTTCTACAAACCAATACATCTAGCAATCCATGCATATCCATGCAAACATTTTACACGTGCACGAATATGAATAATCCTCTCTCTTTCGTCTTTGTAGATGAAATGCTACACGCCATGAATGACCTTCGAGCACTTGTTCTTGAACCAGCGGCACCCTTTTTTAACAGAAGATTTGACCTTCCCTTCAATGGTGTAATACTTATATTTAGCGACTCTCCTTTTTCTCCTTGTCTCTGGATCGTTCCACCACCACGATGTGCTCGAGGACTTGCTCTTCTTCACATTGATGTTAATGGCTTTGCTTTTATATTTGTTGGGAGAAATAGTATTAAAATTGTAATAATGATCATGCAATGAACAAGACCTTCCGGCCGCGTAGAGCTTGTTGGCGGTCCTTAGGGTTCTTACATTGGCGGCATTCTCAAGGTCCCGGTCCCGGTCCCGGCCGCTACCTCCGTAGGATAATTGGTAGGAGGAGGCTGGCGGCCGGAACCCATTCATCAGATATGATCTGTCTCTTTTCTTCGTCACCTTTGAGCCCTTTTTGAATTAACCTTTCTGTGGTTGACAGAGAAAGTTACAAGGAATCTATATATATATAAAATAGAGTTTTTAGTTATGGAGAAGAAGAGGTGGAGAATTTTTTTTTTTTTTTTTTTTCTGTTGGAAGAAGAGTGGAAGGTGTTTAATTAAAGATAATATTTGCCCAAGAATTTTAGGGTTGAGAAAATTTTTGGTCAAACCCTAGCTTGCAGTCAGTTTTGCATTCCAATAATAACATCATTAACAAATTTAAATACTATACACAAATTACGTAATCGTTTTTAAGAAATAAAATATCAGTTTCATCCTTAATTTTATTAACATATACTAATTGTAGCTTCACTTTTTTAATACGTATCACATTAGTTCAAATAGAACAAAAATGATAATTATTCAAAAACGAAAATAATAACAAAAAAATAACTAAAAACGTCTATACAAAAATTAATATGACATATATTAAAAAAATAAGAATTAAGTTAATATATATTAAGAAAATTCAGGATCAAAATGATATTTTCTTAATTTTTAACTAAATTATCATATCAACAATCACTTGTTTAAAAAAATATTATTTTTTTAATCCAAAATTATATGTACGTAGATGTTCATCTTATTGCCGAGTTTCATAATTCCAACTCGTTTTCATATATCCAAGTTAACAAAAAGAATAAAAGAAAAAAAAAAAACTCATTTTCATGCACAATGATTTAATTGAATAACCATATGAATACCGATTTTAGTCCAAATGTTTCTCCTCATTATATGAATGTGGTGTAACAAATAATGTGATATTATTAGGTAATTTTTTTTTTTTAAATTACAAACTTTATAAGTCTAATATTATCGGATCACCATTAGATCAAAACGCTGGTAAGGATTACAGTAGCAAAATCCTTCAGTTGAGAGCAACTAAGAATCATGTCGAGTAATGAAAGATTATGCTAATGCCTAATCGAACTAAGGGTTTATGATCTACTGAAATGTTTACGAATAGTCTCAAAAAGCCACAGAACTACAATTTTGGCCGAGACAGATTGAACCCAACAAAAGATTAGGCAACAATTGTGTTTCGTTAAGTTTTCTAATGGTAACATATAAAGAAGCACAATATACACATCTGTAGCCTTAACTAATGAGTAACTTAGGTGGAAATATTTACAGATTGGGAATTTGTGTAATGAAATCAGAAAGAGAACTCAGGATTTGTCAAGGTCACTGGCCCTGGATTCTGTCTTTCTTGACCATCGATCTCTTTTTGGACTTCTCCGGGTTATCCATGTGAGAGACCTGCAAATGCACAAATTTGAGTCACAAAATGCAAATGCAGGCGGGCATGTGTTCCAATCTTTCATTTTCCATGTTGGAGAAAAATTATGCACTCATACACACAAAGAAGAAATGCTTTCAAGACGAAGATTCTTTTTGTTCATATACTCACTATGTAGGATTTCCATTCAATTTTATCATGCCCCTCCGAGACACTGGTGGGCTGAGAATGACTACGAACATGGTGGAATATGTGAATCAGTACAACAGCATCCAGCGCGGCATATTCTAGCTGCATGATACCAAAGCCTCAGTTTCATTGATGACTTATATCATATGAACATACAGACAGAGGGGTTATAATATGCCAAGAAGGAAAAACAATGAACTTAAAATTTTATTCATCATAGATTCATCCAGAAATTCAAAATATTAAACTCCATTTAATATCATAATATCTATTGAACCACAAGTACCGCAATATTGGCATCGCGGATCACAAAGGGGCATACCACATAAAAAAAGGATACTAACAAACTCATTTCCCTATCCTTCACTTGAAAATCTTCTATAGTAACAAGAACTTCAGTTGCTATGGTTTGAAAATATTAGAAAGTTCTCCAAAACCGCATTATGGTCTCCAATCTAACTTTACTAGTTAAAGAATGTAGGTCTTTATATACATAAGCAGAGGGGGTGTCACCAATCTGTTTATCTATATTTTCAGTAACACATAATACAGTAGGAGCGAGGTAACTGAACATGCATAGAAGGGAAAAATGGTTCCTGATAGTAACTTGTATATACTTCAGTACCATTAACCCTTCTTTTTTCCAGGCATTATAGTAACAAGAGAAAAAGATGAATGAACTATCACAAATATACCTGATTTTGACTCAAAGGTCGTTGCTCCCAGTTGCTGTTCCTTCTTGTTTTGTTTAAGCCTGCCCCCAATATTTTCTTATTTAATAATATGCAAACAGAAAGAGAGGGAGGAGTAAGAATCATAAGCAAGCATCAAGTTAGATACGAAACAGTGGGGACATGAAAGGAAGAGCCAGGATTAATGTCAAGTTTAGCTTACCTTGGCAAGTCCCGAGAGACCACCTCGAGGTTCCTTGAATACATTTTGAATGTCCAGTAACATTTCATAGTGCTTGAAACATTTCAACTCTTCATAAGAATGAGCCAATTGCTTTATATCACATTGAAAATTATAACCTACAGGTCCGGAAGCACATATTTATATAATGTTCTGGCAGTAATGAAAATTTACGATATATTCTAGCGGAAATGAATAATACTCTTCCCTGCATATGTGAGACACTAGCTGGGATGAACTAAAGAAGGCATATAAATCAGATGATGATAGATAAGAGTGTAACACGGCTCAAATGTGATCTTTAGCCTAGATCACTCAGCAGCTAGCCCGTAATTAATGGGCACCGAAGGTAATTAGAATTTTTATAAAGATATGAGAACAATTCTCCCAAAACTAGCATGCTTTGATATCTCATACCGAGTTTTAGAATTCCAGGAGACTGCAAAATGCGAGTTAGACAGCTGTCTAAAACATCAGGCACATCTTCAAACAACTTTATCAAGTCAAAGATGAAAACCATCTTATCAGAAGCAATTTGCATTATAGAAACCTGAAAAATGGAAGAGGCATTTTCATTATAGAATGCAAATATATTTAGGAATATAAAGAAATAACAATTGTCATCACTTTTCATAAAATAGCCAACAACAAACATTTCCTTGAACAAATCACACTATCTATATAGTTGTTAAGAGGTATGCAAAAAAGTGAGCATACAATTTTATCATAATAAACACAAAAAGTATGGTTGCCAATCAAAGCTACTTAGAAAATCCAGAAAAGAAGCAATTCAGGAAAATGGACACTTGTGAGAAATGGAATTAGAGTATCACCAAGTACCTTGTTTGGTTTGCAGCCTTTTACATAATTAGGTTTCCATTCACAATCAATGCCCACAACCTTACATCCTTCAATGTGGCAAGTTGCATTACGCAAGCCATTAACTTCATCAACCCAGGTTATGTCTTCTACAACTAATTCTTTAAGATGAAAAAAGCGTGCATTGGTAACACCAGCGTCAGGTTCTGAACAACATCAACCAGCAGCAATATAAATCTCAAAAACAAAGAGCATATTATGTGTTCTATGTTAACGAAAAATGACTAATTTTCTTATTAGATTAACCTCAAAAAATTTGTGTAACATGGACACCAGAAAAATTACTATATGTTTCGATAAGTTTATGAGAAGAAGTTTGTTTACTTCATGACAAAGAAATGTTCATGGTAATAGACAAGCAAGTAAAGAAAGGTTTGGCCCCAACCATATAGATTTCAACTAAATTTCTTGTTTTTGCATGCTAATATAGGAAACTTTATAATTTTGTTGTAAAGTTAAGCAAGCATGGAGTTCAAGATTAAACGCATGCATGTGTGTGTGAATAAGTATAAGCCTGAACATAAGAAAGTTAGAGGTAGCATGACTAAAGAGAAGAGTACTAAATCAACCAAAGATACTATGCTCATAAGTGATGGAAATGAACTTGTCCACTAATGGACCAATGGAAATCAAGATATAGGAGCCACAACATCATAGAAGATGACAAGGGTCACGACAAAAGTCCTCCGGCAGTATTTGGGCCAACACAACCAAATTTGGTCCACATTCATGATTTGTTTGACCAGGGTTCCCACCTTTCTCAACTTTCTAGCAGATATTAATGAACAGAACTAAGGTGAATACTTAAACCACAGCTTAAGTTATGATAGATCACCTTTTTAATCAGATTCATTATAGATCTCTCTTGTTCTTCATCAGTTATAATGAACTCAGAACAGCATGTCCATCAAGCTTAAATTTAATGCTGAATGAAAACATGTATTGTGATACCTCTAGTTTTGAGAAAACCTTCAAGCGAGTACCGCTCACACAGTTCATCAACCTTCTCCGTGTAACCAGCTTCCATTGCCAAATAAACCTTAAAATTAAGGAACACTTTTTTAAAATTTAATCTACAAAATAGCTACAGAACAATCAAGAAGAAACTTGTGTTCATAATATGATCAACAAACTGGTTAAGAGCAAACCATAAGAATGCAGTGTTAAGTACATATTTCAATATTCTCTGAACAATATTTGAGAAAATAAGTTGGAACAACTTCAGTTATGAAAAAATAAGTTTTTTTTTAAAATCTAAAAAAGATTAATTGTTCATCAAAATTACATCAAATTTACAATAAACCAGTTTTAAAGTGTTACAGAATCTTTTCATTCTCAAAAGCCCAAAATCATGGCCAAGCAGGAGAAAATGACTCTTGCAGCAACATTGTTTCTTATAAATAGTAATTTCAAGAAAGCTTCCAATTCCAGATAAGTAATAGAGAAATTCATGAATTCATTATCACTCGTGCCCAACGCTACTCACCAAATACTGAAGTAATTGCTTATCACCCTTAGTCTTTGCCTCCGCAACATCCCAGCAAGCTTTTTCTGCTAGCTTCTTTAGTGAGCTGCAAATTGATAACACCATTATCAAGTTTCTTCTTTTTATTTTTTGAGAGAGAGATATTGGAGTAGAGAAAAAAAAGGAATTAATAGCATCAAGAACTCAACAGCATAAATTTTTGAGGAAAAGAAAACATGGGTAACGAGGAAAGATAAGTCAGTACTAATACCTTTCTTTACCCTTGTGATATACATCAGGAAAATCTTCCCGGAGATTATTTTTCTTTATAGTCTCATAAGCACTCGTTAACATGTTCCTATCTGCATATTCCTGTACAAGTAGACATAACATTGGCTTCCCTATAAATGTTGCCCATTTCTCAGCAGCTTTGAATTGTTTGTTCTGTATCATTTTGAGGAGAAAAGACTCTCCAGACTCACGGATAGAGAAGTGCTCCAATAGGGAGACAGCTGTCATATACGAATTTGATTCTATCAATGCAAAAATATATTGCTCAATAAATGTCTTTGCAGTGTCAAACCTACGTCCATTTTGGACCTTCAATTGGCTTATGGCTTTCTCAATGTCGGTCAACCTCACATCAAAAGCTTCAAGTATCTTCACAATTATCTTCTCATCATGGTCCACAATGCCCCGAATGATATCAAGAAATAAGTGAGCAGCTATGCCATTTGCTTCTGAGGAGTCAGCTGAGTTGACTACCACTTTTTGGTGACGTCGTAGAGCAGAAATGATCAAATGACTGAACCCTTCACAATAAAATCCAAATATGGGCAGGATATAGAGACATCTAGCAATTAAAGTAGCTGGTCCAGGTTGAGGAGAATTATAAAGTGCTAGATGGACTTGTTGTTGGAGAGCCCGGAACTTTCTACTTGCTTTGCATGTTCCTGTTAAATTTGTTTAATGTGAATCATACATGCACATGATACCAAAGTAGTACCAATAAAGTGAACAAGAAGGGAATCTTTAGAAGAAGATACAATAGAAGGTCTTCCACACTAGGTCTAAATTCAAGATGAAACCAACTAAGTTCCAATACATCAGATTGCCTTTAGAATCTAAACTTTAGCATCCAGCTTCAAGGCCAATCTAACCTTACCAGACAATGTAGGTTCTCCCACATATGTTAAGTTCCTTTGGACCCTAGTACTATAGTTCAAAATTCTAAAAACTAGTAAAAATTCACCATGTTTCTCTGAATCTAACATCTGCCCTTAAAACTAAACACTCTGGAAATAAGTTCATTTTTTCTTTCAAAGTGAATTGCATAATGTGGCTGCGATACTTAAGATTTGTGCTTGCGGAGAATAAAATTCGTTAAAAGGATGGAAGAATCAGCTTACCATGAATATAACATTCTTTCAGAAGGTATAAGAAGACAACAGGAGAAATGTAGGTTAAATCAGAAAAACTATGCACAGATATAGTCCAGGCACAGTCAGCTTTTTCCCCATTAATCTGTGGCTCTGCAACTCTTTCCTTCAAGCCCATGCCCGAAATATACGATGAAAAACCTAGAAAACCATTAGCACATCAAGTCCAAGAACAGAACATCACCCTTTTTATTCAACCAATCCAATTCAGAAACTTTGACGAAACATTTATTACCGATTGAAGGAGAAAAATTCCACTTAAGTAAAGATGGAAAAATTTACTCATCAAAGATTAGTGTATTCTCAGCTCTGTACGTTCAGCTTCTTTATAAAAAAAATTTAAAAAAAATATTGTTTTCTTAGATTCTTCCTTTGTTCTTATGTCAAATCCAAGATTTATAAACAACTAAATCACCCTATATCCTACACATAGGAATGCAACTTTTCTTTATTCATAAACTCGTTTCCTTTTCTTCAGGTTTATCACCAACCAAACAGAGGATAAATTTGAGTAAAACCAATATTTCATCTTTTCCGTTTTCACGTTTCTGAGCTACCAAACACAAGGCAAAAAAAGTCTCCTCGCTCTACTACTAAAAAAAAATATATATATATATATAAAAGTTTTCAATGATTCATTCTTTTAAATAAGAGGGGGAAAAAAAGAAAGTAATAAACAAATAAAAGCATGTTAACTGCTCAAGACTAATATCAAACAGTGCAACAACGTATTCTAATAAAAAATAATAATCTCTTTATTAGTCAAATTAGCAAATAGAACTCAAATAACAAGCAAACAAACGCGACTTAGCTACTACACAAGAAAGTAAATAAATATAAAATAAAATAAACAATAATAAAATATATCAAAAGCTTTTGACTTTCGATTCGCACGTAAAAAGTCCATTTGGTCGCCGAGAAAATGAGAGAAAGTGGAGCTTAAAAGCAATAAGTACACAAGTAAATAAAATAAACAAAACTGAACTCGCGAGAAGCAACTTTTTTACCTGAAATGAGCTAATAACTTTTGTGTCATCGGAACCATAAAAAAATATTTAAATAAGCAATATAATTAATTAATTAATTAATTAATAATTTACTCAATTCGCAGAGTTCAACTATTTATCTGAGATGAGTGAAAGTGTTCCTTCGATATGCAAAACCAATAATAATAATAAATAAATAAATAAACAATTGTTAGAATAAAATAAAATTTTTCTTTTGTTTTCCTGCATTTTCTCGGCAACCAAACAGGGTCAGTGCAAAACAAAAATGCTGACAGCAGGAGAAACTTACCAGACAGACAGAAAACAACAGTTACCTCTGACTCTCCCTCCCTCCCTCTCTCTCTAAAATGCTGCTTTCTCTCTCTTCATTTGCATTTTACGAAGAAGGCTGATTATATATATACACACGATGTGTGTGGGCTCTGGCCCACTGGATCTTTTACCAAAAATGGCAAATTTGTTTTTCTCTCTTTTGTAGAAAAGCTCTGTGGCTGGCCTGGCTGTATCCGTGAGGTGAGACTTGATAGTTTCGTTCGCGCTAACTTACACCGAGTTGAACAATGAGCACCTTTGTCCTCGAAATGCAAAACACGCAAAGAACGAGGGGCGTTTCTGACCTTTCCCGGGGTGGACGGAATAAGGCTGGTTTCCTACGGACGGGATTCAGGTTTCGATGTTTAGCAATCTGGCAGATTCGGGACGATCTTGACCGTTTATCAAGAATAGTAGCCGCTGTTGTGAGGGACAGAATCGTCCTTATGAAACTTTATGAGGAAAACGGTGCCGTAGCCTATAAAACGCCAGTGGATAAGGTTGTTAAAATAAATAAAGATTTTAAATTAAAAAGAAATCAAGAAGTCGATTTAAATAATTGTCCTTTTTCCGTTTGGGGGGGGTGCGGGTGATAATATTTCCTATGATGGTAAATGTGTCCTTTCACAGTCACAATTCACAGACAATCACATCATCCAATCACATTCGCACGACTCACCCAATCATTTTTGTTACACGTGATTAATTTCAATTATCCAGTCAAATAGGTTAATTAATTAAATCTTATATTTTTATTATAATGAATTTAATTTTAATTATATTTTCAGCCCTCTACTTAATTGAAAAGATGAACATATTTTTTATAATTTTATTATATAAATAATTAAAATATTCTTGAAAAATAAAAGTATTTTCATCTTTTAATTAAGTTGTAGGGTGACAATGAATTAAAACTAAAATGTTATCAAAATGTAATTTATACCAATCTTACAGGATGATAGTATTAATATCGAAAAGTAAAATTCACCAAAACAATCACTTATGATTTTATAATGATTTTATAATCAAACTTATGATTTTATAATGCCTTAAACTCAAAATATCTACATCAATATTTTTACAATATTAAAATCAAATCAATCAGTCTAGTTTTAATTTTTCAAGCTTCAATTTTTTTTACGCACCCCTAAAATTAGGAGAGGAGGGATTTGAAATCAAAATTGCGAGTGCTATAATTTAATTAGTGAGCAAGAAGTTTCTTTCCCTTCTATATAATAGATTATATGAGAATTTGTCTCCTTATTTTTTTTTTCTAAATGAGAAGTTCTCATCTCTTGCACAAATATGAACTTACCTTCACACCTTAAAGATTAGGATAGAATTTCTTATCTACCTCACACAAATAAAAGGCTCTGCAATCATTTATTCTTTTCATTATGAGGTGCTAGAAAAAATCGGCAAATGTATATTTCCCATTAGACACTTAATAGTTGTTTGAATAGAATGTGCAATTTGTTACAAAAGCAAAAATTATTTAGGCAACGATAAAGGTCCCTTTTTGGGGCAAGCACATGAAATGCACTAGCTATAGTTGGATTCTTTCGAGGTATTGATGATGGATGGAAGACGTCCAATTGCTGATACAATGGGATATGCCTTCAAAGCCTCAACCAAAGGTCAATTCCATCGTACAAATTGTGGCAATGGAAAATTACTGACAGCTTATCAACCTCCACTTCATAGGTTCTATCTCATGGCTAAAACTAGGTAAGCACTTTTCAACATTACTGACGTGTCATGTCTATGGTATCAAAACTGGAAATTGTGAAGGTGACTTGACATACAGAACTACTGGGGTTTTAGCTTTTTTCATGAAGTAAAGCAGAAGCTGATGTTATATAAACATGATAGCCTGCAGCGAGTGACTTTCAAGGCATACCCACTAGAAAAGAGTGTCATTGGGATTTGGAATAAGAAACCACTAAAGCACATTCACATGTGATGTGCATGCCAAAACATAATCCGATAATAAGTGCTTCCGAATTTGCTTACCAAAGAAAAAGATAATTTGAAAGACAGCCAAAGACTCCTGCTATAGCTTTAGCATGCATGGATTAATGCCCATGTCACCTTAACTGGATCTCTGTCCCAGTTTTGCTTAAGGCGTGTAAATAGTCACCAACACCATGTAGTTTCTGATTTCTCCTTCAACTTTGATGGTTTGATAGCTAACCCTCTTCTGCTTCTCAAATTGCTGGAATGTCACAATGGAAGGCAATTTTACAATCATGACTGACTTTGAAAGCATCCTTATAACAACTGTTGAGACTCTCGCTCAATTTGAGATGATCTTCTCGATGCGTCTAAGTCTATTGTAAAGGATGCCAAGAGTAATTGCTATCTTTGGTTAATCAGCAAACACAATGGTGTGAAAAAGAGGTTGATACACAAGTTGATCAATGAAAGACCAACACTTTCATAGATAAAACTGATGTTAAATTAGATTTAGGATTCTGCACTAGCTCTCCATCTTTCTGGTATGCCAATCAAGGACACATTTTAATACACTTTAAATAGGAAATGTAAAGTATCAAGCCCTGCTTCTTCTACTTCTATATTTCTGCAAATGCTCGTCTCACCAGATCACTGAATTAAAGAAGATAAGGGACTAAACAGGACAGCCTATGGCGAACATGTTTGGTAAGGCCCAAGTAAGATTTCAACTGCACTTCTCTTCCAAATAAGACCCTTGTTACTATATTATAGATAAAAATATTCGTCAGATTGATGGTGCAACAAGCAAGTTTGGCCACCGACTATCAGAATTTGTAAGAAAGATTGCCCACTTTCCAACTAAATCCTCAGCATATTGTTACTGAGCTTTGAAATTGCATAAATCAGCACATTTAAGGAGCATAAAACACCCCCAAAAAAAAAGTAAAGAAAATCCAACCTCCATGCGTTAGTTCAGTTGGAATTTTGGCTTGATTTCTTAAAAGTCCCATCGAAGGCCAAGGAACGAGGACATAAATTCCCAGCTGACACGCAGAGATAGAGAAAAAAAAACAAGAATCCTGTTATTGGTTCCAAACATAACAAACATATTTACAATAAACACAGGCAAACAACCTTAAATGATTAGAAAAACAAAAGCATTAGAATGTTGTGCAAGGCATCAAATATCAAATCAACTATGCAACTATAGCACTTGGACAAGAACAGTACCTATACGCCTAGGAAAACTCCTTTCTAAGGTCATGAAAGTGGAGGCATTCATAGGATTCAATTTATGGCTTTAAAATAACACCTGCGAGTTACACATCATCAACATCTTTGCCATGAGTAAATTCATCACTCAGGTCATTTGAGCTGCTTGATGGAACCACAATCAACAGTTCTTGCTTAAATACCTGAAGATGGGTAGAATATAATGATGGTAGTTAGTAACTATAATCACATTGATTGAAATCTCAGTTTATTAGAACATAAAAATAAATAAATAAATTGATACTAGTGCCAGGTTGATGAAATTACAGTTTTGAAGTATTCCAACTCCTTCCCTAATTCTGCCTCAATGTCCTGTGACTGTGAACTACTGGGAAGATAAGGTTGATCCCTCTCTTCCTTGATTACCTGTCAAAAGGGCTTTCAGATCAATGTAAGGGGTCACTGCCCGAGGCAGCACTATGAGATTAACTTAGCCAATTAGCGAGGATGAAATGAAACCTCAGAATGCAGAGAAGGTTCAATGTTAGAAAGGGAGTAAAAATCTTTGAACTCCTACTAACAAGAAAAAACTTGTACAAACTATGCGAGTCAGCAACTGACAGGTCAAAATCCAACAACTGAATTTTCCTTCCAGTATTTCCTCTACATCTCTGTTATCCAACACCGCTGATGGAACAACTTCCTATTATTTCCCTCATGTTTAGTGTGAATATGCTTATTATGCCTGCCACCGCAGGAACACTGAATTTTGATCCTTTGAGCATAAATCAACAATATCATGTTACTTCCCCTCTAATGTGCCCAGAAAATCCAAAGATAATATGTTGGTAAATGTCTAATTTGACCTGATAGATGGGTGACACTTTAACCAGAACCGTCCACAGAGGACATCTTGTCCAACTGTGTAAACACTCCTTTCATGGAAATTATATGCCATTAATGATGAACATAATCCTAGGAAGACAATAAAATCAACAAATGTAACCTTAATTTGACAAGATGAAGCAGTATTATTCCATTTTTATGCCTTCCAATCATGTTTGTTGAAAAATATAGCAAATATCCCACTGCATGAATTTCACAGAAATGGAACAATTAAAGGGCAAAACTCAAGTGTAGCTAATTTTTTGCACCAAGATTGAGGATCCAGTTTCTTTCTGTACAATGAAAACAAAAAGGACATCAGATAACAAAATGTACCAGTTCAAAACCTTCATGAGAATGAAAGAATTCTATTCCTTGTGAGTTCACACTTCCATTCTGCTGCAATGTAACAGACAAGCGCATGATTGCACAAAGCATTTTGAATTTTTGTTTTGCCTGATAACAATATGAAACATCAGTGGTTACAAATTCAAATATGATAGATTTTCCAAACTACTTAAATGGACTGCTACAATCTGCAGAGCATAGAGATAAGTTACCTGTTCAGGAAGCTCCTTTAAAGAAGCATGATGAGACTTGGGGAACTTCTTCCGGTGAAATCTTGTAAGCAGCGATATTAGCTGCAAAAAACCAAACGCTAATAATTAGCATGAACACTCAACCTTACAAAGCAAAATTAGGACAAAAGCCCAACCAATAAGCAGAAAACATACCTTGATTTCCTCAGCACTGTATCCATAAAGATGGTCACCATTCTACAGAAAATGATAAAGTTTGTCAGAAACAAAGATTCAACAAAAATGGAAACATTAAATTTCATTATTGAGCGAAAGAAGTTCATAAGTTCTATAATCCCTTGGCAGTTCTCAGTGGTAATTTCATATTCACTCACTTCGTTAATAGCCCTCCGTAGTCTCATATATTACAAGCAAATATTAAATATGTTCCAAAAGCATTCTACAACAGACAGAATAGCATAGAGAGAGCACATACCATAATGATGTGGTAAGACTGCTTATGATAACCTTTCTTATTGGTGAAGAGCCCTATATTGTGAAGCAAGCAAGCAGCTTCAAGGTATTCAAGATCCTTGTTATCCAACGAGGCAATAAGGTTAACTTGATTGTTGTCAAGCTTATCACATTTTCTTAAACCTTCAAAAATTTCCTGTAGCAATCATTTGGCCTACATCAGCTTATACAAATAATCCTTTTCTATAGCTCATTAAAAAAAGCAGAAACACCTGGTAGCATATTGTGTTTTTTTTATCACATTTGGCATACTCATATGACAACAAGCAATGTGAAACAAGGGCCGCCGTTTACTTTGTACAAAAATGAGAAGTTGGAAACAGATTCAATCAGAATCCTCCCTAATATAATTTTCCCAATCAATTAACAACATGACATCAATCACGAAAAGGAGTTTCCGATGCACTCAAGCAAATTTCAAGAGGTATAAATAAAGCTAAATCATGAATTCCAGTCCAATCATCATTATATGACATATGCTAAACAAACAGCTTATAAGAAAAATAACCAAAATCGAAATTTTCAAGCTACCTTTGCAATGCTGGCACATTGAGCAGCAGCTTTTATCCTCTTCTTGTTGTTAAACCTCGTCGCTAGCCTCACAACGGATCGCCACCTAGCATTTGCATTCAAATCATATCCACCAAAAACCTTAGCCAAACTATCAGCAATAACACCCTCACCCAATCCATACCCAGAAACCTCCATTTCTTCAATCCCAAGCAACTCAAAAATCTCTTCCAATAACACTGCACCCGCAACAATAAATTCTGACCTACTCTTAAAAAACCTCTCTCTCCTAACCTTCTCTCCTTCTCCCCCACAACACAACCTCTCGACAACCCTCTTCAATTCCCCTCTACTCAACCTCCAATCCCTCTTACAATCCCCAAAAGGACCCACATCATCCAAAAAATCCTGATAATAACCACTAAAAACAGCCTTCTCAATAGCTCTAACAGTGCCAGAAGAACCCACAGCCACCTCAAAACCACACTTCTTCACTTTATCAACCAACCCAGATTCTCCAACAACCCACCTAATATATTCCCTCGTCTTCAACACTTCATCACAATCCCCACCACAAGTTGCAAACTTTTCACTCAAACTCACATGCCCCAGCTTCAATGAGTCGCAAAAAACAACCTTTCCTCTCTTCCCAATCACAAACTCAGTAGACCCACCTCCAATATCAACACTTAGCACTAACTTATCATAAACAGGCAAGAACTGAAGCACACCCAGATAAACAAACCTAGCCTCCTCTTCACCACTCAACACATCAACTTCAAACCCAATTCTTTCCCTAACACTATCAATAAACTCACCTTTGTTCTCAGCTTGCCTTACTGCTGCTGTTGCCACAGCAATTGTGTGCTCTTTGCTTATGTTATGGGATTGAATTACATCCTTGAACACAAGCAAAGACTTTAAAGAACGAGATTGGGACTCGCAGGAGATCAAAGAACGCGAAGAAGAAGCAAAGTCCCGGCCAAGGACCACTGGTTCTTTGAGACGGTCAATGGTGAAGAACTTGCCATTTGGGTAAGCGCGAATGATCGAGAGCTTGAAAGAGTTTGTGCCCATATCAACGGAAGCAAAAAGGGTTTGCGGGGTTTGCGGGGTTTGCAGAGATGGAAGATTCGTATCCATGGTCTGATCTGAAAACAAAATCCGGTGATCAGTGGCGTCGGTTTTGAGCTTGAACGTTGACCAAAAAAAAAAACATCAAATCAATTTTTTTGAACCCTGATTTTAATTTATACCAAATAATTAATGTACTTGTACCAATTTGACCAATGCCAAATAGGTTAGTTTGTACGATATTAGCAATCTATGCATTTTAAAAACGTACACCCTTTACACTTTTAATTTTAAATAGTTATTATTTTAAAAAAAATTATTAGTTTATATTAAATCATGTAAAGTGGCATATTTAAAATATTTTCATATAAAAATAATAATAACTATATTAGATTGGGGGTATTTTAACTAACTTAACGGACCTAATAATGCAATAAGTAGTAATGTAAAATTTGTATTTTAATTAATATATTATTATTTATCAAATATTTAACATATTAAATATTATATTAGTTGAAATACAAAATTTTAAGTGATAATAATTATATAATATTTACATAGGATGAAATACAAACTTTATACCCGGCCATATATATATATATATATATTGTTGAAGTTAAAACAAATTTCTCTAACATGGGAATTTCCCAGAAAAAAACCAAAGGAAGAGCAAATTTTCCCAGAAAATCTAAGCATGGAAAAAAACTGTACTGCAGTGTAAGCCCCAGAAATTGCACAGACTCTCTGACTCCTGTCTCCGCCGACCAATGACATTATGACCCACCACAACCAAAAACAATATAATATTAAATCCAAAAGAAAGAAAAAGCAAATCTCATCAAAAACTAATTATTAATTAATGGCTTTTGATTTTTCATTTTCTCTCTTTCCTTCTTTTTTTAATTTTTTTGGTTTCACTTTTCTTCCGAGTGGGAAAATAAACCACGAGTTCTCTTTCTAACAAGTGGCCAAACTTTGAAAGTGACATACTATTGTTAGTGGAAGCTTGTAACCATCAATGAATTGTCCATCTCACTCGAAATATTAACAAATTTATAGTACATTTCACTTGAAATATTAACCATCAATGAATTGTATCTAATTTACTCTAAATATATAATTTAATGAAATATTATTAATATAATAATTAATTATAAATTATAAATAACAAACTTATTTATAATAATAGATTACTTAATCATAAACAGACAATAAATCCTAATCAATAATTTATTCTAATTTCTGTTCTACATCAATATTTATCATGACTTTGTTATTTTATATTAATATATATGAGTTTTTAAAATTTAGAGTTTATTTGATATAGTTGTGCTTCTATTTAATTTTAAAATTATAATTAATAATTGAAATATTTAATAAAATTATTAATATTTGTCAAACCCCCCACTTAACTAATATTTTTGCTCAATAAAAATTGAATCCCAAACATTATAAAATTAAATATCTTTTTTGTATAACTTATATCAAACTGAACTTTAATATCATAAATTAGAGCTAAAATATATTACAAGTCACATTAAAATTGAAATTTATATCTCAATTACTAGTTAATCATTTGATTCAAGAGCTTACATTATTAGTTAACACCTTAATCGATAGCTATCTGTTTAATATAAAAAAAAAACCCACTATTAGCTTTCATGTGGAACATAAATTAAGTAGGTATTCATTTGATTAAATTTATATTTAAATCAAGACTTAATTCGATTCATTTTTTAAATAAATTCAAACAAAGTTTTTTTTCATTAACTTTAATATCATATCAATTAACTAAAGTTAAAAAATTTAATATGATTAATACTCATACATATTAGATTATCATTGTGAAAATAATGTAATTCATAATATAATAAGTACCTAAATAGGTAAAGTAATTTTATAAAAAATATAAATAACATAGAAGTCACAATATCGTATGGTTACATAATCTATTAGATTATATTTTATAAAAAAATATATATAGATAAATAATTTAATTAGTTAAGCAACTCAATACATCAAGAGTTTTTAAATATATATTAAAATTTTATAATAATTATAAATTAATTAAATAATATTATATATGATAGTGTTACTCATCGTATGATAAATTATATAATTTATAAAATTATTTTAATATATATAATACAGAATTGATATAATGAATTAAATAATTTATCAGCTCGTAAACATATGATTAAATTTTATAATATATTATAAATTATATAAAAATTATAAATTTATTAAATAATAACATATAACAGTATTAACAGTATTAATTTGCGAATTACGTAACATATAACATATAACAGTATTAATTTGCGAATTACGTAATTTACTGTACTATTTATGTATATAATGTATAGGCACGGTTAGTTTAAGAATTTAGGCGCGTAAGTGTAGTTTTTTTTTACAAGTAATTTTCCATCAACTTTCTTTCTTGAATCGTCCTAGTCAGTCACGCGTCAAGTCTTTCTAATCAATCATTTTTTTAGGGCTTTCTTGCACAAAACGCAAAATATAACTCCGTTGTTTGCTTTGATCTTTAAATGTTTGTTTGTATTTTTAAAAGTTTTTTTTTTTTTTTTAACTTTCAAAATCATTACGCGGTTTGTTCGTTGTCTTGAAATTCAACGACCCAAGTATCAGCAAGTTATTATCATTCGCATAATACATTTGTCTTTTTTTTATTTAATTACTAGTGATAAGTACAATGTTTGTTGATACTTTGGAGTATCCAAATAGATTTCATTTTCCATTATTTAAATTAAAATTCAGCATCTAATTTTGGGTGTTCTTGTTTTGCTTTCTACTATAATCTTGACTTTGGGGCATAGCATTAACGCGTTTTTTTTATTATTGTTTTTATAGTTTCAAATGAATATGAAGTTTCCCATGTAACTTCCCGCGTTGCAGGGTCAATGCTTGTTTAATTTCTGCAAAGTCTATTTATAGTGCTCAAAGTTGATACGTTTTTAGTTATCTTTTGTATTTGATTTTGTTGCCAAGTTCAATTTCTGGAGTTTGCAATGGTACATAAGAGGGGTTTGGATGATGGGTTCCGAGTTCTGGTGCCGGAGCCCAAGAGGAGACCTACGTTCAAGAAGTAATTTGCTTTGGCTTGTTTTGTTTTGTGTTGTGTGGGTTGAAGCTGGGTTTTTGCTTTTGTGTTGTTTTAGCTGGTTTTTTTGATTCTGGGTTTTTTGTTTTTGGTGTGTTTTTTTTTTTGGTTGCAGTGCTGTTGTTGATGCTATGAAGGGAATGTCTCTGAATGAAATTGCAGCCAGAATTGAACCATCTATTCGGAAAGTGGTAAGATGAATCTTCTTGTTACTTTGTTCATATGATATTTTCTTGTAAATTACTTGGATATTTGAGTACAACTTCATGTTTCAGTTTCATTCAATTCGTCTTTGGTTAATTATAAGGCACCATTTCATTTGATTAAACTAGTTTCTCTTCTTAGCTCAACTGAAGTTCATATTTTAGCCTTAAGTTATATACATAGCATCAGAAATGGAGAACTAAGGTTCCTTTTTACCAAAATCAGCTTGTCAAAATTCAACTGGGGTTCCTAAAGCCATTGAGATTTGAGCTATTTAGGGTATTTTTCAATCATGGCCTTTGTTTAGTTCTTGTAGCTGTCTGAAGTGTGTTTCTTTTGGAAAGGGGTTTGATTAACAAAGTTAGGACCCAATCAATTTTTGTTAGGAAAGAAACTACTTTCGCCGCAGGTTATTTGGTTGGTGATTGCCTTGTATGAATATTTTTCTGCACATGTCGTTCAATAAGCTGATTACAGTCAAAATTTGAGGAATTTATGTAACTTGGTCATGCTGTTAATGGAACTGAGTCTGAGACTTTTATTACTTGTCAGTGTCTATATACTGTCAAAATCTGTCGGTTTCATATTCCAAAATAATCTTTGTTTTTTAGGTGCGAGAGGAGGTGGAACGTGTGATTCTAACCCTCCTTCACCCAAATGCAAGGTTAGTTTTCGCGTCGATAGATTTGTTTCCTAATGTTTGAAGAGTCCCACATCAGTTTCATCTGGATTAATTGTACTATAAATATCTGTATAACTGTTATTTTTATCAGTCTACAGAACTTTTGGGTTCGTCTTTCTTTAGTTGTTCATCCTAAAGGGAAAACTTAGAACATGTTATCTAAGGAGATTTTCTCTGCAAAATTTGCAGATCACATGTTTTAAGGCTCAAATTGTGTTTCACCAATTGATTTTCTGTTTTCTGAAAACATCATCTGTATTATCCCTTCAAGGTTTGATGTCCTGGTATGGTACAACTTTATGATATGTTTTCTTGTTCAAAGAGTCTGCACAATTCAGCTTTCCGCATCAATCACCTATGTGCTGATCTGCACAAGTTTCAGCAACTCTAGTCCTTGTAATTCTTTTACTTCCTTGAGAGTCTGATTTTGCTTTCCATGTTGCCTTCATTACAGATCTTCACTTAATCAAAATGAGGCATCCGACGGAAGAGTCCTGCAGTTGCTTTTTATTGGTAAGCTGCCGTCTCCAATCTACACAGGCAGCAAGATAGAAACCGAGGAAGGTGAACCTATTCAAATTCTACTGGTAGATCCTATCAGCAATGCCAGAGTCACAACTGACCCTTACTCATCAATGAAAATCGAGATCCTTGTACTTGATGGCGACTTTGGCTGCAATGACCAAGAGAATTGGACTGCTAGTGAATTCATTGCCAAAATTGTTCGTGAAAGGGATGGAAAACGCCCACTAGTCACAGGGGACCTACAAGTTTCACTAAAAGATGGAGTTGGATTTATCGGTGAAATTTATTTCACCGATAATTCTAGCTGGATTAGAAGTCGAAAGTTCAGGCTAGGAGCTAGAGTTGTGCAAAAAAATTGTGGTGAAGTGAGGATCAAGGAAGCTAGGAGTGAGGCTTTTGTGGTGAAGGATCACCGCGGAGAATGTAAGTTTCAAAGCTTAAAAGCATTTCCTGCATTTTGATTCACGGTACTAGTTTGTTTTTCTTTTTAACCTTTTCTAAAGACTGACTGCGGAAATGTTCATGTAGTGTACAAGAAACACCATCCTCCGGCATTGGATGATGAAATATGGCGCGTGGAGAAGATAGCAAAGGATGGAAAATTCCATGACCGATTGGATTCTAATGGAATTCGTACTGTGATGCAGTTCCTACAGATGTATACAATTGATCCCATGTCATTGCGCAAAGTAAGAACTTATTTCTTGATCAGTACCTAAGCAGTTTTATGTTGTTTGATAAAAATTATGTAGATGATTGTAACTTAATTTTGGAATATAGATACTTGGTGCCTCAAAGAAAGCATGGGAAACAATTGTGGAACATGCCAAGACCTGCGTTTTAAATGAGGAGAAGCTGTATGCTTTCTCTGGAGATGGGGTCGTTCTCTTGTTTAATTCCATCTACAATCTTTTCGCAGCCACATTTGATGGCGACAATTATGTATTGCCAAATGATCTGACCTTCACTCAGAAGGTATGTTCATATCCTGAAACCAACTACTTTGCTTTGAACATCATCATTTTACTGCAGTTGAGCATCAGAAATGTGCCGTTTGATACATAAATTGGACAATTCTCTCTTAATTGGCAGCTTTCGGTTGAAAATCTGAAGAGGCATGCTTACAAGAAGGTGAATGAATTTGTTGAGATCGATGCACACGCCATTTTTGGCTCTTCAATTCCTTCAACAAATCTGCAAGCTGAAGCATTTAGTAGTCCAACTTCAATTCTCGATCAAAGTATGAAATTGCAGATTTATGTAGCAAAAGCATTGAGCAAAATCCTGGGCCATAGTTCTCATAAATTTTCATTTGTCTTTCAGAAATGCAGCAGCTGGATTTCAACCAGACATCATCTTCAACATCATATAACCAAGAGGAAGCAGATAGTCACCAGTTCCTAAACACTGATCCCATGCAAAACAGCCTTCCCATGGGTGAATTTTTCTCGACACCCAGCAATGGCACCAGTGCAAACATTTGGTCCACCTGTTGTTCATCACAAGGACTAATGATGCAAAGCAACCATCTAGCAGCAGCAACAGCAGCTGAGATGTCTCAGCTTCACCTGTCAACTTGGTCTCCTGCCAACGCCATCTGGGGCCAAAGCAATGGCATTTTCTTTGACTCCTCAGAACTTGGAGTGCTCTCTTCTCTTCCAAAGCAGTGGCCTGGAAAGCCAAAAGCAGCCTGGGGCAAGATCAGAGCTGCTGTCATTTTGGAATCATTCAGGCGCCATGTGGCTGCCAGAAGAATGGCAAGGCCTTTCTTTGTAAATGAATTACTAGGAGCTTAAAGCTTAAAAGGATTCTGACATACAATTACAATCTTAGGATTTTAGGAGCTTAAAGCTTCTCCTAGGTTTGTGTTTGTGTTAGCGTAATATTTCATGTAGTCTTTGCTTTCTTGCAATGTTTTTTTTTTGGGTTGCAGTTCTGCTATCAGGGGAATTCAAGCTTCTCCTAGATGTCTTAGCTTAGTTTATTTCAGTCTCTTTTTTTTCTTTAATCATGCTTATTGCTTTATAACAAGCAAAGGTATGGTTTTATGTACATTATACATAGTTTTTCAAAATTTCAATGAAATGGTTATATCCTTTTATCCTCTTTTTTTCCCTCTTGAATATTAGATCAATATAAGCAAATTTCTTTTCAAATTGAGCGGAATTTTAACGCAAAATATTTTTTATACCACCTTAAATAATTTTACCAATTAAATCAACTAACTATACATGAATGATATTCAATTAAGTCTTTAAGTTTTGTATCTACCATGGTAAATCATATTTAAATTTGATTTTATATAGATAAATTGGATCAAACAAATTAAAGTAGTAATTCTACCTTGAATAATGACTGCCTAATTGAACAGAAAAAAAAAAGCAAAATATTAAATAAAAGAAGGTTAGATTTAAATTTTTAATCTTAAAAATTGAAATATTTTTTATTATCATTAGAAATAATGTAATAATTGATTTATTTATGCCATATTATTTATAAAAAAAAAAACAATTTGATGCCATAGTTTCTGATGCTCTAAGAGGCCAAGTGGGCATTTTTCTAAAATCAAATAAATAATTAAACAAAAAGAGTCCAATTGGGTATAAATTTAAGAATCTAAATTTCAAAGGTGAAATGACTTTTTATTCTTTTTTTTTTTAAATAAGTGAAATGGAAATGTTAATTATTAGCCATCCAATGTGCTAAGAGATTGAAATCTTTTTTATTTATTGTGGAAAAAAAAAAAGAACAGTTTTAAAGTTGGATTAATGATTGGAGGGCATGGAATCTAATCTCTTAGTCAATCAAAGTAAATAATTATATCATTATTAAATATTAAATGGGGTAATAACACTCCATCCCTAATTTTCTACATATATATATAAATAAAGTAAGGGCATTTTTGCTATTTGCATGAAACTAAATCCGTAAATATTATTCAAATGACCAAAGTACCCTCGTAATATTATAATTTTAACCACAACAATATAAGAATGTAACTTTTAACACCATAATATAAGAAATTTTACGTGAGGCATACAAATTTACCGTCCATGCATTTATTTTAGAATGATTGAATCAAGTTCCTCTCATATCATTTTAGAAAGAAACTTGAAATGTATATTTAGATGGTAAATAAATAACCTATGCAGTGAATGACAATACTATCTATGGATATTTGATCCAAATACTTTTTATTAATGTAACCAATATAATTATAAGCAAAAATTTACTATTCTTATGAATACTCGATATGTTATAATATACTAAGACTCGCTAAAAACATTTAATTTTAAAAAATAGAGAACAAGACTTTTACCATATTATTTAGAAAAATTACTTGTCTAACTAAAAAAATAACCTAAACTCTCACAATGTTATTAAAAATAAAACTTACCTAACCAAAAAGTGAACCCAGACTCATCAAGAACATCTATTGGAGAGAAATTAATTCAATTTAGAATTCAGTTATTGGTTAATTTTCTTTATTTAGATCAATAGGTTCGATTTTAATTTAATTTCAATTCTATCAGCTTCAAATCGAAAAAATATATATTTAAAAAAATTAAAAATCAAATCAAACAAAACTAATTTGATTTAACTCTATTTTAATACAATTCAAGATCAAATCGAACTAAAACTAAGTTTTACCATCCTTAATATCTACTCACAAAAAAGTAAAGTATAACTCCCGTAATATTAAATAATTTGCCCTTATTAAAAAATAAATGTATAATTTATTATCTATTCAACTTGAAACCCACCATTTATGTATTAAATAACAAATTGATTAGAAATATAATCGAGTCGATTAAGGTTCTTAAAATAAAAAAATTAAAAAAAAAACTCCAAACTAAACATTTACATTCCTAACCCTAAGTTTTTAGAGAAATTCATAGAAAATCAGGGACTCGGATGTTATTATCCTAATTACTAAAATATTAACATTTTTGCCAATTCATTTGTCGACCGGACACGCCAGCACGCGCCGACCCGAAACAAAAGCGAGTGACGTGTAAGATCGACATCACCAGATCAAAAATCAAAAGCCACCCAGTGGCATCTCACGTTATTTTCATCAAATTCCAATGTCGAATTTCTAAATCTACCACAAAAAATATCTCAGCATCCAGAGTCTAGACTCTCTCTCTTACTAGGCCGAAATGTCTCGAAGTTTCTTCCCTCCTTTTATATCTCCTCCTCCCGGCTCCACCCAAAGATATTTTATTCTCTCTCATAACAAAACAGGCCCCCTTTTTTGATATTTTGATTTTTTCTCACTTTCACCCCTCAACACAGCCACAGAACATGCTCTCTTTCTCTTTTTTTTTTTTATATTTTAATTCTTGGCATTTTCAACCCCACTCCTTTATGATTTGATCGCTATTAAGGAAAATTTAACCAGTGTATTTTTTTTTTCTTTTTAATTTATTTTTGTTGGGGACTGAGGTTTGAGAGGAGGGAAGCGAAAAGAAGAAAATAAATAATGGATCGAGAAGGAGGATCCAACGGCGGATCTTCTAACTACTATTCCGTTCTCGGGATTCGCAAGGATGCCTCCTTCTCTGATATTCGCTCTGCCTATCGCAAACTCGCTATGGTAAAGTTCAAATTATCTCTTCTTTTTCTTCCTCAATTTCGTTACCGAACGGCGTCGTGTCCCCCCCTCCCCCCCCCCCCCCCCCCCCCCTTCTTTTTTAGGAGCTGGAAGGTTTAGGATCTTGATGATCGGATGAAAATTTGATTTGATTTTTGTTTGTTGTCGGGATTTTTTTTTTTTTTGAAGAAATGGCATCCGGATAGGTTTGCGAAGAATCCCGGAGTGGTCGGGGAAGCCAAACGGCGGTTTCAGCAAATTCAAGAAGCTTACTCCGGTAACTTTATCGCGTAGCCCGTATTTTTAATTTTTTGAACGGCGATAAATTTGTCTTAAACGCTTTCTTTTGTATATCGATTAACGGCGTTAAGTTGTTCGTTTGGTTTTGTTAGTCCTATACGATGAGAACAAGAGGTCAATGTACGATGCCGGGCTCTACGATCCTCTTGAGGAGGAAGACGAGGTTTGTACAAAAATATATTCTTTTTAAAAAAAAACTATTATGCTAAAACGACGTCGATTGATTGAGGTAAGTGATTGCACTTGTATGAAACGATGTCGTTTATTGATACAGGACTTTTATGATTTTATGCAAGAGATGATCTCCATGATGAGCAATGTAAAAGACGAGGTATACCCTTGGGCTCATCGGTTTTTCATATCTTTAGTGATGGTATAGTTGTAATTTCTGAAATTAACCGTCGGTTCGTAAATTTTTGTAGGGAAACAGTTTCGAGGACCTCCAAAGGATGTTCGTTGAGATGGTGGACGGTGATGGAAGCATGGGCCTTGACTTCAATCCCAATCCTACGGGCACGAAGAGGACACGTGTAAACACATCGAAGGGTAAAGCGGCCAAGCGCAGCACTTCTCGCTGTTGACGGCCGTACGGTATCGTAGCTGGATAAATTTATGTTGTTGCTATTAATTCCCCCCTAGTTTTAGTTCTAATCTAAAAATTAAATCCCTAATTGATTGATTAGGGAATTCAAAGTGTTTAGTTATGTTGGGGCTTTTCTTTTTTTTCCTTTTTAAGAAATTTAATTTTGGGGGTTAGGACTGTGGTATGTGTTATTATGGCTTTATAAATAAAATCTTATTTTTAATTATATTTTGATGTAACATTTTCTTCTCTTTTTTCATCTCTTAAGATAATTATTATGTTGATTTACGGCGTCGTTCCGTTTATGGTTTAAATATTGTTAGGTGGCTTTATTGACAAGTGGTGTGGTTAAGTTTAGATTTTTTTTTTTTTTGAAGAAAGTTGTTGCTAAAAAGCAGCAAAGACTTGTTCTATAAGAACTCTTTTTGTGTGTGCTTTTTCCAAAAGGATTCGCCAAAAGTGCTTTTAATTAATTAGGGGTCATGTCAAGATTAGTCCCAAAGCATTATCGATATGTATGTAGCATGCTAAATTGCAATTTCCAGGGTCTGGTACGGCTAGAATAAGATATTTATAAACATTTTATTTATACTTGATTTGATAAATAATTTAAAGTTAAAAATGTTTTTTATTATTGTCAATTTTATACCGTTAGATTGCATTGATGAAAATTTAAATAAAATTATACAGTTAGTTGTCAATTCTAAGGTTGGGCGAGGAGTGAATTTTCTGTTCTTGACCCAACTCATTTTGAAATTTCGGATCGCGGTAAAAATGATAATATTTTTTAGACTAATTTAAGACAAAATTTTATTCTAAACGGATTGGGTTGAGTTTAAAATTTTTCTAAATTTAAAATAATTTTTTTATTTTTATAAACAATTTTAAATGCCGTATTAATATATAACAAAAATTCAAAATTTTCAATGCATCTTAACGCAAAAAATTCTCAATCGGGACATTTTTTTTCTCGAACGAGTTTAAAAGTAGTTTAAGAAATTTTAAACTCAACCCATATCCAAAGTTGTTTACCCTATAGCCAAATCTATAGTATATGCATTTGTCGTTGGTATTAATCTCCTTTTGCTTCAAACGAAAGTTGTGATTCATGTTCACATGTATAAGTCAGTAGTAATGATATCTTTTTCTTTGGTAGGGATGGCAACCGTCGAGGTTTATAAATAATATTCGTAAATTTATATTTGCGTCGTTTTTAAATATGTAATATCAAACTCGTCTTAAAATTTGCGGTAAATCTTAAGTTTAATTATCAAATTTGTTTAAGTGAATATATAATATTGTTGAAAAATTAGTGATTCAACAATTTTGATTGAAAAATAATTGAAATGAATATTAAAGTAGAGAGTCACAAGAAGTTTATAATGTGTGGGACACATATGGAGAAGTCTAAGACATGTGAGACACAAGAGAAGCGCGAAACGAGACTTGAAGACCCGAAGGAAGTGAAAAAAATGCGCATAGGGAGCACCAGGGCTGAGTGTCGCGGTGCCCAATACAACAACCCAGCCCGCAGTGTTGGGTCCTTAGCATCGTGGTAATGGGCGCAATAATGGCCAGCACCGCGGTGCCCCGGGATGAGCGATGCGGCACCAGAAGCGTCAGAATGTCCGTTTTTTAATCTATATTTCGAGTTTTTGAAAGTTTAAGACTTTCAAAACAAATGTACTCTTACTTCAATAATGATTAAGGTTAATAGGCACAGAATAAACCATATATAAACACTTGTAAACCCTTTAGTTGAAATTAAGCATTAAGAGAAACTCTAAGAGAGAGAAAAAAATTGAGTAGACACTAAGTGCTTGTGTGCGCTAGGGTGGAACCGTCGTTTGGGTGTTCATTGCTCGTGATAAAATAAGGGTACTGTTAAGGGATATTAAGTCGTGCACTTCAATTTGACACCCCTATGGCATCAACTAAGCCACAACCTTGATACCCTATGCGCAGCGAAAAATCATAACTCACACCATAAGTAAGAACACATAAGATTACACACATCAATAAAGATAAAGAAAGCAAACCAATCACAAGACACAAGATATACGTGGTTCGACCCAAATTGCCTACGTCTACGGAGGATATATGATCCAGCTTCTTCCCATTGAAATAGATCACAAAGTATCTTCTTACATCATCAATGATCCCACAAGACCCCTTAGTATCTCCCATAGAGACCTCTAAGCATCTACCCTTGATCACTATGACTCCCTAAGACCTCTTTGTATCTCCTCATAAGAGATTTTTACAAGAAACACAAGAATAGCCCGAGCATCTAAGCCTAAAGGATCTATGGTGTTTCTCTTTTATTCACTCAAAGAACCTAAAGAAGAAAATACCCCCAAAGGTTACACCCTAATGCACCACGCACTTAGTACCTACCTAGCTCCTCTATTCTCTCTTATGGTTACATCTTGAAACCTCAGATGCTTAATCTTAATTAAGAGTTTACAGGTGTTTATATAGGGTATATTTCGTGCTTATAAACCCTATTCCTTGTTGGAGTAAGAGTCCACTTATTTTGGAAGTCCAAAACTTCCCAAAACTTGAAATTCCGAGCCAAAATGGACTTCTCCACGCGTTCTGGCGCTGCGGTGCTCGTACCTAGGCGTCGCAGCGTTGGCCCTTCTCGCATCCAGCGCTGCGGCGCTGGTCTTCTGCTTTGAGCGCTGCGGCGCTCAGCCCTAGGCGCCGCAGCGCTGGCCCTTCTCACATCCAGCGCTGCGGCGCTGGTCTTCTGCTTTGAGCGCCGCGGCGCTCAGCCCTAGGCACCGCAGCGCTGGAAGCTGCCCGCGATTTCTTCTTTTCCTTCGTGTCTTTGAGTCCCGTTTCACTTCCCCCTTCGTGTTCCACACGTCTTAGACTTCTTCATATGTGTCCCACACGTTCTAGACTTCTTGTGACTCTCCACTTTGGTATTCATCTTAATTCTTGTCCAACCAAAATTGTTGAATCACCAATTTTCCAACAGGTACGCTAACACATTAGGTCTATTTTAAGGTTATTCATTGGGTTTTTCTTATAAAATCTCTAGCGAGTTAATAAGAGATGTTAGGATATTTAAATTTACCGTGAACGTAGACAATTAGCCGAACCACATAAGATTGTGTTGTACTATTTTATATTACACTTTGGATTCTTGGTATTTTACTTGATTAACAGATTATTCCGTTACATAAGGAGATTAAAGTTTTAAGTTGAATTTAAAATTTTTTACTTCAACATAATCTTAAAAGGAAAAAAATCGTTCTTTCCCTCAACAAATGCTTTTTAAATCTATGATAAATATCTATAAATTTTAAATGGGTGTTAATTCCTATTAAATATACAATAATATTATGTTACGAGTTTAAATTCAAATTATTGTAAAATATAATACAAACTTCTCTCTTTGCCACCCGTCGGTTTTTTCTGCCTCCGACATTGTACTGTCTCACTGATTTTCCATTTTTGTTTTATTTTTTGTATTATAATATTTCTTAAATTATTTTTGTGAACCCAACACCATAAAACATGAAAAAACGTGAATCAATTCTTATTTTGTTGTGTTAAATTTTAGCACAATTGTTGCTATTTTTCATAAGGTTATATAACTTATATGGGTTGAAGCTTTTGGTAGAACTTAGAAGCTCTCCCATGAACAATCAGAAAGAATTTGATCTTGATTATCAATTATGCTACTATGTTGCTAATTAGGCAACATTAGAAAGATATGGGTTGTATTTATATGATTTTAAAATGTTGCCGAAGTGTGCTAAAAAAAAAAAATGTTGCCGAAGTCTGCCATTTTGGTAGCAACTTTAAAACCCGAACCGGCCCGTGGCTATCCTTAAATATATTTATCCTTTATTTATTTCACTCGTTGGCAGTTAAGGGAAAACGATGTCGTTTCCCTTGAAGGACTCCCGTTAAAGCAGCAGCTTTCGAGCTTTTTACTTCCGAAGCTGAGAATTACCTTTCTCCAACCTGTTGTCTCTGCGAGTGGAAAACAGAACGCATATCAGAGATGCGCATTTCTTTACCTCGGCTTGGTAACGTCTTCCCCTTTTCAAATCTTTTCAGGTATTCTTTTTTTTTTCCCGTTATTATTACGTTTCACTTCTTCTTTTTTCTGCGTTTTAGGGTTTTGTGATTTAATGTCATTGCAAAAATTCATATTATAAATTTTTTTATTCATTAATTTGATTAGACAATAATTCGAAATTTGATCTTAGTATTCAAATCTCGATTAGGCATCAACTTCAATTTTGGAAGTATTACTACTAGTCAGTACTAGCATTATCATTTTTTTCAAGGGCTTTGGTCGTAGAGTTTATGATAATTTGAGGGTTCAATTTTAGTTCAGTTTTGACTTGCTGGGTTACCTAGAAAAAGCATAATTGCTTTTTTAATAAGGAGAGATTTATTGCTTTAGATTACCCGAGGTGAAACTTTTGCTGTCTGCAAATTCCAGTTTTTATCTAATGTCTCCAAACAATGCTGCCCTTGGATGGACCGAATATTTGTTCCTTAATCTTTCAAATAAATGGTAGTGTGGCCTTCATTTGTGAGTTAAAAGCAAGTATATGTTTTTGGTTGTTTCATGGAATTTGTATATTAGCATTTGAGAATGTGAACGAGTCATTTGTGAGTTAAACAAGATCCCGAATAAATATTGTAGTAGTTGTATCAAGGTTATGTGAGAACCCAATTTTGCATATTTGTTATAAGTTGATCATGTCCCAAGTATTTTGTAATGGCCATTGCAAAAGTTAATGTTTCCATGGGATGTTTGATTTTTGTTATTATTTGTGCAATTTCTCTTATGAGGATCTTGTGCCTTTTTGCTCTATTTGTTAACCCATAATGCTTTCTTCTTTCTCTCTTATAGGCAGCTGGAGACAGAGATGGAAACTGTCATTAAGGTACTGCAGCCTGGACCCCTAGGAATCATAGAACACAAGTTCTCTGCTGAGGAGATACGGCAGGCAAATGCCACAGTTCAGAGAGCAGTTGAGAATTGGCGAAGAATTGCAAACCTAGAACAGGAAAGCGGAATCTTAAAGGATTATATTCATAAATGACAGAAAACTTGTGGCAGCATCTTTAGTAATTGATTGATAGCAACATCTTGTAGAATTTGTAAGACTATCTCAGTGCCTAAAATCTTAGAATGTTATTTCTGTCAATTTGGAAGAAATGCTTACTGGGTTTATTTTATTTAGTACTGGAAGATAATCATAATATGATGTGCTCAGGCTGTTGACATCAGTAGATATATAATCTTGTAGAAGGAATCAATACATGTATGTTGGTGTGACATTTGGATATTGGTTCATGGGATGATGTTGATTTTGGTGGACTTAATCAAATATTGAGCATAATCCTTCATTTCTTGAACATTGCAATACCACTCTTAATATTGTAGTCAATTAGATACTTATCTGCTCTTAAGGTTTTCCATTTATTAATTTTCTGTGTCACTGGCAGGATTGGTTTTCCCCTTTCTCTGACCTAATTGGCCAATCCCTACAGGAAAAAATAAAATATTGGAGATGTTTTTTTTTCTTTTTTCAGTCATTGGATTACCTGACTACCCTTTGACTTCTCTTTTTCAGCACATCTAATATAGCAAGAAAGTTGCAATATTATCAGTACATATGAAGTACAATGGCAGTGGCATGCAAAATTATTAATCTTTAGCTCTTTTGTTTTTCCATCTGTTAAGAATGATATTAGCTAATGTAAGGTTCAATCTGGAGCATTTGGAAACTGGCTATATATTATATTCTTTCCCAATATTTGCAGGAAATTGTCTGAAAATAGTCAATTTTTTTTTTAATAAATATACTTTTCTAGCCAATAAATAATAAGAAAAATTTTATTAACCACAAGAAAAATTTTGAGACCATATTATCCTGCAAACTCTCAAACCATTCATTTCTCTTTCTAAAATTATCATCTCTCAAATTTTAAAATTATCATCATTTGTAAATTTTATTTCAAGTAATAAATTGGATGCTTATATTTTGATATTTGAAAATTGAAACTAAAAATCAGAATTTAAAAAATAAAAAAAGATGAATTTTTTTGCTTGTGTAGTAGATTGGATGTTTGTGTGGGTTTATTGATATTTTGTTAAAATATTATTATTGTCCAAATAAATTTAAAAAAATACTTTATAGATTGAGAACAAATAATTTTTTGAATCAATCTACAAAAAGTATGAAAAATAAAAAAATTACGAACAAAAAATGATTGAAAAAAACCTAAAATTTTGAGAGATATGGGATGGGGCCTTTCGCCACACGTTTGTGCGTGGGGCATGACGCGAGATCCCAACTTGCACAACACCCCACGCCTAAGTGTGGCGCGAGGCTCCTGTGTGCGAAAGGCGTGACACGAGTTGGGCGCAAGGCATGTACTTTAATTTTCTTTCTCCGATGTTTTTTAATCAAATTTTACTTATTTTTTATAATTTTATAATTATTTTTAATTAAATTTACTAATTTTTAATTTATTATACTCTGAATTTACTAATTTTAACTAATTTCAAAATATATTTTAAATTAAAATTTTAAATCACTTGTTGATAGAGATGCAAAATACTTAAAGCATAAAATGATATAAAAATTAAGTATGTAACTAATAAATTTTATGAATTTATTTTATAATTAAAATAAACAAATTTACTTTTAGAAAGTGGTTATTTTCGAACGATTCCCATATTTGCATACAATAGTCCATGGAGTTAGTGCTATCTTTATTATCATGATGGGATTCTTTATACATAAATGACATTGTCCTTCTTTTTTATTTATTATTTTTTTGGCGTAACACATGGATTTAATTTCTCCATAGAGAAAATTGACCTGCTAGTTGAGTGCTAGCTGCTACTTTTCACTTTCAAGCACTGCTTTTCCTTTAGATATGCTAATTAAATAGAGTAAATTCTCCACAAAACAAGCTACATATGCAGCTCGAAGCACATTTCAAATTTCAACAACAGTAATTAATTTAATAATCCTTGATATTGAAGACTAGCCAGTGGGAATTAATTCTCCAAAACAATTTTTTTTTTTTTAGAACTTTTAATTCTCCAAAATATGATCATGAATGATCTCAATTTTAACTAGCAATACATGATGAGATCATTATTTTTGCTAAGCAATAAGCATGTGTATAGTGTCCACCACTTATTGGTTGAGTGGTGAATAATCTTGTTTCTTAATATAAAGTTGAGGTTTTAAGTCTCATTTTATGTATAAGTATAGTTAATTTTTTTTTTAATGAAATTGATTTAGCTTTTTTTAGATCTAAATTTGTGCATTACATCAAAGATTATTGTTGTATATATCAATAGACTTCTGATTATATATTTTAGTAAATAGATTTAATTTTTTTTAAATCTAAATTTATAAATTGTGCCACATCGAATATCATTATTAGGTAACTTTTAATTGTATATATTAGTAAATTGTTATAATATATCGAATATCATTATTGTATGTTTTGGTAAATTTTTAATTGTATATAACAGTAAATTATTATAATATTAAAAAAAAAACACAAATCAAAACAAACTTTTAGTTCTCTCCAAAATTTTTAATTATTCTTTAAAATCTTCAACTAATTAAGATTAAGGATGATCTTAAAGACAATATATATTTCAACATCAGAAATTTTCTCAATTTAAAATTTAAGTGTTTGGTAAATTACTTTCTAAATTAATTATAAAATCACTTTTAGCAAAAGTTATTGCATCTCGTAGTACATTTTAAATAGTTCCTTTTCATTAGAAGTGTGTCCCTATATATCCCCAAATAAATGAAACAAACCCAAAATTATTTTTATACTTGTTATTTAATCCAAAGTTTATCTAATAATAAAATAACTGAAATTTAATCTAAACATTATTATTCTATCTATCTCTAATTTATAAATGTACATATGTAAATATATCTTATGCAATATATACTATTAAAACATTTATATAATAATCAAAGTAATTATATTATTATTAATTTATAGCACTATAATAATAAAAATTACCAAATGTATATAGACTATTTTTTAAATTTATAACATGTTTAAAGTATAATTTATCAAACATTTAACTAATTATTTTCGTAATTAATTTTTTTTAACACGTCTAACAATGATTATTCTAAAAGAGTTTGAATCCCAAAATGTTTTAACCACTTAACTAATATATCAAAATTTTAAAATATATTTTTATCAAATAATTATAGAGTAAATTCATATTAATTAAAAGCAAAATCAGAAGTGTCAATCAAATATTGAACAACTAATCGTGATTATTTTAAAAGCTACAATATTACCCAAATTAATCCTAACTAGGAGAGAGTTTGAACATCAAATATTTTGGCCGAATCCCAAAATATTTTAATCACTTAACTAATTTATCAAAACATGTGTGTTTTCTCAAATGATTACGGAGTAAAAAACAACTTAATTAAAAGCAAACTTATAAGTGTTCGTCAAAATATTGTACCGGTTATATTTTAAAATTAGTAATATTAAATTTATAAAATAAAAATATAAAATTGGTATTTCAAATAATGTAATTATTCAATAACTATTTTTCTTGTTAAATAATAATTATTATTATTTATCTCATTATTAATATAATAATTATTAATTTCTATTATCACATAATAAACGTCACATCAAATTTAATAAAAAATTTATATTTAATTTTGAAGTAGAGCATTAATTTTTAAAAATTAAGCATGACATTTTTAGAGGGTCTTAATTTTATTTAGATTATGACTAAAATTTATAATTGAAGGTAAAGTAGGTTGAATGGCGAAACGACGTCGTTTGCGCCTTTCAAATTTCAAAACATAGTAGCAATTCCCGTAATAATCTCCCGATCCATGCCCATTTTTGATCCCGCCTCCTTCCTCACAATCCTATAAAAACCCTAAACTTCCCCCCTTCTGTCTCTCACTCCCCTGCTTAAACCCCTCCACTCAAAAATTACTCTCCTACTTTTTTGTTTCTCTCTCTATCTCTACAATTTGAAATTTCAATTTGAATTGATTAAGTTCAAGTTCCACCTCCAAAAAAAAAAAACGATGTCGTTGAGGCCAAGCGAGAGGACGGAGGCTCGCCGGAACCGGTACAAGGTGGCGGTGGACGCCGACGAGGGTCGCCGGAGGAGAGAGGACAACATGGTCGAGATCCGCAAGAACAAGAGGGAAGAAAGCTTGCTGAAGAAGCGACGCGAAGGGCTTCAAAACCAGCAAATTCAAACTACTATCAACGCCTCCGCCTTGGAGAAGAAGGTCAGTTTCGTAAATACACAATTCCGATTATCGTCCCTTAGTGATTCTGGTGTTTAATTTATCTTAGTTTAATTTGATTATTATTTTTAATTCTATTTGAAAAAAAAATTAGGGTTTTGTTTTCGGTAGGGTATTGTATCGTGTTTTGATCAAAGGAGGTTCCTTTTGTTTGATTATTATCATGATTATAGAGTTTTAATTACTCGTCTAGTTTACCTTGACTTTCGTTTGTGATAATTAAATTTCCATTTTGTCATTAAATGAAAAGTTGGACTGGTTAAATTTGTGTAACTTATTAGATATCGTGGCTTTTTCTTAAAAAAATCAATTTTGAATTTGAGGTATGTTGATTTTGTTGCTTGGTCTCCATTAGAAAGTAGATGACAGCAAAAAGGACATCCAACAAAATGACATGCAGACACCGTTATTTTTGAAAAGTCTATTAACACTCATCACTTAAACAATTTCATTAATTTATTTTAACGGGAGAAAGAGTAAAATTGAAAATTCAATCATTGGAAATTCATCCTAAACTCAACATCTGAATGTCTAGTCAGACCTACCTTTATCCTATTAAACCTTAGATTAAGAACCCTAAGATTCTTTAACCTGAAAATCAATTTAGGCAAAGACCCATTTAGCAAATTGCCCTCTGAATCAAGAACCTCCAAGTTTTCCATGATCCAAATTTCATTAGGGATCTCCCCATGAAACCCATTAAATGGAGGAGAAAATTCTAAGTTTAGTAAGATTAGCAATCATAGGCAACAAATTCCCGTTCATGCCCATGCAGTACCAACAAATTGCCACTCCCAGAAATGTTAAGTGAAATGACACACGAATTAGAGTCACAAAAATGCCGTACCAATCGATTTCAATTGGTGATTGTAGTTACTAAGTTTATAAGTTTAGTAAGATTAGCAATCATAGGCAACAGTGATTGTAGTTATTGTTCATTTGCTTTTGCACTATTGGCATATCAATCGATTTCAAAACCCTTGGTATTGGCTTAAGCCTTCCTGAATCCAACCTTCTCTGAACTCTTCTGACCATGCTGGCCTTCTCGCTTGAGCCCCAAGAGCTGAATCAGCACCGATTTATCATCCGACCTGGCCAGAACGACACCGTTTACACTGAAGCAGATCATTAAAAGTAAGAACAGTGTAACTGAGCAGCAGTAGAAGGGTTTGTGTGAAAATTGCTGTTTGATCATAGAAGAGCGAAAAGAAACCATCTTTGAGTACCCTCTTGAGGCTACCAGTTCTGTTTCTCCATGGCTTCCTTGACCTTTGGTACACATGGCACCACCAACTTCTCTATCTCTCTTCTCGCAGCTATCGTGCCATTGCCCCCAATCTTGCGGCTATGGCGATACTGATGTCCCACTCTCTGTCACATCGTACACAGCCATCCACATCGTTGGTGACCTTATTGACCTCCTTAATAAATGGGGCATCAAGCAAGTTTTCTTGGTGGGACATGATTTGGGTTCTATAATTGCTTGGCATTTTTGTTTGTTTCTCCCCGATAAAGTCAAGGCCTTGGTCAACATGAGTGTCGTGTTTACTCCCAGAAAACCTGCGATGAAACCTCTTGATCCGTTCAAGGCCTTGTTTGGTGATGAATTTTATATTTGTAGGTTTTAGGTGATTTTCATAAAAGAGAAGAAGGTAAAGCAATCTTTATAAATGGTTAATTATTTAAAAAAATGAGGGTCAAATTTAATTAATTATGTAAGTGTAAGGGTAATTTTGTAAATGTACAGTCAATAAGTTTGGGTAATATAGTAATTTGGTTTGTCATTTGTTGATGTGGACATTAACAATATAAAGTATAAATGGCCTTAACTTAAAACAGGGGTATAACCATACTTTTAGCACTTTAACCTTTTTTCCAGTTAAAATTAACAGAAACCGTTAAATGACAAGGAAGTCGATGGGATTTTTAAACCCACTGGGGTCTACATGTCCTTTTCCTACAACTTTAGGGTTCTAGATGACTTTTTGCTAGATGATATTGTACAATTTAATGATGTTTGTTCTTCTAAATATTTGATTGTAGTTGGAACCAAATGGAGGTTAATGCAACTTGTGCCTTGTGGGCCAAGAAATAGGATAGTATGCTCAGGCTCAGCTTCCACTTCCACTTCCCCATCCAGTTGATTTTACTTTAGATTGAAACGACTAGTTATTTGATTGATGTATTAGTATTGTGCTTTCAATAGAAAAAAGGGTTTAGTTCATGCAACTCAGAGGACGTTTTGTCTTGGTATCTTTTATCTTTTGCTTTAATTTGAGGTTTTTGATTTGTATTGTGGTAGGCTACTTTTGTTTGATTATAATCATGACCGGAGTTTGTTTTAATTGGTTTTAGTTAGTTGTGGGCTTCTTTTGAAAAGATTAGTTAGGTTTGTCCAACTTATTAGATATTACAGGCTTCTTTTTGTTCTGTTCGATTTTGGGTTTGATTTATCATTTTGGGGGTTGGATGATGGGGTTTTGTGTTAAAAGTAGATGAATTGTGCAAGTTATGATGATTATTCTTCTGATATTTGGCTGTAGTTGGAACACCTACCGGCAATGGTTGCGGGTGTTTGGTCTGACGATAATAATCTACAGCTTGAGTCTACCACTCAGTTCCGAAAATTGCTGTCAATTGGTATTAATTGGCCCTTATGATGCAATTTTTCTCTGCCAATTGTATGCTTGTTGTCTTTTATGAGTATTGAACCCTTTGTTTTTCTTATCTTTCCATCAGAGCGAAGCCCTCCAATTGATGAAGTTATACAAGCTGGCGTTGTTCCTCGCTTTGTGGAGTTCCTTATGAGGGAGGATTTTCCACAACTTCAGGTATGATGTAAACCTGTATGTTTTAAGGTTATGATCGGTGAAGTAATATTTGAAGACTCTTATCTATTTTAAATTTTTGCAGTTTGAGGCGGCTTGGGCTCTTACAAACATTGCTTCTGGGACATCTGAGAACACTAAGGTGGTGATTGATCAGGGGGCTGTTCCAATATTTGTGAGACTTCTTGGTTCTCCAAGTGATGATGTTCGTGAGCAGGTATACACAAATGCCGGGATTAAATTATGCTGTTGTGGTTTAGATATATTTCACTAATTCGTTTTATCTTCTCTCTTTGGGTTGACATTTCTCTATATATATTTTCTGAGAATGATCAAATTGTTAGCTAAGCTAGCATTAGTAAGTATGAGAATAGGAGTTGCAATTGATCTACTTTTCTTTTCTTTCCTACTACACGCAGGCTGTGTGGGCACTGGGAAATGTTGCTGGTGACTCTCCTAAATGCCGCGATCTTGTTCTTAACCAAGGAGCTTTGCTCCCTCTGCTGGCACAGCTGAATGAGCATGCCAAACTTTCCATGCTGAGAAATGCTACCTGGACTCTTTCAAACTTTTGCCGAGGAAAACCACAACCAGCTTTCGACCAGGTCTTTTTTCTTGACATTGTTATGATCCTAATATGCACGACCTGCTCTGTGAAGTTATTGCTTCTGTGGTTGGCTGAATGTTTTTTGGTTTGTTCCTGTAAGTAGGTTAGGCCTGCGCTTCCCGCTCTTGCACGTCTTATTCATTCGAATGATGAAGAAGTCTTGACTGATGCATGTTGGGCACTCTCATATCTTTCTGATGGTACAAATGACAAAATCCAAGCTGTTATTGAAGCAGGCGTATGTCCTCGACTTGTTGAGTTTCTAGCGTGAGTCTTCATCTAATTATGCAACACTTTTGCTTTTTATTTGTTTGTTGTGCACTAGAGATCTCAACTTTTGTACTTGCCAGGCACCCTTCTCCTTCGGTGCTCATACCTGCTCTTCGCACAGTTGGCAATATAGTCACTGGGGATGATATGCAAACTCAGGTAAGATGCTTTAAAGGATGCCTTCCTTTTAGCTAAAAGCTTGTTAAATGGTTATTAAATTTTAGTTGTGTTCCAACCAAATTTCACCAAGTTGAAAGGATAGTAAACTAATGAAAACTTGTTCTTGAAGTTCAAATTTTATTAGCTGATTGATGTTTTATTGCCACTCAGTGCATTATCAACCATCAAGCGCTTCCATCTCTTGTGAATCTGTTGACTGGTAATTATAAAAAAAGCATTAAGAAGGAAGCTTGTTGGACTATCTCAAACATCACTGCTGGCAACAAGGAGCAAATTCAGGTACATCTGATTGTAATTTTTTTGTTATTCTTTAAATTTGGTTTATGATTTGCATACATGCTGGCTATAAATTGCGTATTATAACTTGTTATTAATGAATTGCTTTCAGGCTGTGATTGAGGCTAACATAATTGGCCCTCTTATTAGTCTGCTTCAAAATGCTGAGTTTGACATAAAGAAAGAAGCTGCATGGGCAATCTCTAATGCTACATCTGGTGGTGCTCATGAGCAAATCAAGTATGGAATATATTTCCGACTGTTCTTGTTTGGTTTTGAAAAAAAGAGTGTATTTTCTTTATATATTACTTGTCTTTGGTGGTGACAGGTACCTTGTAAGTCAAGGTTGCATCAAGCCTTTGTGTGATCTTCTGACATGTCCTGATCCAAGAATTGTTACAGTTTGTTTGGAAGGGCTTGAAAACATCTTGAAGGTGGGAGAAGCTGAAAAGAATTTGGGCAACACAGGAGGTGTAAATCTCTTTGCTCAAATGATTGATGATGCGGATGGGTTGGAGAAAATTGAGAATTTACAAACTCATGATAATAGTGAGATTTATGAGAAATCTGTGAAGCTTCTAGAGACATATTGGTTGGACGACGAGGATGAGACAATGCCACCAGGGGATGCTAACCAACCTGGTTTCCAATTTGGTGGCGATGAGGTTCCTACCGTCCCATCTGGTGGATTCAATTTCAGCTAGAGGTATGTGTATTTCTTCTTGATGTGTTTGGTCTGTAAGGTACTTCCAGCTTTTTGTCTTGTCTTCCTAATTGGATTCCCCATGTCATTATATTAGCCGAGCCGAGCCGGGCTGAGCAAATTCTTTACTGTCTTTGATAATTAACTTGAATGTCGACCACTCTGCAATGAATTCAGGAGATTTTTCTGCTGTCATATGAAAGTCCTTGTGGAGTAGGATGGGAGTGGTAGTCAGGTTTTGGTTAGGCCTCAGTCGGTTGTATTTGGGTCCTGTCGAGTTCAATCTCAGTCTTCGTGGTTTTGCTTGTTGGAGGGATGGATGGTATAGCTCAGATTCTGAATAAGAGTTGCAGATAAAAGAAATACAGTGGATTTAATATGAGATCGGTGATGTGCTGATGAATAAGTCAAAGGAAGCTGTGTGTGTGACGTGTGATTCCATTCCCTGGTGAGATTGGATTGTGTCATAAATCAAATATTCAGTCTATTTGAGTTTGTCAAAGATTGTCATGGTAGTAGTGATATCAATGAAAATGCCCTCTTGTTTTTATTTTTTTCTTTTTTCTTTTTACACTACAAAGTCTGATGTGTTATCTCTGTTACTCCAAGAATGTCATTTTAACCTAGCATGGTTATACGGTCTAGTTCTAGTGTCTGTGTGGATTGTTGAAGCTGTTCAAAACACTTTTATTGAATGGAAAAGAATATATTTTTATTTATTGATTACACAATTTTATATCTAGCACTTGTATTTGTTCATGATAAGAGTATATATTGGTTCAGCTTTTAACATGTCTTTGGTAGCTGAGAAACCTCCAATTTTTGACATGAATTTATATGATATCAAGAAGCACTGATTCAGCTTTTTTTTCCTCTAAGCCCTTACTGTCTTCCGCAAACAGAAGGAGAGAGACGGAGATCTCAAAAGCTCTGCTTTTGATGGGAAATCACTTAAATGGTATTGTTAGCTTGGGGGAAGTGGAAAGTTGAAACCAACCAGAAGTCCCATTTTCCCAAATTGATTATTATTATTATTATAATACCATTGGAGAAAGAGCTTTCAACACCAGACCATAACTCTCCTTTTCAGGTCCTTATGTTTCCTGTTTGTGAATAAATAATAAATTAAAAAATACTTGTATGGGTACAGAAGAGCATGGTTTTTGTTGTACCTCTTTTCTCTTTTTTCTTTTTTTTAATAATCTTTTTGAGCTGCAAGAAGACTTTTTGTCTGTTTATTAAGACAAAAAAGAAAGCAACTTTTACATTTTGCTTCTCTTTGTATTGTATTGTTGGTTCCGTCTTGGCAACTTCGCATTCGCATCATTTGCTTTTTGGTGAATCACTTCTTTTGCTCTTCAAACTTGCAAATATATACCCATTACTTGCATGCTGATCTTAGTAAGTTGAAAAAAAGTCATCAATCAATAAATTATCTTTTAAATTTAATTTTCCAATTAAATAATTTCTTCTCCCCCCCCCCTAATTCTACATCTTTATTTTCCTTTTCTTTTTCGAATGTGATACATAACGTCTTTATCTTTAGTGAGTCAAAACAGTTCGATAGATCTTCCATCTCCTTTGATCTAAAAAAAAATTGGGGAGGAGGGAACTGAGCTTGGACTTCTACTTTAAAGAAAAAAATATACTGCAAAACCATTATCACTATATTTAAGTAAGTGCTGATCCAACAAATTTTAAACCTCAGATATTTGGTATTAAAATAAATAGAATAAATTTTATACAAAGTACTTATTTTTGTATAATAGATTTTTGAATTTAAAATATTCAATATTAAAAAGATTGCATCTCCAGTAGAGTTAACGGTCCAACGAGCAACTGTAATATAATGCTATCTGGTTGAATTAATACAGAGAAATCACAAAATTCACCCATAACCAAAAGTCCAAGTAATCTCCACTGCCTCTTGAGAAGAAACCTCTCTCTCTCTCTCTCTCTCTTGAAAGTTACATCTTCAAATAGAAAAAGCTCTTCTCATCGGAGAGGGGCCGGACCCTCTCCTCTTCTCTCTTCTTCCCCTTCTTGATTTTCTTTTCTCTTTATGTTTATGCCTTTTTCTTCTTTCTTCTGATATTCCTTTCTTACGTTGGTATCCAGTTTAGAAAGAGAAGATTAAAGCTGTGCAACCGTCCTTCGCAGAGATCAGCTGAGCCGTCACCGATCCACCGTTGAGGAATGACTCAATTTACCGGTCTCAAGCGATGTTTTTGCGGGGATTCCATAAGCTTGATGTGGCTACACTCTATTGTCCTCCGTCGGGATGCCGCCGACCATTTCAATCAAATATCCTCCGGAAAAGCAACCAGTGTCTGAGACGATCTAGATTTTGTTGGATGCTTTTGTTTTGATTGTATTTAAATAGTCATTCAAGAGTTGAATTCCCTAATCTTAGAGAGTATTATCTCGATCGAAGATATAGTCATTTCCCATTTATTTAAAGGGGTAGGGGTTGAACATTTTTTGGTCCCGTTAATTTCTCTGATAATGTATCAAGAGATCCCAAATGCTGTTCTTTAATGAAATAAATTCAGCTTCTTTCAAAAAATAAATTTATGACTTTAATACTATTCAAACGACATTGATTAGATTAATTCATTTAGTTTGTTTATTTTACTATTTTAATATTATTTCCAATATGTTACAAAATAACAAAGAATTAAGTTATTTGTAAGAATAAAATTATATATTTATATAAGGAAAAAACAAATTAAAACATTCCTTGTACTTTGAGAGACACTGGCCCAGGCCCATAAAATAAAAATGGAGAGGACAAACGTGGCCGTGGCGAGGAGAATATTTCTCATCAGCCACCCGCGAGTCTGAATTTCCAAAACTCGTGTTCCCACGTGTAACGGTGACCTTTCTCCAAAAATTGGCGGGCGTTCGTCAACACAACAACCCAAAAATAATATAATATAATATAATATAAAATAATAATAATAAGTTTAAAAAGCCGGGCCCAGGCCCAGGCCCGGTGTGTGTTATCGAAACAAAAGAAAGGTCATTTTCGTCATTCTAAAACCCTAGCTACAGATTTAGGGTTTTTATTTCTCAAATTTTCGCTATTTCATTTTTAATTTCTTTTGCATGTCGGTTTATCGGTTGTTTCTTCGTTATTTTAAATTAGCGAAAGAAGATGATTTTGATTTTTGTGTTTCAGAGGAAGGAAATGAGTAGTGCCTTTTAGCCATAATAGCTGAAGTCAAGCTTTTCTTTCTCTCTCTGTTGTGTCTTGTGCAGAAACTTGTAAAGGGTGAGCCCCATATATTAGTTTATGCTAGTTGATGATGATGATGGATGGGTTCTTTTTCTATTTCTATTTTTTTTTTTTGTGGGTTCTTAAAAAAATCCAAATTTTGAGCCATGCCCTTCATTCAATTTTTTTTTTTTTAATTTTTGATGCAGAAATCAAATCATTGAGCCCCTCCAAGTTAAAGGAAGAAGAAGACGCCATCACCATCATCATCATGAATGAGAACAAGAATAACAACTTGATGATGAAGAGTTGTACAGACTGCAAGACCACCAAGACTCCTTTGTGGAGGGGTGGCCCAGCTGGACCCAAGGTTTATCACCGCCCTCGCATTCTTATGATCTTCATCTTCAACACCATCTTCTCTATTTTCATTTTCATTTTCATTACTTCGTATTTTTTTCTTCTTTTTTTTCACCTTAATAAGTAAAAAGACTCCTCCTTTATATCGTTACCCATTTAATTTTTTTCTTCACTTTCTTTGGAAGGGAAAAATACTCAATTTTTTATTATCTGGGTTTGTGATTTTTCATTCTGGGGTTCCCATTTTTTTGTCTATATTTTTTATGAGTCTTGCTTGTTTCTGATCTGGGTTTGTGATCATGGTTCATTTGGTTTGTTTTTTTTTGTCTGTAACTTTTGTTTGGGTTGTTTTACAGTCACTATGTAACGCATGTGGGATCAGATACAGGAAGAAAAAGAGAGTCATCGAGGGCCTAAAGAAACGATCAGATAATAAAAGGGACAAACAAATTACAAATAGTACAACCACAACAACGACAATTGCAGCAGCAACTGCTGAAAAAGTTGATACTAGTAGTAACGCTGACGCATGTCCTTCTTCTGCTGAAGGATTAATAAGTAGTGGTGATTCTCTGAAGATGCAGTTGATGGCTTTGGGCAAAGTGCTTTTGCAAAAATCACCATCATCATCATCGTCATCGTCATCATGGTCATTGCCGGCAGTAATAGTTAAGAAGCAAAGATGCCAGAGAAAGAGGAAGTTGAAAGAGGAAGAACAAGCTGCTTTCTCTTTAATGGCTCTGTCTTGTGGGTTTGTTTTTGCTTAGATGATAAATAAGCCAATAGGGTCTTTAAGTAAACCCATTGACCATAATATACATAGCTTAGTTTTTTTTTAAAAAAAAAAAAGAAAAGAAAATGAAATCAAATGGCAACAACTTTGTCAATGATATAGTTGCTGTTGATAGAAGTAGGAAGGAAAATTGTTTTTCCTGTTTTGGCTGATATCTTAGTTAATTGTAAATACTATTTTGGCAAAAGTATGAAAAGCATTATGTCTCATTTTTCTTTCTCTCATCATTAAAAGATCTCCAATTTAATGAGATTTTGTTGTTAGCAATCAAAATAAAAAGCCAACCATCACTGATTGCAAATTCAGTCACTTCATGGTGGTGTTGACTAATTTTTTCTAATGGGCCTCTCTGACGTCTAAATCTTAATATTTGGGCCTTGAAGTTGAGCTATTGGGCTAAGCTCAAAGCCCACAAGATTACGTGAATTCCATTACCACGTCAAAGTTCCTTTCCATGAAGTCAAATGTTGACCAAAATGACTTGTTACGAAATCCAAGTCTAAGCAATTGCTTGTTGGTGCATTGCGTTTTATGTTGCTTGTACATAGTCTCAAGCAACGCATATTCTCACATTACATGGTTAAGACATTTACTTTATTATAATAAATAATAAAATAAGTAAATGTTAGTGGTCAATATATTAGTTAAAAAAAAATTCAATAAATTACTTAATTAAGTATATTTGTAAAAAAAAAAAAAATTAGAATTTGTACATCATAAAAATTCTTATTTGAAAATGTTATTGTTCAAAGATTTAAAAATACATAAACCGAAGAGGAAGAGGTATTATTTAAATTTTATGTAATAAAAAAAATTATAAGTGTTGTATTAACTCAACCCTCTTAATTCCACTTACACGTAATGGGGAGGAGGGGCATCGCACCGCGCGGCCCCTTCCCTTAGCTTGTGGAAAATTTTAAGTTTTTTTTTTGTTTTTTATTTTATTTTTTGTCACTTTTTAAAATTTTTATTTTTTAATGGGTCTTTTTAGTTTTAAATTTTTAAACTATAAGTGCTCAAATTCGATTTATTTATTTTTAAACTCAGATTTTTAAAATGTTGTTTAAGTGAATTTTAAAAAAATATAAAAAAGAGGTAAAATATGATTTAAGAATAAAGTGATTGAATTTGAATTTGTAATCAAAATTGTATTTTAATTTTGTAATTATAAAAATATATAAATTTAAAATAGAGAACCGGTCCTACTACCGAGGGATGTGGATCGGGCACAAGATCCGCAAGATATGGACCTTCACAAATTTTTTATTTTCACGCCACAATCTCCAATACGACATCGTTTCTTGCCCCAGATGATCATCGCTCCCCTTCAAATTATTAAGATCGAAAACACAGACTCTGGCATCTCTCTAAAATAAATTTTACTTTGTAAGCTTTTATACATTTTATGCTTCAAATCATTTCCAGGCACGTCTCTTTCTTTCTATCTAATCAGTTTCTATGTGTTTGGTTGCTGAGAAAGTGAGGGAAAGTTTCAGAAGTATTTGAACATCAACATTATGTCCTGCTGTCGTTGCTGTTAATTATATGTTTTACTCTTTTAATGCAAGATGGGAAATCGAAAATGAAGTGACAAGACTAGTTAATGCATCCATTTTTATGCAAACCCAGTTGGAAATATTGGGAAAAGATGATAAAATTTATGAGATTTTGAGATGCAAAGTTAAAATGTTGTTTTTTTCAATGTAATTGTGGTGTTCATGAAATGGGTTGTCTTTGTTTTGTTGTTATTATATTTTAGTTGGCAGCTTTTGATTGTGATATATAGGAGCTTGAGTGTGTGAATAGCCATTGATCTCTTTAATCCTGGACTAGATTTTGCTAGAAGATTTGAACTTGGAGATGTTTCATGTGAAGTATTGCTTTTGGTTGTTCCATCATTTGGGGATGAAACTGCTGCCTTTGATTGATCAATTTCTTGAATTTTTGTTTGTAATTATGAATTGTATATCTTGCTGTTATTGGGGATTAGTGGAATTTATGGTGTGTCTTTATTTTCTGGTTCTTTGGTGCGAGAAAATGAATCTTATGTTTGGGTTTGTTTGGCTTTTGGGAAAGTTGTTTTATCATCACAACTAAGCCAGATAGTTTGTTAGATTCAGGTGAGAGAACGCTGTAGTTTTTCTCAGGCCCTAATAATGAAGAATCAGCTTTTTGATAATTTAGGTCTTCTTTTCATGGTTTCATTTTTCTATTACCTAGAAGAGCATTAACTTAGATTTCTATTTTTCTCTTCTCTTTTCCCATGAGCATGTCATCCTGTGCTAAGAAGTTGCGAACTTCTTGTGTCTAATATCTGAATTACAAATTTCACATTTCAGTTTGATATATGATATGCATGATAGATATTTGATAATCTATTACAGGATGTAGGATACATATTTTGTTTTCAAACCTCAATTTCACTCAATCTGTTCTGTTTTCATCCTCAGGTCATAGGCAATTCCTCGGTTAATGCAGAATTTATCAGCTGTCGGGGTCTTGCTCTGTTATAGTTGTTGAGTTCAGATGAGGACAGTTCCTATGTGTTTTTCAGTCTTGCAAGTTCCAAAAGGAAGAATTAATACCTTAGTTAATTTTTGTTGGGAGACTTTCCACAATTTCGGTAGAAGCGGTGGAAACAGACCCTCTTTTAGGCTGCATAGCTCCAAAGCTTATGGGCATGAGGGTGGATATTCATATAGTAAGAGGTGGACTAGAAGACCCATAACTACAGAAACACAAGGGGGCAAGAAGGTCGCTGAGAGCTTTAAATTAAGCAAAATCAGGCATGAAGTTTTGGAAGCAAATGTTTCAAAAACAATGATGATAAATGTAAATAAAACAGAAATAAGTGAATTTCAAGAAATTCAATTCTGTGATATTCAACAAAAGATTTCTGAGGACAAAAACCTAGTCGAACTTGTGACAATTATTGTTTTCGATCTTGAGACCACAGGCTTTAGGCGAGAGAGAGATGTAATAATTGAGATTGGTCTTCAAGATCTTCGGGGGGGTGAAAACAGCACATTTCAGACGCTAGTGAATCCTGAACGATGTGTTACAAATTCACATGTTCATGGCATTACAACCCATATGGTCTGCAGACCTGATGTTCCTAGGTATAGGTTTCCTTACTTTACAAATCAACTTCTTAATTCTTATGTTTTTTTTTTTCCTACTAATTAAGAAATTAACAAGGACTGTCAAACAAATCTCCTATAGGTGGCCTAGGGTTTTCATTAACATGGTTTCATGTTAATCTTTATCTTTATTGCTGAGAATTGTAAGCTGCTTGCTAATTTTACTGCTAAAACTGGAGTTTGTTTTTCCAATATTGCTAGTTTTCTGTCTGTTGACAGTTGTATGAACACGGGCATGAATGAGTCAAATATGTCTCTGTGGTTGGGGGGTCGTCATAAACTAAGATGCTAGACCTATATAGCTATCAGCATGCATGTCCTAGGGTCAGATCTATAACTGAATTTTGAACTTTTATGTTAGATTGAGATGTGAAAGCTATTAAGATGCTAAAAGATTGATGATTGTTTGTGTGGAAGTTCTTTGATATTGGATTGCTAACTTGTCAATGGCATGATTAATGTTACATTTCCATCGTTTAGCTAGCTGGGAATGAATCTTTAGTTTAAATAACTGAAGTGCAAGTTAACCTCCTTGAGATTGAGTCAAGGCAGTCAGAATATCTACATCTCTATTACAGTTGCTCTGCGTTGTGTACTGAGTTTCAATCTCATTTTCATCCATGGAGTTATCTAAGCAGATTTCTCCATCTTTTACAGATATAATTGGTCACTAATTTTGTTTAATCTACGGTGATCAAAGTTGGTTTGATGCTAAATTGAAGTTGGTTTGATGCTAAATTGAATTCCCCCCGTTTTTTTTTTCTTTTTTTAAACAATAATGTATGTTGTCAGGTTGTTTAGCTGCTCTTTTGACTATTCCTTTTTTTCTTATATTTTCATCAAGTCGGAAACAATTGGCTCAACACATTTGGTTAATGAACACTATGCGGTTAACCTAACATGCTTGCTTAACATTGTTTTCATATACTATTTGCTTGGCATTGTGAGCCTATGAATAATATGAATTGTACTTATAGAATTACTATTATGCTCTTCTTGTAGGATGCAGGAGCTGATACCAATCTTACTGCAGTATGTCAAAAGGCGTCAGAAACCTGGGGGCTACGTAATGTTGGTTGCTCACAATGCTCGTACTTTTGACGTACCCTTTCTGATAAAGGAATTCAATCGGTGCTCTTATGAGGTTCCCCCGAATTGGCTATTTATGGATACGCTTCGGCTGGCTCGTGAATTGATGAAATCCGGAGGTTAGTCAATCTCAATGTGTGTGCATGTGTATGTTCTGCGCGTTCTATCTGCATGTGGGGGCACAAATGCATGTTTATGTATGCATTCAGTCATCAATGGCATATATTTTGCAATTCAATATTTTGATATTTGATGTTGTCAGCAGGTTCCAAGCTTCCTTCAGGAACATCCTTGCAAGCCTTACGCGAGCACTATGGAGTTCCATTGGTTGGTTCAGCACACAGAGCCATGTCGGACGTGAACTCCCTGTCACTGGTTCTCCAGAGACTGAGTTTCGACCTGAAACTGTCATTATGTGACCTAGTTGAAAGAGCTTTCACACCCTCAGATTTGATCAACAATGTTAAGAAGAAGAAAAAAGCAAGCTAGTTTCAAAAATCTTGGCCAAAATGCAGGCATGTAGTAGTAGTAGTAGTAGTATCGACCCATCGATTTGTAATTTTTAACTCAATTCTTGTCAATAAAGAATGCATCCATGATTCTCTTGATATGCTCAATGCTCATGCAGTAGAAAATAAAACTACGGATCATGGGTTCGATTATTCTTTCGCTCTTCGTTTTAAAATTTCGACTAAATTGAATAGAAACCAAAAAACATTTGTTTGAAAAAGTAAGAATGAAAGATTTTATCTGCTGCTTTCGTTGAGAGTCGAACTCAAGACCTCCCGCTTACTAAACGGGTGCTCTAACCAACTGAGCTACGAAAGCTGGCTGTTTGCTTTTCTAAAATTTAAATTTTATATATAAATTGGCCTAAAGATCTATTAAACGAAAAGGCCAAAAGATTGTCCATTTGCTACTGAAATGAACTTTGAGTTGGAATTTCTGTCACGGACATAATTGAATGCGATCCATTTGATATTTGTACCCAATAATCCAAAATCCAATGGGAGCAGAGCAGACAGGCAAATTGATCTCTTTCCAGAGAGTTAAACTGTTGAATGCTGCTTTCTGCCTCCCCCACGTCCCATTGATAAATAATAAAACATTCTCCAGCTTTTTGTGAACAAAAAGTTTGGGATAGCCGACGATTCAGTAGCATAATTGGATTCCTTTTCATTTTATTACACCAAAAAAAATGTTACAAACAAATCAAATGCCTCATTGAAGTGGGGGAACCAAGCCACCGGAGTCCAGTGTATGTATCAGAAGAATAGATGAGTGGATGCGAGGAACAGAATACAACAATTTAAGCACTGTACAAAAAAAAAAGAATTATAAAGGAAATACAAAGAACAAACGAAGTAGTCACCTAATCTTGTAAATGTGCAAAAGGGGCTATTCAAAAACTCCCGCTTTGCTCTGCAAGGTATGGCACATGGTGATCTCAAAGTTGGCAGCGGGTAGGGTCTCAGAACACGTAAGATGATTCATGGAAGTAATTAAGTTTGTGGATCAGAAGATGATTTCCTTGAGGATTAGGAGGACCAACATGACAAAGCACATAATAACGAGCACCGAAGCACACATTACCATCCCCCCTTGTTTTTGTGTTCTCTCTGCCTGCAAAGCCCAAATAATGAAACACATCATTGAAATACAAGAATGCGAAGAGGGAGAGAGAGAGAGAGAGAGAGAACAGAAACAATACCTTCTGCAGTTGTTTGAGGCCTTCTTCAACAGTAGTTGCTACATTTTGAATGTTGTAGTCTATCCGATCAACAATAGTTCCCTGTTTGGAAAAATATTACATCAATAACTGTGGATTGCGAGAACTTTAGTGAACTCATTAGAGGATGAACAGATTCTAACCTGATCTATTACAAGTACTGAAAGATCCTTCATTATTTGCGCAAGCTCATTTACTGATTCCACAACCTATGAAAAAAAAATGGTAAGAAAAAATGGTGTAGCTGCTTAAGAAGCAACATCAGCAAAACGTAAATTATTAAAAAAGAAAAGGGTGAGATGAAAGTCTCCACTTGCCTGTTGGATCTCTCTTTCTCTTTCTGCCGTCAATGCCTCACTTTTTTTCAGCTTTGCCATCTGATGCTCATTAAACACCTATATTTTGTTTATTAATATAAGCATTCAGTCAAGGTAAAATTGTATAAAAACTGCAAATATCAGAAAATATTTTGATTTCACAAAGAAGGTAGAAGGGTTGTTAGTGTGCAAATTAAAGCTCAAAACTCAACACACAATGCAGGCACGTGATCCTTGTACAGCACAATAATTCTGTGAGATACTGTGGCAAGGAGTTCAATTAATCTAAAATAGCTTTTAAGTGAAACAGCCACATACCATGTCATCCAAATCATCATCATCCATTCTAGATCTACTTCCATTTAGATTCATCTCTAAATCAACTCCATCTTGACCCTGCCATTAAAAAAAAAAAAACAACATAGGAGAAACATTAGAACAAATATTCCATAACCTCAAAAGAGTTTGATATCTAGAAGAGATTGGTTCTTAATGAATTAAGAGAAATGAAGTAGCACAGAGAATATCTTTGGCATGTTATATCCATGTAGAGAACAGTATGCCAAGACCCCAAAAAAAAAATTACAGCAGTATTAGCACAAATACTTTGTTACAAAATCACGATGGTCAGCATATGCAAAGTCACAGCAATAAATGAATTTGTCCATTACATAACGAAAAAAGATGTAAAGGCAACTGGTTTGCACAGTGCTTCCAAGGGAAACATATCCACACACCTCTTTCTGCTGCCTGAGGCGCTTCAAATAAGTTGACTGCTTCTTCCTAAGTTCCATAGAGAGATTCTGCAGGTCAGTGGCAAGAGATCGCTGGGAAAAAAAAAAGTGAACACACATTAGCATAGTTCACCAGAATAGGCCACCATTTGAGAGGCTAAAAAGGTTCACATATATTTATGACAACCAGAGTTAAGAACTGAAAAAATTACAAATTCATTTTCCTGGCATGCGTCCAGGAGCTGAGAGAAAAACAGATAGTACAAAACACAACTGCACAGGCACAACCAACATATTTCATAGCAGAAAATTGAGAGACTGCCAAGTCATACCTGCACATTCTTTCTGACATTTGAATCTTCAGAAGGCCCAGCTGCTGATAGTTGCTGTAGTCTCTTCTCTGATCTCTTCAAAAGATTAGTTATTTCTTGGGTAAGAGCTTCAATCACATGTTGATCTTCTTTACCATCTCCAAAAGATGGCATTAAAGCCTTCGCATGAGCCCTAGCTAACTCAGACATTTTTGTCCGTGCACGTTGGACATTCGCTGCTATTTCTTCAGATACATCCACCCAAGCTGGTGGAAGACCTACTGTAACTGCACCTTTACTGCAGCAAAAAAATTGTTTCCTTTTCATTTTCCTACTATAACATTCACAATGCATTTCAATCGAAGGTAAAATTAGTTAGAAGTAATAAAAAGCCAACTTAGAAGAAAATAGATGGTAATTTTTATTTGAAAAACATTCATCATGTGTTCTCTTCTTTGGGGATAGCTCTTTTAAAGGATGTATATACATCTCGAGAGCGAATTTACTCCCCTTGTTCTCGTACCACACTCTAGATGAACTGTCACCCTCACTAGAACATTCAAAAAATATACCTCCCATATAACTGAACTCCTATCTTCATATAGTTCAATGCAATCCTTTTACATTCGGAGGCACTAACCAAGTTTTCCAATAGCCATCACAGATTTTCTAAATTTGAGGATCCCTAGTTGTTACAAATTTATTTGTCAAGTCCTCAAGACATTTCTAAATACTTCATTAAATGCTGAAACTGACCTTCGCCTTACTTGTTTTCCATATTCTGGAGAAACCATATAACTCATTAGTCGTTGCCCCCATTAATTGCCATTTTCAATGACCAAACATCTATTTCTACATATTCATAACCGAGAGAATAATATTTTGCACCTCAAGCCATAATAGAACCCCACTTGAACTAAATCTCTATTGCCAAAGTTAACGCTAAATGTTTCACGCTGACCAGCTAATCCTTTTTCACAAGCCGGTAAAAGAACTTCAAGAACTCAAAACCAAGGCTTCAAACCCATCAATGAACCCAAATAATTTTTTTTTAGTTTTCTCAGAACTATACCAAAAAACAATCAACTCCGAAACATTATTATACCTTTTCTTTTTCCTTTTTAATATATAACTTGCAACATTATTCAATTTTATAGCTCTACATTTCATTCAAATGAATTTCATACTCTTTAAATCATACAACAATCACCTCCTGGAAACTATATTGCCTAAAAAGATCATAACTTTAATACAAAATCGTTTCAATCTATAAGCCAAAAAAAAAAAAAGGTCAGCATAATTTAACTTACATTTACGTGTTAGTTCATCTTCCAAAAATATATATTTTTTTAATATTCACTTATTCAGCTGAATAGAAAAACTGATCTCAAAAGTTTTCGAAATTAAATATGTACAAAAAGAAGGTACCTTGAATTGCCTGGATCGTCGGTACTGAGAGGAGCGTAATTCCGATTCGGATTCAAGAGCGAGGAGCTGACGAGCTCAATCACCGGTCCGCCGCCGCTCCCCCCTGAACCTTTCGTCGACGATAGCGGCGACGAGCTTGTCGGAACCCTAACCGATTTCAACGCGTCCCTGTACCTCTTATATATCAAGGTCCGATTTCTCGTCGCCATTTTTCCACAAAAAAAAACACTAAACAAACAAATATAATTAAATCAAATCAATTTTTGGATCGGAATTCGACGTCGTTTCAGATCTGGATAATAAGAAGAAAGAAGAAGAGGTTGAGAAGACGTGGGAGGTTATCTTCCCCGGTCACGTGACCGGCGGGCGGGAAGTCCGTCGAAGCGGGTAGCAGTTGGCAGACACAACCTTGTGAAAAAAATTTAATTTCGAGTCAATTTTGTTGGTTGGTTTTAGTTAGTTGGTTAAATCCCGAGCCAAAATAAAATTTGGAAAATTTAGTTAATAGTTGCGAGTTGCATCAAATATCCTAAAATTATCTGAAAATTAGACAATATATCCCAAAATTACATAAATATCTTGAGAAAATAAGTGAAAAAGACTATTTTAACATTAATGAAATTCATACTATTAAACACTATTTTACTTAAATGATTAAAAAATCCTTAGTTAATAAGTTCTGTGGATAATAGTAAATCAATAATTTGTAAAAAGTATCCCCATCGTGAACAATTAATAGCATTGCCATTAATAACTTCACCGTTACCATTTGTCGATCAAAAATCATTATTGATGGCGGATTAATCTAAAATATAAATTATTTAACTTAAATTTTTATAATTTATACAATGATAAATTATTTTTATTAATAAAAAATTAAAAAGAAGTCAAAAAGTAAAAAGAATACGACAACCTCTGTAGAATCAACACTCATATAGTGACTAAGTGGTGGTGCACCACTACTACTATTAGTGTTGTCAACCATCAATCTATCCAATGGTAGTAGCAGTGCATCATTATTCGCCATTGTGTGAGTGGTGACTCTATGAATGTCATTGTCTTCTCTCAATTTTTTGGCTCATCTCTAATTTTTATTGACAAAAATAACTCTACTATCGCGTAGATTATGAAATTATGAGTAAAATGATATGTACTTTGGATCAATCCGTCATTTGTGATGGTTTTCGATCAACAAGCGGCGCGCGGAATTGTTTATCGGCGGTACTATTTATTGTTCACGATTAAATCGCGCACTATTTGTTTATAATTTTTATTTATTTTGTACAATACTTCATTTAATATGTCTTGTATAGTCTTGTGACGTTTTGTACTATCAATTTATTAGTGTATTGAGTCTGTTTTTCTTACAATATTTCATTTTATATAGTATTGTTGTAAAAATATATTATGATATGAGTATAGATATATATTCAAAATTATAATATGTAACGGAATTATATTTTATGCATATTACACTTAACTAATACGTTAAATTCATGTATCACATATATGTACATGTATAATTATTATACAAAAATTATAAATTAAGAACACTTACTAAAATTGAAGGTAGTCGTCCAAATTTGTATGTGTTTCAATTTTTAACATCTATGAATTTATATTTTATTTATTTTATTGTAAATAGACACTACGTTCATTTAATAAGCTTTCAATAAAATAAATGTCTTTTGATTATAAAATGCTTATTACATTAAGCATTAATAATACTAATATTTTTATAATAAAGTGAGTGTTGCATTATCATTTATCAATTTATCTTTGTATTATAAAATGTCAATTCTATTAAACATTAAGAATTTTTTAACAATGTAAGTAATGCATTTAAATTTATCACTTCATCTTTATATTATAAAATATCAAAATAAATAAGCATTAAGCATTTTTAATCAAGTAAGTGATAGTCATGTAAGTAGATCACTCATAAGTCTATTGTGTCACTCAGGTTAAAGGATCACAAATACTTCTCAACTTAAAAAGATTATCTATTGATGACTTTTTATGGAATGGATATTGGATTTCTTTGTAAGTCTGTTTAATGTTAAATCCTTACTTAACACTTACATACCTATACAAACTTCCATTAAACTCACGGTTTGATAATACCAACCATATGAACATTTAATATATAGATATACACCAATCAATATAAATAAAATTTATGAGAACTAGAATAGAGTTTAAGCACCAACTCTAACACTTATATGGTCTTATATTATCATCTTTTCGATTTCGAATATTTGCGTTCATCTGCCATCGCATTTTCATTAATAAATGTTTAAGACAATAAGTTTTGACAACACTAACTTTCTTTTAAACAAGAATATATAATTGGTGGGCACTTCTCTTTACTTGAATTTATATTGTAGGTGACACATAAAAGGGTCCATATCTTCAAACAATTCACCATTATAAACAATTGACATACACATGATGTGCATTGATATAAAAACAATACAATTAAAATATAACCTAATTAGAATAAATTATTTAGCAAATTATTGTTAACTACGACACAAAAATCATGCATCAAATATAAGCCTATGTTACATCAAATCTTCATATAAATGCAAAATAAAATTGCTATACGACTCTTAAAATTTGGTACAAGACTCTATTTAACAAATTATAATGCATTATAATGCCTTAGATGACAGTACAATATTATTACAATACTATAAAAGACCATATATACAAAATCTGGTACAAAGTGATATAAATTAAACTAGCTTAAGTGACAGTATGGTTAGTGTTATAATAGTCTAGCGCAAGTGCACGCTATCGTATCAAGTAATATAGGAATTAAAGTTCAAGTATCGATCACACAAAAACTATGTAATTTAATTCTATCAATCAAGTACTAAAATTATGTCTACTTAACTTTTATTCAAAAAACCAAAATCTAAAATCAAGTAATTAATTTAATACTATCAATTAAACTAAATCTAAACAGCAAATAAATAAAGAGATAAATTTACCAAATGATAATAATATATGATGTAGACTCATCCCATAATATTTTACTAGATTTATTAACATCTTAGTTAATCCCTTAATATCAATTGTTGGTTTAGACACTAATCTCATCACAAGCCTCTATCAATAATCGAGTGATTGTATTACGCATTCTAACAATTACCTATATATCTATGGTAATCAAATTAGAATGTAATTTAGTAAAATTAAGTTTAAATTATGATATACATGTCATCTAAGTATATGTCTATTATACATATAACTTATAATTGTTATCATCTGATCATACATTAAAAGATACTGGGCTAAACACATGAATCATTTTTGTCAAGTTTGTCATGGTTTCTTAATCATTCAAAATATTGATCAGGTATAATGAAAGCATTAAGATCAATATAGAATATCAATTGTATGTGTTAAGTTTATAAACTAAGATTCTATAAAATTCAACTACATAATAGGTTCAATAGTCTAACTTTAGAATGACAAATTTAGCTCATCACAAAACTAAGAGTATCAAAGCAATCAACGAAGAATAACAAAAACAAGAACATAATAATAAGAAAAAAGAGAAAAAAAAATATAATCAAAGTGACTCATGAGTTACTTCTCTTAATTTTAACTTGAAACTTGATTCTTGATCATGAATTTTCAATTTTTAGCTTTGATATTTGATATTATATTATGAATTCTTTTTTAAAATTTTTGTCTTTAAAGTATGTGTTTTTACTCTTTAAATAGTGATTTTTATAGGTATAAGAAACTATGGAATCGAGCGTCTTCGAATCCAAGTTGAAATAATACTTTAAAGAGAGGGAATTTTTCATATGTTGTTTTGGCGCCGTGGTCCCAAGACCTGGAACAGCGTTTTGGTGCGTGGCAGGCCAGACACTGTGGCGCCCAGCCCTGGGTTCAGGCACTCTCGTATTTTAAGCGCAACTTCTTCATTTCTCGTTCGATTCACCTCATGTTTGTTCTTATTTGTCACATTTTTCATTGTGCACCTATTTATGATTAGAAACACAATTAAAAATAATCAAATATTTATGTTTTAGAGCAAAATATAAAAATTTAGTATACTGATATACTAATGCATATATGCCCTATCACAGTACAAGATTTGAACAAGACTATATAACGTAAAAACAAAAAGTGGTTTATTGGCATAATTGACAGTACAAATTATACAAATGTCACGCCCCAAACCCAAAAGATCTGACACACGACATCACTTACATTCATTCAATAATATATAAACATTCATTTCAATTTTTTTTTCTTCAGAATTATAACAATTGAATTATGACTGGGACAATTAGTAAACCGGAGATACGCAGAGTTTTCTCAAAGATTAACACTCTACTACGTCACCAGTAGCAACTTTGTTACCGGAAGCCCAGAATATATTCATTGCAAATTCTTACTTAAAATCAACAAATAACCACACTTAGTGAAACTTAAACCAAATCCAACCACACACAATAAAATAATACATAAGTATTTATTCATTAGGGACAAATCAAATATCTTATCCCACGTGTCCCCAAATGAAACACTCAACAACTTAGCAACTTAGGGAACTCAAGAAACAGCAGAAGCCTTGCCAAATCCGCTAAGCACACATGTACCTTATTTACCTGAAATCACCATAAACTATAATGAGTATAAAACTCAGTAAGCATACTAGTTTTTCATATATCAAATACAAATACATATATGTACACAATGCATATGTATGATATGCCGTGATCAATCAAAAGCATAATCTTATCAAATCACATGTCATGTAAGCGCTTACACATTCTTTCAAAACATATAATAGGAATACCATCACTCAACTACTACTTAGTAGGACTTACATATCACATATCACATAATAAGCCAAATTTCACTCGTAGGTGACATATCGTATGAGAGGAATAGTACAAGTGAGGTTTTTAAATTACATATATATAATGCTCATGCCCGAAGGTAAAAGCCAAACTCTCACCCTGATCATCAGTGAGTTCTCTCACATGCACCAATACGCCACCACACGAATGTGATGACTAACTCTTCCTTTAGGTACCAATAGGATCCTCCTTACATATGGAACACATAACATATACCAATCCCAAAGGAAATGCCACACATAAAGGCTCCATAAATCACATAAAATGCCTACTAAGTTAACAGTGAGTTCAAGTACCCTCAAAACACAAAATATTTCTCATAGACATATTACACTTCAAAAGCTCTCTTTGTTAAACACATTTCACTTTGAAAGCCCACTTTCAAAAATATATATATGTCATGTATATCCATGCTCACATTCATAAATACATATCTTCACATTTCATATCAAAATATACTTTGACATAACATAAACATATTTCTAACCGCATTTACAAAATCATACAAAACAATTACTATATTTATTGTAATTTCAGTAAGAAGTCTAGTATACTTACCTCTTAGCACTTTCGGGTACAAGGTTTAATTCTCCTTAACTTATCAATGGAGATTAGTCCTTTCATAAGCCTCACAATTCACACAAAATACTTTGAATAGCTTACAAAATTATACACAATGCATTTATCACATCAAATTGGTCTAATTACTCGGTTTCTCAAAACCTGTTATTTTGACCACTTACACTTAACAAAAATTTCTAATACATCAAATGATATCAAATTACTCCAAAATCAGAATATATCATTCTTGACTCATATATCCTTCTTATATATGAATATTATATCATAATTCCTACACATTCCATTTCATAAACACCATCAAATTCAAACTATTATTCTGACGGGATCAAGATATTTATTGAACAGTATTTAGTCTCGTAATTTTATAAAATCATATACTAACTCAAAAATTATAAAAATACCATATAATTACGCTTGACACATATTTCAACTCATGATAAATATTTCACTTCAAAATCCCTGCCAAAAGTATTTTAAAACTATTTTATTCCATAACTTTAAAAATCTGTTAATCAAATACTGCAATGAGCTGATACACTTGAGAAAATTATAACAATTTAACCACATTGATCTAAGCTTATGATATTTCACAAATTCGTAATTTTTGAAGATTATTTAGCAGGCCAAAAATTGTTTGCCACTGTATCATACTATTCACAAAGGAAATTTTTAGAATTTCAAGGTCATTTTGGTAAATTCACTACAAATTCAATTTTTAGAATCTTCAATCGATTCAAAGTCTTCGATGATCCTAAATATGTGTAATTTCATATACTCAAAATTTAAAACCAGAATCGAATCACAACAATTTATAAAATTCCTGGATCAAGAGACTATCAAGTAGAAATTCTGTAATTCATCAAGATTTATCAAGCTATCTACCTAGATCATCATCAATTCTCACAATATCTTACGAAATACACATCAAATCCTTAATTATACATATTTCCAGAAATCAAAATTAAAGGAATTAACTTAATTAACACCAATAAATTGAGAAATAGTTGTGATATACCTCTTAAAATCCAAAATTTCAATTTCTTCTTCTTTTTCTTCTTCTTCTCCTCTTTCTCTCCCCTCTATTTCTCTCTTCTCTCTCTCTAAAGGGATAGCTCGACCCAAAATAGGGAATTAGGGTTTTAAAAATGTATTTTTATACTAAGAGGCTAATTATTAGTATTTACAAATTTACCCCCAAAACTTTCAAAGTATTACAAATTGGTCCCTAAAATAAATTTAAAGTCTTGCAAATAAACTTAATGCTAATAGTATGTTCTTAACCTATATAAACACTACCAATAACAATACATAAATCAAGTATCACCTACATATAAATAAAAATACGTATATTTATATATATATATATAAATACTTATTCTTACCGGTTGTGGATACTGGTTACTACAACAAAACTCTTACAAGACCATGTACATGATGTTCTGTACATTAACACAATCTACTATATTAAGTTCGGTAACAATACAAGACTGCTACACAACTCTTACACAACCATAATGAAGTCTTGTAACGAAATTTCAAAATAACAACCAAATTATAAGAATAAGACAAAATAAAAATAATAACCTGGTTTAAACATTAGAACTAACATAATTTGGACATGTTCGATGTGGATATCTAAATAGCCTAACTTAAGATAATGGCTTAAACTATATTTGTTTAATAATGTTTTAGTAAAATAGTTTGACTGAAAAATTACATTGATTTATTTGATTTTCTGACCGGTTCTAGATCTAAACTCAAATGGTCCTTTAGATTTATAAATGATATCTGTATCAATATGATGAAGTTTTCAATTATTGAAATTTTTTTATTACTAATTCGTTTCAAGGTTTAAAACATAATAGGCATTCATATGTTCCTCGTGGATTGGTTTTATACTCATAATGTCAGAGTTTTCTGCCATTATTAGGGATCTTAAGTCTAACAAATTTTATTAGACGCTATATCTCATCCACTATATTGACTACTATCTACACCATTCCCTGGGATTTATAGGCACTTTCGTCCAAGTGGCATCACCTAAATTACTAATTCAATTTTGTAGACTTACACTCCTTAACAAGTCTTTATTGACTTTAATATGATCATAAACAAGCGACATGTGTGCATTGATATCAAGAAAATACAATTAAAATACATCCTAATTAGAATAAATTGTTTAACAAATTGTTGTTAACTACACAAGACTATGTATACGAAGTATAGTACAAAGTGATATGAATTGAACTGGCTTAGATGACAGTACGAGACTTGTACAAGACTCTCACAAGACTATATAACGTTAAGTTTTATAAGAAAATAGAAAGCAATTCATTGACATGATTGACAATACAATACTATACAAGGCTCTTACAAGACTATGTACGTAAAAGTCTTGTATAATAACACAATCTACTATATTGATTTAGGTCACAGTACAAGACTGCTACACAACTCTTACATGACCATCACGAAGTCTTGTAATAAAATTTTAGAACAACAATCAAAGTACAAGAATAAGACAAAATAATAATAAGGCAAAATAAAAATAAAACAGAAGGTTAATATGGTCATTTCAAAGTTTTTTATTTGGTATAATATTAAAGGACTTTATATTAATTTCTCACTCATTTTTAGGATATCTATGTAATTATAATTGAGTGGGATATTTGTGCAATATAGAAACTATTTTAGGATATTTAATTAAATAACTTAGTCAATAGTGTGCATGTACTTCTATTTAATGGAGTTCGGACGAGTCAAATTCAGGTTCAAGTTGCTTCGCACCAGACTCAGATCATAATTTTTTTAAATATATATGCATATAAATACCTTTTATATTTTTATTTGAATTTTATATGTAAAAAGATAAATAATTTAGTGAGCTATGTAGCTATTATTTGAGAAATAACACTATCATAATATACTTCTAATTAATCTATAATTTTTATGCTATTCATAATGTGATATAAAATTACACGTGTTCAAGTATTTATTATATAATTAATTACACTGTTTACTTTAACAAAACTCTATATATAATTAATAGACAACGTGCTCAAGTAGTCTTAAGTGGCACCACGCTTTCTTCATTAATATAATTTACTACGATTAACATTACTATATCACATTCATATACATACATACATACATACATACATATATATATATATAAAGAAAATTAATTTAGTAGACGACATAACTTATCATACCGTGAACAACACTGTTACATATCATTGTTTAATAAATTCACAAATTTTAAAATTTTTAGATAATTTATAATATATCATAAAATACTGCCACATGTTCAAAAACTCACAATATGATAAGCTATATTGCTTATTAAATCTATTACATATATATATATATATATATGATCGAGTGGATTACGTAGCATGATTCTGTAGTATATTATAAATTGTGTATAAATTATAAAAAATTATGAATTTATTAAATAATGTTACATGTCAATGTTGCTCACCATATAGCGAACATACGTAACTTACTAAATTATTTATATATATATATATATATAAATGTATTTGATAGTGCACATACTAAAAAAACAATTTAATTGTTAATATTATTTATATCATGTATTTATGTTAATAGCTTAATAATAAATTGTTATATCTACCTCTATTTAATTTTAACGTAAGTTTCTATTTCAATTTTTTCTTGTATAAATTATTTCATTAATTAATAACTACAACTTTATTTATCAAATGCTGAAAAAAATATGCACCGCATGCATATTGTAACTATTTATTATAAGGTGATCAATATTTACAAATTTATTTACCAAACACCGAAAAAATGCACTACATGCTATGTGTATTGTAATGAAAGGTGAATGATATTATTTATTATAGAAATTATTTAATGAATTACATAATTTATTATATGATGAGTAATATTATTATGTAGTATTATTTAATTAATTTATAATTTTTATATAATTTTTTATATATTATAATTTTTTAATATATAATTAAGAGCTCCTCAAATAATAAATGGTATAATTTATTATATCATTTTTCTTATTTATTAAAATATTTGTATATAATATTATATTTATATAAATAAGATATAAATTTTGTATTATAATTGATTTAGTGTTGACATGACTATCATATAATTTAAAACTAATTATATACAAAAAGAGAAATTTATCCAATTAGGTGAGAAACAAGAACAAAATTCCTAGTTAAAACTAGTTTGCTTTTTCTTTTAGTTATTTTTTTCTAATGGATAAAAAATGATGTGTGATGCTTTCAAAATTTTATATTATACATGAAATCTAAAACTAAAATTCTGTTAGCTAAATTACCAAAAATAAAAAGGAAAAAAACAAAAAAAAATCAATGAATAATATAAAATAACAGCACAACAAAAGATAACAAAAGCTCTTTCGCTCTCTCTCAAATCCTAAACCTAACCCACCCATTATTGGTTCTCTCTCTTTGTTCCTTTCTCTCTCCATAAAAAATTTTCTGGGTTTTGATCAAAATCCAAACTTGTACTGGAATTCTAGGTCAAATTTGTTGAAAACCCCTTAAAGTTTGTCTCCTTTTTTTTGGCAAGATAAAAGAGAGAATTTCATATATAAAATAAAGAAACGGACAACTATGGATGGTGATTCATGGAGTGCTCGTCTCTCCTTGGCTTCAAAAAGATATCAATCAGCGTTGCAGTCACGATCTGGTCAGCTTTTGAGTTGGGTTTTTGTTGATTCTTTATTTTTGTTTTCTTCTAATGTTGGGAATTTGATGGGAATCTTATGAGGGTTCAATACATGTTTGTTTATTAGGGTATCTGTTTCTTTATAATTATGGGATTATTATAATTGATGCTAAGGTTTTGGTTGAGTGTTTAATTTCTTTTAAATGAGAATTGATTATAATGCGGTATCTTGTCTAGAGATTCTGTTTGTTTGCTGAGAAATGAAGGTTGAAAATTTGAGTTTGATTATTTATTATTCAGAGTTGAGATGTCCACAACGTATACTCAATTGAGGTTATTATAACAATTTAACCTTGAAGTTTTACCTTTTAATAGCAATTGTTAAGAGGGTTCCTTTTTATGTTGTATATTAGCACTCTTTTCCTTGCCCGCTTAATAAATAATGGTGTTTTAGATTTTCTCTAAAGAATGCTGGGAGCTTTTTTTATTCTTTGTTGCTGACTGAAATGATAATATGTGAATGCAGATATGTTCATGGGATTTGAAGAGATTGATGGAGATGATGATGTAAGGGAGGAATTTCCATGCCCATTCTGCTCAGAGTATTTTGATATCGTTGGCTTGTGCTGCCACATTGATGATGAGCACCCTGTGGAGGCAAAGAATGGGGTATGTCACTAGCAGATTAGGAATATTTGGACGTTTATTTTATGAGATTCCTGTACAACTTTTATGTAGTACTAAATAGTGCTTGATGCTTAAGATTTATGTTTCTGAGATCCTGTTGATGATGTATTGGAATACAAATGCTTAGCTTTTTATTTTTTGCTCTTGATTATTGGCCAAATGCCATTCTTTTCCAGCTTATGCCTGCTCCAATTAGCAAAACCCATAATTTCTAATGTGTTGAAGTAAATCTTAGTGGTTTTAATGTCTGTCTGTAGGATCCCATGTAGTTGGAGTGACTTGTGGTGGTCCTAAACTTGCTTTCTTAACTCACGGACAATGGTAGTAGTTCTTCACCTCCTCCTTGTGATGTTAGATTTCTTCTTGCATCTGATTGAGGGATGTCATGAGTAAATTATGTAGATATCATATTTGGCTTTCGCCATCTCCTGTTAGACATAAATTGATGTTGACAATGAGACTGAAAACTTTTATTATGTTGACTTAAGTTAAATTCATACCTAGCAATGTGCTTTATTTAGCTGATGGGAAGGCTTTTCTCCATTAGAAGATGGCTGTCATCTTTTATGGACACTCACATATGATGTATTCTTCAACCCATAGCTGGAATAACATGGAATAGGAAGTTTGAATATTTTGCTTCGGTATTTGTTCTAATAGATGGGGTCTGTTAGAATTCATGTATTTCCCATTGGGAAGAATTGCTTAATGCATCCTACTGATGACAGGAGCTTTTTGGTTGCAGGTCTGTCCTGTTTGTGCAATGAGGGTGGGAGTGGATATGGTCGCCCACATAACCTTACAACATGGAAATATATTTAAGATATCCTTTTCCCCAAAGATCTGTTTGTGTTAAGGGTTTATGGATTCCTTCCTTGCTATGTTATTGAATTGTTTTTGTGCTCAATTGCTGAAGCATTCAGCATGCTAGTGCTTTGGAACTAACACCATGCATTATTTTTGCAAAAGCGGTGAAACTGAGTAGGAATCATAATAGTTTGAAAGAACCATGTGTGTCTTTGTTGATTGACTTTCACGATAACTGACTTTGTTTTTCGTTTTTATTGGTGTTTAACCCTGTTCTCATATTAAAGATCTTCTCATAACATTTTTGCAATCTATAAATCATTCTGCTAGCCATACACTTTTCTATATTGCTTTGAATGTATTCCTACAGTTTTTAAAGATTCGTCAAAATATAATTCTGATGTAGATTTGACAAAATGCTGTGAATTCCTTAACGAGTGATTACATGCAGCGCAAGAGGAAATCACGTAGAGGTGGATCTCATTCAACACTTTCTTTGTTGAGAAAGGAGCTGCGGGAAGGAAATCTACAGTCCCTTTTCGGGGGCTCTTCTTGTATAGTTTCATCATCCAATGTGGCACCTGATCCGTTGCTATCTTCATTTATTTTGCCTGTCGCTGATGATTCGACTAGTATTCAGTCTCACTTATCAACTTCAATAAACTCAACCAAGAAAATCTCTGTTGAGAAGGTGCCAGACCGGTAAGCTCACCTTTATCCTTGTGGTTTCTTATGCAGTCATGCACTAGGACGATTGTTATTCCTAGATAGTAATTAAAGTCAGATCCTGTTATGACACTAGGATTATTGTACATCTTATTGTGTTAGTCATTACACCCTCTAAAGATTAACCTTTGATTGTGCTCATAATTGGTTTCTACTCAATAGACGTGCTTTAGTACGTTTTTTAATCACATTGGTCGAGTTCAACTCAATTCTTTCTTCACTTTCCCTGGTCTAATATTTCGGTTTTTGATGACAGAAATGTCCAAGCATCTTCCATGTCCCTGAAGGATCAGGAGGAGAAGGCAAAAAGATCTGAATTTGTTCAAGGGTTGTTGTTGTCCACCATTCTTGATGATATTTAATGAAGATAAATCTTGGGGTGGCCACTGCAGCAGTGGACTTCAAATTTACAGCCGAAGCCCAGCGATCTATGTTTTGTTTGTAGTTAATATGCCAATGTATTAATCACGAGTGTCGAATAAGGTGTAGTAGCATGAGTGGAATTTATCTTGCAAGAGTACGTTTCTTGTTAGGCCTGAACAGACTTCAATGCCATCTTTCAATCTTTGGATCATGAATTAATGGTAAAGAAAAAAATAATTCCTCCATGTTCATCATTCCTTTGTCAGCCAATTAAACATGTTCATTTATATGAAATTCTCACTGGAGTGATCAAAATGAGAGTGGTAGAAGAAAATATACAGCACAAAGAAATAAGATCAATGACATGATTTTGGCTTGTCCTGTCTAAATAATCATCAAACAAGAATGGAGGAGCCCATTGTTGGTGCTCATTGTCAATTCATTATCTATATAAACAAGTTACAATAAATTTTTTGACTATCTCCTAACAAAAATAGAGATGTGCAGAGAGACCAAACTCTCTGCATCAAATCCTAAAGACCTAAACTTAGCCACTGTGGCAATCTTGTGTCCATGATTCTCTTTACTACGTCTTTTACGAAAGAATCAAAGCAAGATGAGCAATGACCTTTCATCGGGCTTGTCTGTCCAGCTGCTACTCTTTCAACATGTGAACAGATTGATGGTGGGTGCACAATGTGAACCTCACTTGTCCTGTTTTCGAACCCACAAGCAGCTAAGATGGTGTGTGTAGAACTTATTGCAATGTCATTGAAAGTACTGTGGTCTGCATCATAAGACATCAGCTGTTTGGTCAATTTTAAGAACATGGTAGATCGATATTCATTTAATATAACCATTACATACTATTACCTAATCTTAATCTAGACCTAGTTAAGACTTAACATGCAGTGTTTGGAATATGGATATCATGTACTCAGACTAAGAAACCTCCTTCGCAAATGACTCCCCTATCTAAAATTTGTTACAGAAAAGCGACTGCATGGAGTTGATAAAAAAAAGGATATAAAACAGTATTCATACCTAATTCAATATCTCTGGACAAGCTTTTCAAATGGCTTTTGACAATTGATTGCAACTGTTCCTTTGCTAAGTAAAAATCAACCTCATCTTTAGCTGTGAAAGGGGACACACAGCCATCAGAACCAATGTTTGATATGCTACTGCGCTGATTCAGTTGCTCATACAAAGGTATTGAATTGATCCCAGCAAGTTCAGGCCAGAATGTCAAATTGACAGATCCATTTGCAGTAGTGATAGCTGGATCCTGAACTGCTTGCATTCTCAAATGGTTTAGTTTTGGAGCAAAAAGATCCCCATTTTCTATTGAAGACGAGGGATGATCATGTAATCTCTCCTCAAAAATTGTTTCATGCAAAGGCTCTGTTTCCTGTGCCCTTGCGAGCTGAACAACAGTTTCCCTACCCTGATTGACTTGAGAGTTCAAAAATTCACTACTCAAATTGGCTGGTGGCATGCTATCAGCAATACCACCCCTATAATTCATTCTATTAATAGTGAGGAGATTTTGTATGTGACGGTGTATCCAGCGTCTCCCTGAAAGAGTAGGTGCTCCTGCTCCAGATCCTGGTGAAGCTGCCTGAACATCTCCCACTGCAACTCTAGTAGATGAAAGATTCCCAGATCCTTGAGTTAATGTTACACGAGGTGACGACACTGTAGAATGGTCAAAATCTTCCCCAAAACTTATAATGGGTGATGGTCTATTATACAAGTTGCTACTTGTGGTCCTTTGATCGGGCAATGTACCTTGAGGTAGGGAACTAGAAGATCCAACGGCAACAGGTCTACAGCCATCACAGTACCAATTGCCTTCGGGTACAACCCGCCCAAGGCCAACACAGTAGGTGTGTGCTGATGAATCACAGATGTCACACAGTAACATAAGAGCATCATCTCCTCCTTGGTGGCATTCTGAACAAATCACATTCTCATAGGGATCGAGGTAACTTCTGAGGTCTTCCTCAGATGGCTGATAAACCTGTTTCATTTAAGGCCATGATATGAGAAAAAATAAATAAAGCAGGTAAGAAACATGAAACAGTGAGAAACACATAATATACCTGATTGCGCTCGGGGACTTGAATCACCACAGTTCTCAAATCTACACCAGGTGTTGATCTATCTGGTTTAATAATTGTTGCGAACCTCTGCTTGCACAAAGGACAACGAGATTCCACTTTTGACCACTCCATGATGCAAAAGAAACAAAAATAATGACTGCAACAGTCCAGGGTTCCCCTCAACCTTCTTTTATCTTCCTCAGACAGACATATCCCACAAACCTGCTTTATCACTTCAGTCTTCACAACTTCTATCTTCTCCTTACCCTTTCTTCCTGGAGGTTTTCTCTGCTGGCTTAAGTTGCCATCCTCTTGAATTCTCTTGGTGGATGTTGAATTCCTCAAATTAGTTTTCAACCTTCCACACAATTCATTGGCTTCTCTCACTTGTTCTCTCTCTTCCTCTGATATTGTATATTCATAATCAGATGATTCTGAAGATACAAAATCTGAATCTGAAGATATAACATACTTTCTCTTTGTCTGAGTAACGTTTGTCTTGCTCTTTTCTCTCACAACTACCCTATCACTTATGAAGTCAACATCATCATTATCTTCATCATCATCATCATCGGACCTTTCTTTCCTCCTCAACCTTCTTCCTTTCTTTCCCAGTGGCTTCTTAGAGACCTTAGATTTTCTCCTTTTTTGGCCTCTAACAGAACTGTTTTTTGTCAAACATTTTCTACCCAAATATTTATTATTCTTCCTCTTCTTATTATTATTGCTCTTCTTCTTTGTAACCACCAATTCCTCCTCCTCATCTAAACAATCATCTTCATCTGGGCTAAACTCCTCATCCTCATCTTCCTGTTCCTCTTCATACTCTTCATCTTCTTCTTCTCCATACAATACCCTTTTCCTCTTTCGTGATGTTTTCTCTCCTGTTTTCCCATTCCCTAAATAACTCTTTCTTTCTTTTGATCTAACAGCCTTCCTCACATGTATCTCCTCTTCTTCCTCGTCCTCCTCTTCGACAAAACTATCAAAACTCCGTTCTGATGCAAATCCATCAACTGAAGAACAATAATCCCCCAACTCTTCCTCAGATACCTCATCTTCTTCATCAGAAACCACATAATCCTCATCGGAATCATCAGAACCCTTATCTTTTGACCTAGCCCTTCTTGTAAAATCTTGCTTAGAACCAACCTTTCCTCCCCTTCCCATCTGCTTTAGCACCCAATAAACCAATCAAACCCAAAAACCCAGATGTCAAAAACTCAAAATTCAACAAAATAAATATTCTTTTCTTCCCTCGTATAAAGCCAATACCAATTACCAAACCAAATCAATTCATAACGCATCAAAAATAAATTCCAAGATTCTTCAATTCCTTTTTTCCCTTTAGTTTCTTGCTTGGGTTCCACTCTTATTAGGTAATAAAATTAGTACCATCTAAAAAGTTCCATTCACGAGTAACTCTCCCCCATCAACGATCTAACCTATAACACAAAAACCCAAAAAAAAAAAAAAATCATTCCCAGATCATAAAATAATGATGCTACAAGCTAACACAATCTTGTAATTAAATTTTTTTTTAAAAATAATAGCCGTTACATCACAGTCTTGCAGCTCGAGTTTAAATCTTTCTTAAATAAACGTATTTTTCAGACAATGAAAAATTGAAACCCATAATCATCTAATTATCAAAATCAAAATACAACCCACGTATATATATACCAAAAAAGAAATGATGTATTTTCTCTATATTCCCCAAATTTTAATAATTTTTATTGTAGAGAGAGAAGGACGAGGGTTTGTAAAACGTTACCTGTTAGGAGAAGGAAGAGGAGGACGGAATTAGAAACAAACGCTAAAGTGAATATGAAAAACAGATTTGTGGGATTTTGTGAAAATGTTTTCTTATTGCAGTAGTTGTGTGTTTCTTTGTCTTTTTTTTTTCTTTATTCAGAAAAAAAAAAGTAAAATTAATTTGAAATTTTTTTTATAATATTTATTTTGTTTATGGAGAAGATGATTGCAGTTGTATTATATGCGAAGAGATATTATTAAAAGGTTTTAATTATTTTGTCAATGGCGTAGACAACTCCGCCGATCATTTCATGTGAAGTTACGGAAATGTCCTTGGGCTTTTCTGATATTTCTCGTTGTAGTTTTGTATTCGGGGTTCGATATGGTACGGTTGAAAGTATTTTTCTTCTCGTGGGGCTCAAGGAGACGTGGTGTGATAGCATTGGCTCAATGGGAAGTGCTCGTAGAACATTCCGTAATTTATTTGTGTACGAGTTGTTTGACAATTTAAAAATAAAAAAGAAAGAAATAAACTTAAAAAATCTAAGTCAAAAAGTACGTTAAAATGATTTTTTTATTCTTTTTTTTTAACATTACAATGTTATAAATTAGAATAATATTAATCTTCTATAATCATTCAACTCTCAATATTATAATATTATAAATTATTAAAATATTAATCATCCACAACTGTAGTAACATAAATAAGCACATACTAACTCTTTGCAATCGAGAAAAAAAATATTTATTATTAAAATAAAATAAATAATTTTCTTATACAATTAAAAAGACTTCAACCCAACTTAAATTCAACATCTCAATAAATAAAATATTAACACTAACCTTTTGCATGTAAAGAGAATTGAACTTCACGTCTTTCATAATTTAAATTAATTTATTCCACAACACCAATATAAATATTTTAATGGGAATATAATCGGAATCTACGCATGTTTTCTCTTTTCTTTTGTTAAAAAATTTATAATAATTTTGTAAATAAGAAAAAAATCTATTTAAAATCTATAATTTATTATATTTCAAAGAATTCTTTGTTTTTATACAACTTTTTTTTGTCTAATGATTAATAATTACAAATTTTGTATCTTTAATATTTTGACATTTGATATAGTTATTATTAATCGGTGTGGTATAATTATTATATATAAACAATTATTTACCACGTGATAGTTAATTGTTAATAAATTAATTAAAATATAAATTTTATTTTTTAATTTTGTAAATCTAATACTAATCATAAAAATAATACAATTAATAATTAAAGCTAAAGAGCCTAATAATTAACCCTTGGCATTTATTCATCTAAATCCTAAGTTCAAATCCCCACTCTTTTTTGCTTAATTAAAATGGTAATATTTAAAAAAAAATTCGTTAATTTAAACTAACTGAATTGAATTTCATGACGAGTCTTTGCTTACGGGAAACTATTCAGCCATATTTGGTCATTGCTGATGTAAGTTTATCTATACGTAAGGAAAGTACCAAAATATTCTTTAACTAGGTGAAGTAGTTAAAATCTGAAACCTAACGTCTATTTTAAAAAAAAAATATCTGTACTATTAATATTTTAAAAAATAAATTTAAAAATTTTAGTACCAATATATCCTTAATTAAATAATTAATTTGGATTTATAATTTATTTAAATATTAATTTGTATATTATTAAATAATTAATTTACTTTTTACTCAATTAATATTGACATAAATTATTTAAAAAAAATTAACAAAAATTATTAACTAATAAAAATATTAATTTAATATTCTTTTTTAAAATAATGATAAAGTATAATGCACACAAAGTAGCTAACAAATCACTGTTTTGATCACGACCGTAAAAATAATAAATATTGATGATAAGCCCTATTTGGGAGGAGGACATATGGTGATTGTTAATATTTTTAAGAATAAATATTGATGACCCCTTAATTTAATTTGAATATCTAAAATATTTTATTGTTTTCAAAACTATCGTTTATCAATTTTTTTTATTAATTTTGATAAAATATTATTCAACTCAATAAAAATTATGAATTTTTCCCTTATTATTTATGGCACATGCTCTCTCCTTACATTGTATAATCAAAATCAAAATTATTTTTCATTGTATAATAAAGAAAAATAACTAATTATTATTTTTTATAAAATTGACTATTTACCCTCCAATTTATCTTTTCTTTTATTTTTTTTATTTTTTTTGTGATCCTTGTCTTTTATTTTTTCTTTTGTTCTCATTATTTATGTTATTCGTTAATAACCTTGCATCAGAGTCAGATCTATACATTTTGAAAAAAAATTCAACTTGCAATCGCAACTGCAAATCTTCACCACTTAGTTATTTGAGAAATCAATTGATGATTTTCCCAATATCTTGGCCCTAGTATTCGAATTCAAACCACAAGGCAAATCAACTCCCATGGCACCTTGCCACAACCTCAACAGCAACAACAGCAATAATTTATCGGCTGACTCCCATGCCATGGACCCTAAAACACCATCTTGCCCTTGTTTTGCCTTTGCCCCTTCGCTTTGAGACCAAAGATCACTCCTAGGCTTTTTTTTTCTTCAGATCGCAATTCTCAATCCTCAAATGGATAAATCGAGTCTTGAGAATTCCTTTTTTAAATTTGTACATTAGGCTACTAGATTCTCACTATCTTAGAAAAAAAACTCAAATCCCAACTATAACCACGATCACTAATAGTAACTTCAATGCTATCGCATGTAAGTGAAAAACACGAACAAATTTAAGGGGGCTAAAGATAATGCTATCTCTTCCTCCTAACTTTGATTTTGGAGGGTGGTGTGTGGCCAATTGTACAGGTTGTAAATTTTCTATATCTTCTTATAAGATCCTAAGATTTGGTAGGCAACAACTTCATATTACTGAAAAAAAATAAAAATTTGGAAGAATAAAAAGAAATTGAAAAAGAAAAAGAAAATCGAAGGAGAAGAAAGTGGAGGAAGAAAAATAAATGGAAGAACAAAAGTGTTCAAGAAGATTGTTTACTATATAATTAGTATTAAATACCATTTTATCATTTTTTTTTTCTATTAAAACTATAGAGATAACTGACAGATAGGAATCTCAAATATATTTTTTAAAATAAAAGAGTGTTTTATATATTTAAACTAAATAAAAGAGATCTATCAATATTTTTTTCATATTTTTAAGCTGAAACTGTTATGACTTAATGAGGAATGACAGGGTGTATGAAAGTGGGCCAAGTGGCTAAAAAGAAAATTTTTAATGTCTACAAAAATTTAAATATATATTTAAAAATTTTACTTAAAAAATAATATGCTTACACTTTTAGTTTTTAACTAATATTTGAATTTATCCCATAAAAAATTATATTTAAATTTGTTTTTTTAAACATGTGTATCAAATAGTTGTGAGTAAATTTTTTTCTCATTTATTGTATAAGTAGACTCCAGAAGAAGTTAAAATTTTCAAATTTGGCCACCAAAATTTTATATTGGATATGTTCAATAGGTCATTGATTAAAATTATATATATATATATATAGATGTATATATTATATACTAGGAAGTATTTTTTCCATTTACATTAAATTATTTGAGTTCAATAACATTAGGATTTAAAAATAAACTTTAATATCTCAATTGACGCAGTATTTGATTTGTTTATTATTAATTAATATTGTATAATTATTTAAATAAAAATAAAAAATAATAATTGTCTAACATGTAATTGTTATTAATTGGCGACATATGAATTAAAATGCAAACTTTACATCGTAATTTTTATTAATTTTAGCACTAATCTTTTGAATAATAGTAAAGATTTAAAAAAAAAACAATTTTAAGCATTGGCCAAATTTTGAGATGGGTGTAAAATCTTGATGATAATAAGAGATACCATTCTCCACTCAACTAATAAATTATAGTATATTATTGCATAACACAAGTTTTCAAATAAATATTTTATTTGTTTGTGGGATAAATAAATGTTAACATTTACATATTTTTTTATAAAAAAAGTAAAGTAATGTTATGTTAATGATGAAAATTTTGCCACAAAAATGTTTGATCTTGGTAATGAGGCAGCTAGATTAGATAAATATGCATAAATTTTCATTTGTAAAATTGAAAAATAACTTTTATTTAAAAGTTGAGATGAATAATGTGATCCCAAATCATGGTAAAGCCCCTATCAAAAGTTCACTTCTTTAAATTTCTTTAAAAAAAAAAAAGATCACATCTTTAATTAAAAGTGAAATGGGCTTCATATCCAACAGTCCAGCAACAAAATTTGGGCCTTTTAGCACAGTGTTTTGAATTTCTGATTTGGGCTATGGCCCTCATTGAAAATCCCAAAGCCCAAATTAGATTCTCAACTTTGTGTTGCTTGTAGTTTTGTAGATTCCCAAGAGCGCTTAAACTATTAAAACAATGTGCGAATGAATTACCAACTTTTTAACAATTAAGAGTACAAGTTCTGCATTATCAAAAAAAAAAAAAAGAGTACAAGTTCTGCATCTGTCCAATGAATGGCTTGTACATAAAAGTTATCCGCTACAAACGTTTGCACATTTTTAAAATACAGACATGATTTAAACTGCATCGTATAAGTTATAAAACAATATTGTATAACACTAAAATGAACATTATTTGAATTATAAGATACTTTTTAGATCTCGTGTGTATTTAAAAATGTAAAGATGTCTGCATCGGAGAATAATTCCATGTACAATTATAAAATGGTTATGAGAACATATAAAGCTTCTGCAGAAAGTGCTTTTGTTGTTATTTTGAATTAATACAACCTGTCTTCCAGTCAAAAGGAAAAGTCCTTAGAAACCCAGTTCATATACACGCTATTAATAGTAGACTTCTAGCCCAATATTGCTTTTGCACCACAACTTATAACATAGTATCATATGATAAATCTCATATATACTTTTTTTTTCTTTTCTCTAGTTGCATATTCACGAACTCATTATGTACATATCTTTTAAGCTTTGGAATCACTTTTCCTCGCCAAGCCACTTGTCTTTTCCCCCCACCCACTTTTTTCTCTCAAGAAAGTGCTTCTCAAAGAGTTTTGAGTTGTCCAATTCAATGATTTTGGAGTGTTGATGACAGCCATATGCCTAGTCTCTCCTGAATTGTTCTGCTAACAACATCATACCCAAAAAAAATTTCTTGGGGTGGTGGTGGTGGGGAGAATTTTATAGTTTATTCATGAGAATTGAGAGAGCTCATATATGATGAAGAATTAGAATAAAGAATTTGGAATCTTTGCCCTTAAAAAGAGGAACAAAGTCTTATTATCTTTATATTTTCATCACATTAGATTAGGAATACCATAAAAAGCAGATGGGACATAATAATTTGACAAGTCATTAGGTAAAGATAAAAGGGTTTCTTATAACTTTTATGATTATAATCTCTTTGGGAAGATTAAGCTCGATAATCGATAGGGTTTAAATTCTTATTAAGGAATTAAACAAGATTATTATGAGTTTAAACAATCGGCAATCTATGTCAAGAAGTGCTTTTGAGGGTTCATGGGGTAGCTACGACACATGGGCTTGTATTTTGGAAAGAACAATCAGGAGAAATGAAACATGGAGACACAAGTAGTGATTGAACACAATGATTTTGATCAAAGTCTTTTAGATGATCAATAAATGTAGCTTTTAGAGAAATTTGGAAAAAAAAAAAAAACCTTGAAGAAAATGTTGGACCAATCAAATGAATATGAGAATGTTGGGGTAATTTTTTTGACCCAAAAAAATGAATGAAAGGGGGAGCTTTTAACTCTCCATCATAATGGTTGGCCCCAAAAGAATGTGGGTAGCCAAAAGAAAAAAAGGAATGAGATAGATCATGTGCCATGATTTATTGAGAATGAACCATAACTTCCTCAATTCACTATATTATATGAAGTTCTATTTACATTATTTTTCTTATTTATTTATTTTCTAGAATTTGATGTTTCCACTTAATTTTAAAAACACAATAGTTAAAAAGTATTTAATAAACACTTCAAATTTTAAATTTAACGAATATCCATTTATTTTATATTTTTACAATAGGATTTTCTCGAAAACATAAGAAAACTTGTGAAAAATAACAAATTTTTTTTTTTTAATTTTAACCCTATGACATAGAAAGAACAAGGAAAGAACCATATAGACCTATTTTAAATTTAAAACGAATTAGTTGACCCAATTTATGAATTTATTTTAATTATCAACAAATTTCTAGAATTTTAGATGAGATGAGAATTGTAATTCTCTCTACTTCTCAAAGAATAATGACAGACCCATCAGCTCAATTAAAAAAAATTGACCGATAAATTTTGTATTATATATGATAATTCTTTTACTATACGAATTATAGAAGGAACTTTCTATTCTTACTTGTTTGTAAAAAAATAAAAAGACAAATTATCTAATATTACTCTCCCTCCATTAGCCTTGCAACTAGTGTTTCTATTAAGTAGTGTAATTCCAAAGACAATACCATTATATTGAGTTCATTCTACATTGATATAAACTTTGGTAAAAATTAATTTTAATATTAATATTAAACCATTTATTTTTAGTTAATTTTTTTATTTTTATAATATCAATTTTTATTTAATTTTACACTTTAAAATAATATATATATATATTTTATATAAAAATTCTGATTAAAATTTATCTTTAATATTAAAATTAATTCTTTTTTATAAAGGTAGCTTGTACCCAATGCATGGACTTCAACTTTCATATAAACTAAACCCAAAGCTTCAAAATAGGGAGCTTTTGTTTGTGGTTGATTTACATATGATGAGAATTTGACCATGTTAGGTCTTGGTGGGAAATAAAGCCTCTTGGTGGAAATTTAGAGAGCTTCTATTGTCAGCAAGTCTCAATCATCAACCAACTAATAAACTTTTTAACTTAAAATTAAAGCCTTTACCTTTATTCATCTCATTCATAGTTTTTGACAACTAATCATGATTCAAACTTGGAGAACAATTAAAAAAGTAGTGGGGAAGCACTTATGCCTAATGCCAAATTAATTTGCTATCACTTCTTAATTCTATGATATTTTTATGCATCATTTATTTTATTTTATTTTATTTTCTACTATAATTAAGCATTAATCCTTCCTCTGAAATGGGATCATTGAGAAATTGATGCATTTCAAATTTGAACCAAAAAAAAGGAAAAAAAAAAAAACTTCATTGTAGGGCTGTTCAGTTCACCATTGATATGTCATTGCAATTGTGCAAAAGTTAATTGTCCCTTAAGATTTGGACACAATATGACAGTACTGAAATTTAGAAGAGGAAAAGAAGAGCCTGCTTGCTGCAGCTTTAAGACAAAAATGGAAATTGATTTTGCCCTTTTCATGTACTATTTTTCTATCCCATAAATTAAATTATTACTTGTAGTCCTTTTCTTAAAAACAAAGAAAAAAAAAAAGAAATACATTGTATCATTTTTTTTAAAAATTTAAAAAATAAAAATTCAAACCTATAATCTTAACTTGATTGAAAGGTGTATTACTATTAAATTACGTGTATAATCAAAATGTTTATATAATTTAGAGTAATACTACATATTTTGAGTTTGTATTTTAAGTTGAATCTTAAATAATAATGAATTAAATAATTATTAAGTGTAATGGGTAATTTTATAATTTATATTATTTTATTATCCGATGATTATTTGACATATCTCAACTTAGAATACAATTCCAGATATAACTTGAGATGTATTCCATTATTTATATAATTTAACTATCTAATTTATTTTTTAATAAAAAACAAAGACATTATTATTTTAAAGATTAAAAGAATTTTTGAGTCTCTTTTCATAAGTTGTAGAAAGTTTGAGAGTTTATTGATATATATATATGCTTGAATATAGATCCAACACAAATGGGTATTGACTCTTGGTTATGGATTCTCATTAATTGAAAGAAGGATTGATTAAAATTCAATCTACAAATTTTAAGTGGGCTAATTTTTTTTTTTTTTAAAAAAGTTTTAAATTTGGTCTATTTTGATCATTCTAACCAATTGAAATAGAGTTTATATAGTTGAAAGCAATCGTTTAATTATATTTAATAACTATTAAAGAAAAATACAACCAATTAATTTAAATTTGAATTTAGATTTAATGAAAAATCATCGTTTGTAGATGAAAAATATATCAAAAATTAAAATAAATATCTTTAACTTTGGATATGTATGTGCTTATAAGCAAGAAAATCAACTTCCCTTACTCTAGAAATTCTATCACAATCAAAATGTCCTATTACAAAAAGAAGTTTCTTTATATATATCTTCTTTGGTATCATTATTTTTGTGTTAATAAAAAAAAAAAAGAAATTAATTGATGTAAAGACATATGATTTGATTTTGTGATCTTTATAAATCAACATGTTTTGGCCGGTCTTTATACGGGCCAAATGGAGCCCACTTGTTTCAACGGCTAAGATTGGGCCGGAAGCCTTTTTCCCCTTAACTAATTACAAGCCGGCACCGTCCATTGGGCTCCACTTCTGGGCTTTAAAATTAAAAAATATACATATATATATATAAATCCAAACCTCTTAGGTGCGGATCCGAGCCATGAGTTTGAATATAATTCGAAAATTGGAGGGAAAGAGCTAGTATTTGACAATAATACCCTTTATACTTCAGTGCATATAATAAGATACTGAATTTAAGAAATTTTAAATTATAAATATATTTTCGTTAAACAGGTCATAATAATTAATTCAATTATCTTTATATACAAAAAAAAAAAAAATTATCGCAGAAGTTATTTATAAAAAAAAAATTATCGCAGAAGTTATTTATAAAAAAAAAATCATAAAATTTATAAAATAGAACATTATTCTTCTAAATATATAAATAATGTCTATAATTTTTGAAATTTGTTTGCAACATCACATGATACATGCATAGGAAACATGTAGTATTGAAATGAAGTTGTAACCTCTATTATGAACAGTTCTTTTTTTTTTTCTATATTCATTAAATGGAGAGACAATATAAATCTTCTTCTTTTTTTTTTTAAAAAAAAAAAAGACTTTTAATCTGCTTTTGAAATGGTCCCTGTAACTATGTGGCAATGCCCTAAATCATGACCCATCAGAAGATATGCACACATGTCATGTGTTCTGCCCAACGAAGAAGATAAGGTGGTGGCTCCTTCATTTTCATTTCATCTTTTTAGGTTCTAATTTTCTTGCCACAAGTTCTAACCAAAAAAAAAAAAAAAAGTCCTTTGTCCTTTTTGAGAAGATCATAATTTAAAATAAATATTTAAACAAAAATTATAAATTAATTAAATAATAATACGTAACAATATTGTTCATCATTTAATGAATTAAATAATCTATTATATCATTTCTCTCTCTCTTTATATATATACTTTAGATATTATAATTTTTATAAAAAGAGTTAAGCATTAGATTTCATTTTTTAAAATGTATCTTAAAATAACGCAAATATCTTTATTCAAAAATTATTTATATATATAATTCATCTCATATGTGAATATTCGCATCTGATTTAAAAGTTTAATATTGAATTTTAATTTATATATATATATAAATTATATATATGTAGATGTTCATTTTTTTTTAACTAAAGTCTAATGTTGAATTTTAATTTATTTATTTTAATCAAGCATTGAAAGTATAAAATACAAATGTTTGCATTTTTAATAAGGTGAGAATGTCTGCACCTAAAACTCATTAATATATATGTACGTATAAATTTTTTATTTTTCTTAATTACTCTTTCATTTTATTTTATGTATATGTTGCCAATATGCATATAATATAGACAATGCTCTCATTCTCTTGGTGATGAGGACCCAAATTAGGTTGTTAACCAAATTTTGAACAACTGTGCTACTGATTATTGAAAATGACCACTTGCCTAATGATCATAATGGGTTATTCTCCTATTGCTTTTACTAACCTTTTAGCTATGTGTTTCAAATAATGGGATCAATTCAATTTTAAAATAGTCCATGCCTTTTTAATTTTTGTGACATTGTGTTTTGAATCATTCTACTTAAATCTTTTTTTATTTTAAATATAAAATTAGTGATCAAATGTGGATTACAAAGCAATATAATTTTTAATAATATATATTGTATTATTTATAGATGTTATCATTTTTACGTACCCAAAAATATTTGGTCATTTTGTGACATGAAAAATGATTAAGAATGAGACTTTATTGAATTATAACTTTCAATTCACTAATGATTTGGAATTAAACATTATAATAAGAGTGTAAATAAGAATCTTATCACATAAGTCACTATAATTCAATGGTAAATAGTTAATATATACTTTTATTTCTAATATAGAAGTCGTGAGTTTGAATCTTCCATTTAATAATATCGATGGTGGCGACGATGATACAAATCTTATCTCTTGTAGCCAACAAGAACTAATATCATGTGATTAGGGCATAATATTAGCAAATTAAGGTGTACAATTTACTCTCATAGTTGTAAGATGAAAGCAATGTTACATCTTTGTAAAGATACTTTACTTTTCATGGAAATTTTAATGGATTTAATGTATCTACTCAAATGAAAACAACATGGAATCTCTCAAGTGACACTATTGTGATTATAATTACATGTATGAGTGTGCATTGATGCTTCTTATAATTAGGAGAAATGACAAGATTGCTAAATGAAGTAGAGTATGTGAAATTAAAAAAGAAAATAGTAATTATTTGCATAATTGTCAAAGAAATTCAAGGGTAATTTTTTTTTTATAAAAAAATTTAAATGGATTACAGTGAATTTTAATTTGTTTAAGTCAATTTAATCAATTTCAATTAATTAGAATAGATTTACATACCAAAATTTCTATTTTTTTTTAATTATAGGTTTTACTAATTTGTGACACATTAGTTCTAAACTAATATCATAATAATATTTAGAAATTTTAATGAATTTTTTGAGTGTATAAGAATTTTTTTTAGAAAATACAATTTAAAATCAATGGCTCAATGCTCTTAGTATTTTTTTTTTGGGGTTTTCAGTAGATATATATATTTTTTTGACACTGGGAATTTAAACTTATGATTTCATTATTAAAAAAAAGGATAAAAGTATATTGTTAGAGGTTTACCATTAAACTGTTAACACAAATAATTATTTTTATTTAATTCTCAAAACTAAGGCGTTCAAATGCAAGTAAGGTAAAAATATAATTAATTTTTTTATTCTCATGTTTTTGTTTAATGCAAAAATATAATTACTTTTCAATTAAATTAAAAAGTGAAAAAGATAAAATAAAATAAATAAAAATACAAGATTAGCCCATTATTTTCTCCCATTACCGGGAGGTTCGGAACCAGGTTTGGGGTGTAGCTTTTCTCTTCAATATTAGACAAGGAGAAAGCAAAGAAACTCGAGAGAGAAAGCGAGAGAAAGTGATTTTTTTTTCTCATTCAAAGATTCAATTTTTTTTCTCTCTCTGAACTCTCTTTATATCATCTCATAACATCCCATCTCCACAATTTTTTTAAAAAAAAAAAATCAGAGAAACAATCCCATTTTCTGCATTGGTCATTTCTTGAGAGTTTTGCTGAAAAAAAAGATTGGAATTTGATGCTGAATTGGAGAGATTTGAGCTTGTTTTGAATTCAGGGATTTGAATTCTATTGTGGGGTTGTTTTGAAAAGGCTAAAATTTTATTGGGTTGTTTAGAGAAATGGCAACAGAACAGAGTTTGTCATTCAATGTAGCTTCTGTTGTGGTGGAAGTTCTTAAAAAACATGGCACTAGATTGAATGATATCAATTTGGGTTCAAGGAAAGTTGAGGAAACTTGTAATGATCATCATATTTTCTTGAATTACATTTTCTTTTTTCATGTTTTGGTTGAGTTTTGATTTGTTTTGAGCCACATTTCTTGTATATTGATTTCTAGATGATTTATCTGATGGGGTTGAATTTAATTTGTGAATTTGGATTTTGGCATTGAAGGCCGAAGGTTTCCTTTTTAAATCCGTTTTCAGATATTTGTATTTATCCATTTCAATGCAAGGGATCATGAATTTCTTCAACGTATTTGAATTTGATGACAGTGTTGAAGAAATTCTTGCTCTATCTATTAAAAAGCTCATTTTCCATTGATTTATTCAACAATATCATGTCCATTTGGCAAGAAAAATGTTTTCACTTCTATTATCATCTTGTAGTTTTATCTTTCTTAAGCAAATAGTGCCACCATTAAAGAACTACAGCATTTGGTTGCATCTGAATTTGGTAAAGTTATGGCATTTGAGTTAGAATCAAATCCATAATTTGGTAGCTTTGTATTGCTTAGAATTTGAAAATGCATAATTTGAGGATTTTCATTTCTTTCTTACTTTATTTTTTTCTGTGGTGATCTATAAGGTTGACAACTTGTTTTGCAGCCTTGAGAAGATATGAAGCAGCTGGGTGGCTAAGAAAGACAGTAGGAGTTGTTGGGGGTAAAGATTTGCCAGCGCAGCCTACAGAAGAAGAATTTAGGCTTGCATTGAGAAGTGGAATAATTCTTTGTAATGCTCTTAACAAGATTCAACCTGGAGCTGTGCCAAAGGTACGGTTCTCTATTGTTTATTATCTTAAATTAGTTTCGGAACACTTTCTTTTCTTTGTTAATAAATTTTATTGGTTTGGTGATGGTGATTGCCTGCGTGTTGTTAGGTTGTGGAAGGCCCTTGTGATGCCGTCATTGTTCCTGATGGGGCAGCTCTATCTGCATTCCAGTACTTTGAGAATGTGAGAAACTTCCTTGTAGGTGTTGAAGAATTGGGGCTTCCAACATTCGAAGCCTCTGACTTGGCAGAGGTGAATGATGATGTTTTGAACCATGAGAATGAAAAATTGAAGAAGTCCATTTTGAATTTTCCATTTACTTGTCCCAGTTCTGATTTGAAATTAGCATGGACTCTACGGAAAAATTTGTGAACTGGTTGTTGAACCAGTTATGTCCAAAACTCATCTAATGAAAATCCTCCTCTTATAAAATGACATCGTTTTGTAATTGGTCTTTCAGGGTGGGAAATCTGCAAGACTTGTCAACTGTGTTCTAGCACTTAAATCATATAGCGAGTGGAAGGAAAGTGGCGGTAGCGGATCATGGAAATTTCTCGGGAATTTAAAACCAGCAACCTGTATGACTGGGAAACCCTTTATGCGGAAAAACTCAGAACCATTCATGAATTCGTTAGTAAGAACCTCATCAGCGGGTGAGAAGTCTGTAAACAGTGAGCAAGATTTTTCTGGTGATCTTGGCCATGACCTCAATGAAGCAGTTAGTGAGCTTTGTTTTTCTTAGAAGTTTTGTCTTTTTTTCATAATAAGCATAAGAAGAGAGCACTTTGAAAAGCTTATTTGCAATCTAATCTGCAGGGAATCTCACGTAACTTAAATAAGCTAGTCCGTGCAGTTCTTTCAGATAAGAAGCAAGAAGAAATTCCAGTTGTAAGTCTTCCAGTGGTTGATATGTTAATTTTTTGAATGACTTTATAAGGTCTGGATATCTGGGGAAGATTGTTTACAATCTGCGGAATTATTTAAGTGGTATTAAAAATGTAATATCAATAGGAGATGGTATGACATTCTCCAAATCCTCCATCATGGTACTTTAAACCATCATTTGATGCAACTGGGAAATATTGACTCTTTAGATTTTGTAGCATTAATCTTACATACAGAACAATATAGTAAATCCCCCAAAAAATGTCTATAGATCTCTAAAGGATCAAAGTTTGCCTTTATGTTGCTTTCTTCACTGAACTAATTTACCTTTTTCCTTGTAACAGGTTGTGGAGTCTATGCTTAGTAAAGTAGTGGAGGAGTTTGAACGTCACTTAGCAAGACAAAACGAACAGGTGGGTGCCTTTCTTTCTTCAACGTTCTTATTACTTCTTTATACTCTACAAGTTGTTGCAACAAAGTTCCTAACCATCTCTCAAGTATAATTGTGTGAATGGTTGAGCAGAGACCATGTATCCGTCGTTTTAACATAGAAGAATTATATACATTGATGCATCCACAGATATTGAGCTTCTGCTAATTATGTAGCTAATTCCGGTAATATGACAGCTAAAAACAGTTTCAAGAGATATGGCAATGTCTGGCCCCAACAATTCCCTCACCACATCTTCTTCTGGTGATATAGAGGTAGAAGCGTAGCTTGCATCCTAGATTGATAAAATTAAGCAGTAATTTGAATTATAGTTCACTTGAAAGTTAAATCTATTTGTCATGCTTTACATCTTATATGCATATGGTGATATTTTCTTAAACTGATGCTATGTTTAAGACGGAGGACGAATTTCCCAACAATGAGACACAGGCTGAAATACAAATAAAGGAAAAGAATTGTAGCAGTCAGATGCCTAATCACGACGAGGGTTCTGAAACCCAATTCTCGAAGCAGAAAATGTTGGTTGAGCAACAACAAAGAGATATCCGGGTAACATGGAGACCTTTGTGATAGTTTTAAGGATATTCTCACTGAATATTAATTTGTCGAGTAAGTGAGTGTTGGTTCTTGTAGGAATTGAAACAAACTCTGCATACTGCAAAAGCAGGGATGCAGATACTGCAAATAAAATACCGGGAAGACTTCAACAATTTAGGTACCGAGTTTAGATTGTAGTCTTGAACTCTCTTTTGATGTTCAGAAAAACAGAAATAATAAATATCATTCCTAGCTTCCCTTAATAGGTCAGCAACTGTATGGTCTAGCTCATGCTGCTTCAAGCTACCAGAAAGTAATTGAAGAAAACCGGAAGTTGTACAATCAAGTGCAAGACCTGAAAGGTAACATTGTTAGGGATTGAAAATTATTTAATATAATGACTAAATCTCTAAAAGTTTTTGTGTTTCGCATCTGAATTTGACAGCTATCCCTTTATGTTTTATTAGGAAACATTAGGGTATACTGTCGTGTTCGGCCATTCTTGAATGGACAGTCAAACTATGCAAGTACGGTGGATCACATAGAGGAAGGAAATATAACAATTAACACCCCTTCAAAGTATGGAAAAGAGGGACGGAAATCATTTAGTTTTAACAAAGTATTTGGTCCTACTGCAACCCAAGGTTAAGTCTATTTACTTCTTGTTAATTGTAATTCTCATTCTTCAGCATATTCTTTTAAATCTTAAAGACTGTTCATTATTGCTCCAGGGGAGGTATTTTCTGATACTCAGCCTCTGATTCGGTCTGTACTTGATGGTTACAATGTTTGCATTTTTGCCTATGGCCAAACAGGATCAGGAAAAACTTACACTATGGTAAGAGATGTAGCACATTATCACTATGATCATGATGTTGATAAGTGTAGTCATTATAAGTTGTTTCTTTCTCTTTCTCTCTTGAAATAGAGATTAATCCAATGATTAACAATTATTTTCTTTATGAATCCAGACAGGACCAAAAGAGCTTACAGAGGAAAGTCTAGGTGTAAACTACAGGGCATTGAATGACCTGTTTGTTTTCTCAAACCAGAGAAGACAGACCTGCCAATATGATATCTCTGTTCAAATGCTTGAAATTTACAATGAGCAAGTCAGGGATCTCCTTATGACTGATGGACTTAACAAAAAATATCCTTCAAGATACTTCTTTACTTTCTTTATGTTATTATGTCTGGTTCAGGGCATCACACATTCCTACTTGTTTTCTTAACTTCTAAATACATTAGAAATTCGTAACAGTTCTCAAAACGGAATCAATGTGCCAGATGCAAACCTTGTACCTGTATCAACAACATCTGATGTTATAGAATTGATGAATCTTGGGCACAGGAACCGTTCAGTGGGTGCTACAGCCATGAATGATCGGAGTAGTCGATCTCATAGGTGCATCTAATTGTTGTACTATAACTTCTAATGTTATGATAGAGGTTGTAACAATGATTTGATATATTATATGGTTAAACAAGTATTAACTTCTAAACTGTGTCGACTTGCAGCTGCGTGACAGTTCATGTTCAAGGAAGAGACCTGACATCTGGAACTATTCTTCGCGGCTCTATGCACCTGGTCGACCTTGCAGGAAGTGAAAGGGTTGACAAGTCAGAGGTCACAGGAGATAGATTAAAGGAGGCTCAACATATCAACAAATCTCTTTCTGCTCTAGGAGATGTGATTTCCTCTCTTGCTCAAAAGAATGCACATGTTCCTTATAGAAATAGTAAACTTACACAACTCCTTCAAGATTCGCTTGGTAAGGTTTTAATTTGTTCTAGTCTTGTAGACATTCTCTTTCTGCATTGATAACTAGTTCATAATCATGGTATTGGTTCTTATATTTATCAGGCGGACAAGCAAAGACACTAATGTTTGTTCACATTAGTCCGGAGCCAGAAGCTGTTGGAGAAACAATTAGTACACTTAAATTTGCTGAAAGGGTTGCCACTGTGGAACTTGGTGCTGCTCGAGTGAACAAAGATAGCACAGATGTGAAAGAGCTTAAAGAACAGGTTCTCTCTCTTTCTTTACTTCCCTATTAGTTTTACATGACCAGTTCCAAATTATCTTCTTATGTTTCATTTCTTACATGGAAAATAGTCATATGTTTGCTTATTACAGATCTTTCAGACGTCATTTCTATGGGTTGCCGATTTCTGTCACTATTGAGCTGCTTTTGTTTGCTTTATAATTTTTTTAGCATTATCTCACTCATTTTGTCTCTTTATATTTTGATGGTTGTGTCAGTAAAATGGTGAATGTCTTGTATCTCCCTCTTTTTTTTTTTTTTTCAGATTGCTAGTCTCAAGGCAGCCTTAGCAAGAAAGGATGGAGAGTCAGAGCACCTTCTATATACTCGATCTAGCACCCCTGAAAGATCGACAATGAAGTCTCGTGGGTCTTCTCCTTCTCAATCTAGTTGCGTGAGTACAGCAGATATCTCTAGCAACCATAGGCAACTGATGGAGGAAGTTGGTCATATACAGGTATGAGAACCCTCGCTCTGTTTTGGAGATCAAATCTTTGTGTAATATGACATAAATGAAGATACTTTTGTGTGTTTGTATGTGTATGCGTGCTGCACACACTTGGTTATGTGTTTGGTTGCTCAAGCACTTAGTTTTGCTGGCATGGGCACTATTTCAAGGGTTCATGCAATGCATTTCAGTAACTTCAAGTTCCTGTACTGGAAATTGGAGCAACACTCAACACTATTGCTTGCATATGAGTTTGTTGGGATTCCTTTTGTAACTAAAATCTGACAAGGTGTGAATGGGAAGAAAATTAGGAACTAGACTAGTATGTGACGGGCTCATTGTATCTGGAATATTACTAGACATAGAAATCATGTTCCTAATAAGCTTATCAAGTGTAGACGGATTTTGGAAGAAATTTAGATAAAAGGCCATCTTGTATAGCATGAGGTAAGAAGATGTCCTCTGAGAAAGACTAAGATCCAGATGATCACATTTAAATTGGGAGTGCTTATAATACGACTGGTATTGTTGTGGACATGTTAGACTTGAAACTTGACACACTAGACTTAGAACCTGAAATGCTGGACTTGAAACATATGTCAACGCTCTCAATGTAGTATCCAGATCCCCTAAAATTTAATTATCTCAAATGAGATAAAAAAAAAAACTGTCATAGAAAAATCTATGATATGTGTCTGTGGGCAGCATGCAATAGTCTGTTATTAAAGTAACATTTAAAAAAAAAAAATGGAAGTTACATGATGTCTTCTCTGCAGGTCCATAACAAATCAGCATCAAAGCCAAGAAGAAAAAGCCTTGACCCCCGAGATTTGCTCACAAGTCCACCTTTCTGGCCAGCTGTTGGCACTCCTCTACTAAACGGAAAGGTGGAAGGCAGAGAATCAAGTTCAGCTGACTGGATTGATAAGGTCATGGTGAACAAGCGTGACATTTTAAGTATGGATGATAACCTGGTGGGACTGAGCCAAGTAGACAACAGTGAGTTGTCTGAAAAGTTTTATCAGAATCAACGCCTCGACCCTACAAAGATATACCCAGAACAAGTAATGAATAGATTGACAGCAAACAGAAAGGACAACCAAGACTGTGATGTACAGAGGAGCCGGTATGAAATTACCTCCACTGATGAGTCCGATCTTGAGGCTGCAGCTAGTGATTGCTCAGAACCAGACTTGCTGTGGCAGTGCAATATTCCTAAAGTTTGTAGCACTCCAACTGGTGTAGGCGCTAAGACAAAGAAGCCTAGCCCCAAGCCAGCAACAAAGACCACAGAAACAAGGTAACCAATCTGATCGCTAACTGTTTACTTCAGTTTTCAGCAGCATTATATGTGCAACATATACTCAACAAACATATGCATAGTGCAAAGAATGCTTCATTTTAACTGGAAACGTGTGCTTATTTCTCTTAGGCTTGCGATTATAGATTGTTCTAATACTACTTTGAATGGTTTTGCTATTAGGAGTTTAATTCCATCATTAATCCCTTCGCCACCAACAAGGAGACTATCCAACGGGGTTACTCCATCGTTGCAAAAGCCCACAAGGCAGCCTGTTCTTGTTGACGGGAAGAGGAAAAATGGACATGCAAAGTGAGGATACCATAATGGTCTGTGAAGGGAAGATGCTTGATTATTATATATATGCTTTTTTTTTCCTTCTTTTTGTGTATCTATTCTTTAGGTGTAGAGAGGGAGAGAAGTTTCCATTTTCCAAATCGGCAACGTTTCCAGTTGTCTGAGTTTCTATTGGTGGTGGTCGTGATATGTTGGTTGTCCCATCTTGGGGATTTCAATTTGTTCATATTGGTGTTGATTTTGTAAATGCTTTGTTTTTGGTTTTCCCCACCACAATTGTTCTTTCTCATATTAGAAACAGAAAGAAGAAGTTACCAAACGAGAGGAAAAGAAAATTTGTTTACAATTTCTGTTGTGTCCTTGTTTATTCTCCTTTCCCTCATCTTAGTGCTATTGCATCCAGATTTCAACTGTGAATTCGAAGGAAGAAGAGAAACTAAAGCAGTGATCACTTTGAATTTGCAAAATGCTAACATGTCTAGGCTCTTCTTTTCAAGATTTGCCAACAACTTGCTTACTTGCTTAGTTGAAATAGACAATGCTAACATGTTAGTACTAGGATCAATTGTTAGCATAAATGTAATCATCTCTCGTGTATGATGATTCCATGCATTAATCCCCAGTAATCCTCACTAACCAGAACATTAAACATCCCTTTGACGATCATGCCACCACTATGTACATGATATGATATCATCACAAATATAATGTATCATCCTTAGACTCACTCAATAAAGCCTCAAAGTGAGCTTCATTATCTCTCAAGTCAAATGCTGAAAGTTCAATCTTCAAAGAGACAATGGAGAGAGAATAAGAACAGAGCCACAATCTTTTAAAGATAAGCTAAATTGGGCACATCTCGACCTTCTGCTTTAGCTTAAGCAAAACTTGTTAGTAAAGTTGGGGTAACAAACATCATGAAAGAATCAAGATTTGTGTTTTTGGTTTTTGCCATGATAATGATAACCCTAACCCAATATGTGACTTTAGCAAAGCGATGACTTTGTTTGTCCAAGCAACAAAAAAAATCCCATCCATTATCCAACTTGGTGTTTGTTGTGTCAAATTCAACTTTCCAGTTGGTGTTCAAAAACCCCCCCTCAGATGGGTGGCTAAACCCCCTTGTGGGTCCCAACAAACACATGGCCACGTCATCTTATGCTTGATGTTTTCATATATTTTGTATATTTATTTATTATTTTCTGATGTTGTGTTGGATTACAAACATATCCACAAAGCCAAGACAACACCACCACAAACACCAACACAAACGTTGACCCCTTACCAAAGAATCCATAATATCTTTCCCCATTTACAAACTAAATTTTCCCACTTGGGATTCAATTCTATTATCTTTTAATTTGATTTTTCTTTTTAATATTATCATTTATAATTGTAATATTATATATATATATAATCTAGATCAAATATAAATATTTGTACCTTTTTAAAATACAAATAAGTAAAATAATAATTTTAAACTAAAAATACACCATTTATTGTTATCTTTATATGAAAAAATATACAAATATTTACATTAATATATATAATGTTATACATCTTAACTTATATTTTAAGTAATGATGTGTCAAATAATTATTAAATAATAAAATAATATAAAATTTAAAATTATCTATTACAGTTAATAATTATTTGACACATCATTATTTTAAATACAAACTTAAAATGCATAATATTATATATATATGAAAAATGATCTAACGAGATACATAATTTAAGATATAATGAACGACACTATCACATAAGACTCATGATTTTAACATTATTCATTATATGATAAATTACATTGTTTACTAAAATAAATTTTTTTTTACATATATATATATATATATAAAACATTATTGGGATAATATAAAGATATAACTCAAATTTAAAACATACATTTTACACTAATAAAACAAAATGTTGTCATTTTGCCTTGGGATTGTGGCATTGAAATTCTCTTGAAATCATCAAACAGTTGGCTTTACATTACTTGGTCTATCTCTATCAATTGCTTGATTATCGATGTTGCTTACCTTAATCAAAATTGTGGTTAATAATAACAATAATAAACAATTTTGCTTTTGTCTTAATTCACCTAATTTTTGCCAACCAAAATACAGCATTAGAGAGAATCGTTCTATGTGAATGAGAACACTAATCATCACCACCCCAAGTCAAATTCTCCCAAAATGACCATTTTAGCCCCATTGGTTACTTTTGTCTTAGATTTATTTTATTAGTAAAAAAATAATTAAAATGAAATAAAAACTTATCAATATAGTTTAATATGATAGTTTCAGTAATTGCAAGAATAGAACAATAATAACTCTCCAAATTAAGTTATAATTAGGCAAAAAAAATTTAATCCCATTTCAAGTTAAATATCCAAGCTCATAATTAAAATGATATAATAGACTGGATTTTCTAATAATTTGAAGATTTATAGATTATAAATTCTCAATTTCATCACAAAATTTTGTACATGGAAATCTCTGGCAAAATTTAGGAAATGCAAAAGGGTAAAATTATCATTTCAAGTATTTTTTTTTATTAAAAAAAAAATTTAGGACATAGATGTCACTATCAAAAACTTTGTTCTAAAATCACATCTTTTTATTTTTCTCTCTCTTAAAAACCTCGCGTGTCTCTCTTTCTCTCTCTAAATTTCTCTTACCAATCACGCCACAGCCATCCTGCTACTCTCTTTCTCTCTCTAAAGAGCTCCCCCACTTTCTCTCTCCTAGGGTTTTTATTTTCTGGGGCAGAGAAATTTTGTGATGAAAGTTAAGCTTTTTGTTTTTGGGTGCAAATGGAGAGTGTTGTAGATTGAAAATGCTCAATGTACAATCTATCTCTTCTCGATCTGTTTATGTGAGTTGAGTTTAGAATCACTTGATTTTTTTTTCTATTTTTGCTTTTTTTTTATACTACCCATTTGCTCAATCAGCTTCACTTCGCCAAAGTTTTGCTTTTTTATGTGAAAAAAATTGAATCTTGTGAAGGGATTTTCTTTGTAGTTTAAAAAAAAATTGAATCTTGCTCAATGTTAGTTCACTAATTGATTTGTTCTGGCTGGGCTTATTTGTGTAGTGTGATTTGCTGTGATAACTGAATATATAAGAAGGGATTTGCTGATTTAGGCCAATGGGTGAAGATTTTAGTTGATTCTTGTTTGTGGAGTGGTGAAAACTGTGTGAAAGAAATTTTGGTCTGATTGATTTTGATAAAATGGTATTCTGGATTATGTTACTGTTTTGTAAATTTTCACTGATCATTAGTTTATTGACTTTTTTTATGATTGTGTGCTACATTATGTATAAGTGATCTGGAGCAAGATTTATGTGATTTGCTTTCGGAAATTCGTATTTTGTTCGATTTGTGTTATGTTATGTATTCGATGTGTGGCAGCGGCAGCATTTGTTAAAAATAAAAAAATTACTAATTGGTTTGTTTGGTTGATTAGGGTGTTTTGAGAAAGGGACTGGGAAATGTTGAAAAGTAAACAAACATGAGCCAGACTGAAGTATTCCGGATGAAGCCTCCTCTTGTTCCGCTTGCAACTTTGATTGGCCGTGAGCTGAGGAACGAAAAGGTTGAGAAACCTTTTGTGAAGTATGGACAGGCTGCGTTAGCAAAGAAAGGAGAGGACTACTTTCTGATAAAACCTGATTGTCAGAGGATCCCTGGAAATGCATCAACTTCATTTTCTGTCTTTGCGGTATTCTATTCTTCCTGTTTCTTTTTCCGATAATTTTATTCCTTTACTGGTTCATTTAGACATAAGCAAATATTCTTTGGTTGGTTGCTGAGAGAAGAATTACATTTTCAAACTTAACCACGAATATGAAGAAGTCTCCTAATAAAGGCCAAACGATAGTATTTTGCTTTTGTGAGTCAGGAAAAAAGGGTTTTTAGTTTCTTGGGCACTAAATATTCAGACATACATTTTGGAGATTTAATTAGTTCTCGTTTTCAACTTTCTTTGCAACCAAGTCAAGAGCATATGTAAATCCATTATAAGTGTGATACCTGTGGATTTTTAATACCAGGTTTGTTGACAGATTTTTGATGGGCATAATGGTGTATCAGCTGCCATCTTTGCAAAGGAAAACTTATTGAATAATGTCTTGAGTGCAATCCCTCAAGGTGTTAGCAGGGATGAGTGGCTTCAAGCCCTTCCTCGGGCGCTTGTTGCAGGTTTTGTGAAAACTGACATAGAATTTCAACAGAAAGGCACGTACTGGTTTCCTTTGAACATCTTTCAAATATCCGAATAGCTTTTCTTCCTTATTTTTTTTTGCTTCTGCTAATCTTATATTTATTCTTCAATGTAAATTACAGGTGAAACTTCTGGGACTACGGTGACATTTGTTGTGATTGATGGGTGGACTGTGACTGTTGCATCTGTAGGTGATTCTAGATGCATATTGGACGCCCAGGGTGGTGTTGTTTCCCTATTGACTGTTGATCACAGACTGGAAGAGAATGTGGAAGAGAGGGAGCGCATCACTGCAAGTGGGGGTGAAGTAGGACGGCTCAATGTTTTTGGTGGCAATGAGGTATTGACATTTTTATCTCACTGATACTATTTTTGGCCGAAAGTTTTCTTTTTCTATGTAGATCATCTTTTCTATGCCATTCCTTTTTTGATCTGGATCCAATCTCGACGTGGTTCATAGGTTGGTCCTCTTCGCTGCTGGCCTGGGGGATTATGCCTTTCTAGGTCAATTGGTGACACAGATGTAGGAGAGTTTATTGTTCCAATACCACATGTTAAGCAAGTGAAGGTGAGCAATTTTGTTCCTTTTCGTAACGGGTTTATTTCTTTCTTTGGTTTTGCATTCTGAAGCTCTATAGCTTCTTCTGTCTTTACTTAGCTTTCAAATGCTGGAGGAAGACTCATAATTGCTTCTGATGGCATCTGGGATGCACTAACCTCTGATATGGCTGCCAAGTCTTGTCGCGGTTTACCGGCAGAGCTTGCTGCAAAGCTTGTTGTTAAGGTGAAGTGTCTAGCATTGGTCTTGTCAAGTACATTTGGATGATAATACTGATTTTGGCTTAATATGAATATCCTTATTGTATTCCTCAGGAGGCTTTGAGGTCAAGGGGACTGAAGGATGATACAACCTGCCTTGTTGTTGACATTATACCATTTGACCATCCTGTCCCAGCTCCAAAACCAATGAAGAAACAGAACATGCTCACTTCGCTTCTCTTTGGGAAGAAAGTTCTAGATTCTATGAACAAAGCATCAAATAAGCTCTCTGCTGTTGGGGTTGTGGAGGAGTTGTTTGAAGAGGGTTCAGCTATGCTTGCGGAAAGGTTTGTTCATCATAACATTTGTTTGGTGTAATTCAGAAGTTTATTTCTTTGATTGTTATTTTCTAACCTCGTAGAGCTACTTGCTTGAATAGAAACATATACATATCTAAATCTATAGTTTTTATTAAAGATAGCAATCACAATCCAGTAAAAGGAGATAGATACTACATATGGGTCCAGTAGTTCTCTTGTATAATATTACAAATTAATTATAATATTTCAACTTCTTTTGTCATATGTTGGAATGGCAGGTTGGGTAAAGATTTTCCTTCGAATATGAACTCAGGGCTTTTCAGATGTGCAGTCTGCCAAGTGGATCAACCACCGAGTGATGGCTTATCGGTAAATTCTGGGTCTTATTTTTCACCCACATCAAAGCCATGGGAAGGCCCCTTTCTCTGCATGAATTGTCAGAGAAAGAAAGATGCCATGGAAGGAAAGAGGCCGAGTAGACCCACAGTGACAACATAGTTATTCATTTGATAACAAAGTAAATATTGGTACGTTATTTCTATGGCAGTGAGAGTATGTTTGGTTTTCCCTTTCCGGTTGGTGATTTTAATAGACGTATAAGAAATGAGGTAGAGACTACAGAGAGTAGGCGTTCTTTATTCGTTGTTGTTTGTGGGGGTCTGGTTTGTGCCTGGCTATTGTAGTGACTGCTGAGAACAAAGATACTATCTCTGATTAGATAAGTTTGTGACAGTTTGATGATTGCTAACATTTTGAATCTGTAAGTAAAAAATGAAGATTGCATAGTGGCATGTGTTATTGCTACATCAATTTCTGCGTTCAGTCGAGAGTTAAAAGGCAATGTTTTTAGCTTCCTTCGCTGCTCTCTGAATATCATGTATTATAACAATTATATAAATATTTGCAATATTTCTTTCTTCTTTGCAAAATTTGGATGGACTTGTCTTTCCATATGCGGTATACTTTTACATTTAAGGTACTGTATTAGTTTCTGCAGTTTTTTTTTTCTGCTAGCCATATTTGTCCTCTCAATGTGCAAATTCTACTTTGACTTGGGAATCATTCTAATAGGAATGCAAAATGGTTCTGAGTTGCTTTTGTCCCATTTGAGCTGAATTTTGTCCAGAGGCCAAAAAACTTGGAGATGAAATGTTAATTGCAAGACCCCCTGAAAAAGCAAATTGCATTTTAGTTTGTTTCTGATCTATGATGATCCAATGTAATTGGATTATAGGATTGATTCAATTTAATTTGTTTTTTTTATCACATTATTTATCGAAGTTTTACCATAACACTTTTTTAGTTTAAAATAAATATATTATTTATGCAATTATAGAATTATGAATATTTAATGCTTTCATCATTTTGTCGCCACAGGATCTTTTTATTTTTTGCTTTTATTTTATATGAAGGGAATAGGAATATTAATTTATAAATTCTTGCCTCGGTAAGAATTTAAATTAACCCTCACAAATCTTTTATTACTTCTTATAGCTTCTCACCCCATGAAGGTTTGAGCATAAAAAACATGGTTGAGTCATCAATTGAGAATATGATATATGTTACAAAATTACTAGGACCAACTCCATAACGAGATCAGATACACCAGATTAGTAAATTCTATTGTGTTTAGAGGCTAACAGGTTAACAATATAATTGAATAATTGGCTCTTTTTAGCCAGCCGAAGTGGTAACAGCATTGGCACATTTTGAGACCAGCTTGTAATTATTGTCTCATGGTTAAATATAGTGAAATCTTTTCACATCCAGGATTTGTATCAGTTTCTAAATCACCAATCGCAAAATAAGACTGACCCATCTGGGGTATTCTGGGTGACCTTAGTTGAGTTACCCAATATTGTATAATATGAGAAAGATTACGAGCAGAGTGATGGAGATGCACTGCATGAAATTTTTATTCCCCTAAAGAACAAAGGATCATTCATTGCTCAAAACAAAAACTAAAACATTCAGACACATACCAAGCAACTACAGAGAAGGATAGGCGAAACACAAACATGAAATGTGAAAAACTAGGACAAATTTAGAAAGTACCTCGACCAATCATAAAGTCCCTCATCGTGAAAAAGGGTATTTTAGTTGCGAAAAGGTCAAGGCATCATAGTGGGGTTTTCTTCCCTCCTTGTAGAGGTATATACTCTTTTCTGTGGAGTTCGTGTCTAGGCGTGTGTAAATGTAAAAGTAAAGTCTTGTCTCGGCTGTTTTTTTTTCTGTGGAGTCTATGTCCAAACATGCACAAGTGTAGAAATGAGGTCTTGTCCCATTTATTCTCTAATTGTTGCACTAGTGGATCTATAAAGTCATATCAGTAATTAAAGAAAAAAAAAAGGTCAAGGCATTATAATGTTAAAAAGATACTCTTAATTTTTCAACTAATGATAAGAGGCTCCTCCTATACGCAAGACATCTCACTGACTGGCACAGGCTTGATAAGTGCAACTTAGGCAGCTCAATGCCATAGTTCCATGAATCAGAGGAATCTCCAGGCTTCATATCCACCACAGAAGTATAAGCAGTGCACCCTCCAAACCTGACTGGCACAGGCTTTATAAGTGTAACTTAGGCAGCTCAATGCCATAGTTCCATGAATCAGTGGAATCTCCAGGTTTCATATCCACCACAGAAGTATAAGCAGTGCACCCTCCAAACCTGACTCTAATCCTACGTGCAGTCATCGATGAATCTTTCAAGAAATGGCTTCCCTCCTCAACCTACTCCTCAAACTGCCAACAGAGGCTGTTTGATGAACAATTTAACGGCTAGAGAAGAATATTATCAGAACAGTTAAATAACACGACGGTGTTATGAGTGGATATGTTAAAGGGTGAATATCATCAAGCCTAAAGCCTCCTAAAGTGAGAACAGAAGAGTAACAAGTGTTTTTTGGCATCAAGGGAGGCTTATAACAAGCTTATAAGCACTTGGGTTAACGCTGATGATTTTATAGTAAAAACTTCAGCTGACATCAACTGCATTGTTGCAGAACACACTATATCTGGGGTCTCCACAGTTTTCGTTGGTGCTAAGAGGATATGAAACTTCAATGCTGCCACATTTGGGGCAAGAACCATGGCTTGACACATGGGTTACTAACGTGAATACAAAGAATATCACAAACATCATCTTCACTCTTGTGTTAAGGGCTAAAACTAGGGAAATTATCATAGTGAAGCAAGATAACTAAGATATAGGACAGCATTGACCAGTGAGATCCTGGATACAAGAGAATAAAATATAGAAATATATACTCTTAATTATATATAAGGAGAGTGAAAAAGAATCTCAAAGCCAATCAAAATGCAGTTTTACTAGTGCATTACCACTGACGTGCCATTCGACACCTGTCAGGATCTTTGATATGTTGTAGGAATTATACATACAATTACCAATAATAACTGAATTAAATAGTTATCCAGTTTATGTGACATGCATGAACTTTGAAGCTTATTAGCTGCAAAATTTACCTGCCGAATAAGCTAGTTATTGAATATTAAACCAGTAATTCTCATACTGTATCATTCAATTACTCGGTCATTAGTTTGGTATCCATCAAAATTGAACAGTAACAAATAACAAAACAGTCAATTATTCAATATTATCTTTGAAGCTTATTAGCTATAACATGTGCCTCCCAAATAAGTCAGTTACTGAATATCAAACTAGTAATTCTGGTTCTTTACAATTTCAATTATTGTCTTTTGTACCGCTTGAATTGAACAGTAACAAATAACAGAACAGTCAGCTATTGAATATTTAACTTTGAAGCTTACTAGCTATAACATGTGCCTCCCAAATAAGTCAGTTATCGAAGAGTATTAAACTAGTGATTCAGGCATTAGTTTGGAATCAATTTGACTGAGCAGTAACGAATAACCAAAAAAAAAAACAGTGATATTCACCAAATATATGCAGCAAGGGAAACAGGAACACAATGGATCAAATATAGCAACAAGCAGGCACTTGTCATAAAGGAAAGTATGTGAAATTATCAAATGAATGCAAAAATCATGTACTAAGCCTTGCATATCATCTGGGAAATCATTTATAACTCTAGTAACATCAAATAAATCTTTCAAGTTTCAGCCCAAAAGATCAATAGGCAAGAAAAACCAGGAGAAAAGATTAAACTTGTTATATATTGAAAACTATGTACACAGTAGTAATATAAAAGATGAGTGCAATGTCCAAGGAGACAAAGCAAGCTGATCAGTCTATCCCACCATTGAATTCTCATTCTCTACTGTGGATTCCTTTTATAGTTATATATCATTCTTTAAGCTGTCGCGTTTTGGGTAATTCAGGTATGAAGAAAATGGCACTCCAAATCCACTTTCCTTGTTCAGAAAATCTAGGGGCCATTTGTCCTCTGAGGGGATCCCATTTTCTAAAGTGCCCCCTATTAAATAATTAAAAAAATCAGGGTTGATTGCGGGAGGGCTTTGTTTTACATTATTAGGACATTAATGTGTGGATGGGCCATGTTTCCTAGGTCGACTGAGTGCACATTAACATTTAATAACCAATACAATCACACAGTAGAAGTTAATATCATGATAATTGACCAAGTGTCCACTGATAATCTCCTTGGTGACTGCAACATATTCAAAACTTTAAAATGTGCAAGAAGATCAACAAAAGCTCCATATATTGTGCTGGGGAACAGAATACAACAATGTTACTTAATATCATAATGGTGCTATTCAACAACACATTAACAGACAAATTATTCAAAATGGAAAAAAAAAATTCACTACAGTTAAGTATTCAAAAAAATGCAATATACCCAGGGCCAGCTAAACACAACTCAAAACAGTCAAGTTTGATGCATTTGAAAGCATCCATCTGCAGAATCAGCATCAATCAACTTAATGAAGGCACTATCCTGCAAGTCCTATGAGTGGAGTTCTTGATTCCTACTTATAATCTGGTTAAAATTTTTCTTGATAGGAAGCTAAAAAGATTGTACAGTAATTGAACACTTATAATCTGGTTAAGTTCCAGCCAAGACGATCATATCATAGCCAGTATATGTATATAGAAATTAGAATACTTACTCTCTGACATAAGAAATAGTCAATACCATAAACAATCAAGCATCAACAAAATTGAGTTCTCCAGGTCTGAAATCAAACATCAGAATTTTAATAAACTAAGTGAGAAGTCATAGTGTTTATAAGTGAGGTTACAATAAGCTCAATACCATGGGCACTTCTCCTCATGCCTTTTATGTAAAGCTCTCGGAGTTGTGAGAGAAGGTAAACAAAAAGAAATGAAAAGAAAAAGAATTGGCCTCCTAACAGAAATCTGAATTTCCATTAGGAATAGGAAGACATGGAAAAAATACTATATTTCAAAGGAATGAAAGTATGAGGAATTTCCACATTAATTTTTTAAGTAGTTAAATTCCTCGGGGAGGCAAAAGTCTAGAAGCAGGTCTGGTTGAAAAGGTTTAAAACTAATTATTTCCTGGAAATAGTCAGCGCATGCATATATTGCATTTCCATATTTATATGCATTATCATAGTGTATATTTCATAGTTTGATATTTCATTTGCAATGGAGAACTTAATATACCTATTTTGTGTAACCTATAGCTTGTTGGTTGATTGGAACATAAATATGGACCAAATAGGGATAGTTGTAATGCACATATTACTATAATAGAACCTGATAAATTAATACTCAGAAAATTAATAACCTTAATTAAATAATATCTTTTGTCACTCCTGACTTGGGACTAAATTAATAATTCGATAAATTTATAAGATAATACATTATAAAAAAAAATCATTGTAGTTTCATATAGGATTCACTTACTACACATATTAATATGCAATTAAATCGAAGAAGCCTTTGTAAAATATTTATCTAGTATTATTATTATTTTTAAATTGATGTTGACTTAAATCTCATCTCTAACTTTTCATAATGCGAAAAAAAATCCTATTGTAGTATTCCTAAATTGCTACAAGAAATTATTCAATGTTATTGTCATCTTAACTACTTCTTTACTTTTGCACAAAACAAACTCTATATAGATAATTTTCAACAAGTAAAATTTATGAATCTACTTTATTTATACAATTAAAAAAAATAAATTCACATTAATTTGTTTAATTACAATAACAAAATATTAGATATAATATTTTGGTAAAATAAGGAATATCTTCATAAATTAATAATTTATTAATTAATTGATTAATTAATATCCGCTTAATTAATATATTTTTCTTAGTCTAAAAATATTTTAATTTATCGAAGTAGTATGCTTTTGATAGTCATATTACTAAAAAAGAATATGAATTATTATGAATGAGAATAAAAATAAAGACTTCAAACTTTTCTTTCTAGTTACCAAAGTAGAGCTGAAATGCATATGAAGTAATCAAATTTCTGCTGCAGAATAGACTAGTAACGATATGTACTCATTATCCATTTGGAGACATAAATCCTTTGTTTGACTTCAACCAAACAATGCCCTTAGAATGTACAATTGAAAAAACCCAACAAAATGGTTCAATAACGAGAAAAAATAAAAATCATACCAACGAAATAATGTTTCCACAAAGCACATACAAGAGAACTTTAATTAATAGAGATAGAAATTAGGGTTTGAAATGGTAATTGACATCATCAACACTAACTCTTTCATACCCACAAATGCTCTAATATTATACTCAATACCTTCATGTGCATTACCATTGACATTGAACAGGAGTGCAGCACAAAATTTATGACAACGTCATTCAAGAACATTATGATAGCAACAGAATCACAACTAAAGAACTGCAGAGAATATTTTGCATAGAAATATTCTAAGTATCAATTCCCCGTTGGTTAATGGTGTTTTTTAAGAGAAAAGGAAATAAAGAATGGAACCTGACCTCATACTCATCATACAAAGAGAGAGAGAGAGAGAGAGAGAGAAATAATCATTTTCATCAGAGAAGACGAGAGAGGAAAAGACAGGCTAAAAGACCAGGTCATAAATAGAAATAATAAAACAACCAAATCATTTTGTCTTGGCTGGTTATAGACCTAACAGCTAAATCGGTATATACTTCTCACAAAAATTAGATACTCCAGCCATTCCCACTTTCCATTAATAAGATTTCCAGAATGTGTCTATTGAGTTTCAGCTAGAGCAATCCCTCTCCTGCAAGTAAAACAAAGGCGCATTGATCATAAATTAAGAATTAACACAAAGATTAACACTCAAGGAGACCTGGTAGATTGGGAAGTAATGACATCTTCTTGCAGAATCATTGACCCCCAATCAAATTTCACAACTAAGAATGGCAACACCATAATGGTAGGCCATGCCATTCTTTGCATGCATCAATTAGAGGAGAAAACTTACTCAGATCCTCGAAGGATATTTTGCTGATGCTTTCCCCAGTCTTTACAAGGCGAACTGTCCCTGCAGTGAGTGTTTTGTAGAGTATTTAGTAAGGTAACAAGCCATGCACTGCACCCTCAGTTGAATATCAATATTAAGTTTCTTGATAACAAGAACATCATTTCTCGTCTCCCTCTACCTGTCTAACCCCCCACCATCAAAAAGAGAAAAAAAGGCATTAGCTGTGTTGAATGGCAATATTCAAGCCAATTCCCATTGGCATATTGAATTCCTATATTTTAAATTGCGATCTCGGCACCTTTCAATCTTGTTGAACAGTGGCACTTGTCTTTGTAGTCCTTGTGCACAAAAATACACCAAACAAGTTTAAAGGCCATCCTACTACCAGTCGCTACAGAATTTCACAGTAAACTGTTAACCTCTCTCTGCTCTCCTCATTTGCTAGCTAGGGATGGGTATCGGTTTGGTTGAACCCAAAAACGAACTGGAAATTTCCGGCTCGGTTCGGTTTAGAGTTCAGGTCTTGGTCCCTTCTATTTATTTGGGACCGATCAGTTCATTTTGATTCAAATCCAAAAAAATACACTTAAAATCGACTAAAATTTTCAAAAAAACCAAAAACTGAACCAAACCGGTTAGATTCAATTTCTTATGCTTGAACTGAACTGAAACCGGATTTTGCCTAACCCTATTGCCAGCTCAAACAGTACAATACAAGATATAAAGGAAGTACAATTGTATTTTTGATACTCTACTAGAAAGAGAAGATTACAAAGTTGATGAACTTAAAGCATCATGATTATGGTGAAATCAAAATTTCATCGACTTTTTCTCCACATTCTAGGAATACGGATTCAAGGATCACATCTGAACTTTCCTTCAAAACTTCTTTGCAAGCCCTCTTTCATTAATACAAACACATCTCAGTCAAATTTGAAAGTAAACAAAGAAAAGGAAGAAAGAAAAGAAGAGTATCAAATGGAATACTCAGGTGCTTATAACTAAAAAAATATGCCAGCAGTAATCATAATGACATCGGAGCATTGAAAATCAATATGCATCTTTTGTGAACCTTGGCTTATAGTGACAATGGAAAAGTTGTTCAACATTACATGCAAAGACGGGTAAACAAATTCTGTATTTCTCCAAAATAAATATAGACTCATTGTGGCTTCTTGTTCACGTAGGCATTCAGACCAGAAATGTTAATCATGAAATTGGCAGAGTGGCTAGAACTATCCTAGAAATAAACTTCCAATAGGTAACCAACTTTACTAAAACATTGCATTTGCAGTTCCTAATTTGATGGTTTGACATTCATTTAATGGACCAAACTAGTTTAGAATTGGGGCTTAGTTGATTTAAGTTGGTTTCCTACATTTCCAAGTTTTCATTCTCTTTAATAACATGGAGAACTGAAGAAACCATATGCAACTTGCATTTACATTTATTTAGCATTAGAATTACCAGATGCATCCAACAGAATTAATGACAAACATGGCACCACAGAAGACTGATAAGAAAACATATTATGCAAAGAACAATGGAAGAGAAAAATGATGATAGAAGGCAAGTACCGTCTTGACGAATACATATTTCTGGGATATTGTTGACGTCACCATTAATGCTGTCATTGTAAACTCTAGTTTCAATGTCACCCTCAACATAAACTGAACAGCTGTGTCAAAGTTCCATTTGTTAAATCTAAACAGTACAGGGAAAATATTTTCTTCGTTCTCAACAATAAGTAGAGTTTGCTTTCTTAAATGTGGATGCATACTTTTTAGCAAGTTGTTTAACTGCATAAGCGCCAAGCGCTTCATTATGCACAGCAATTCTATGCCACTGAGCGGGTTTCGGCAAGTTGTTTGCCCCTACCATTCTTTGGTCAAACATGCCCCCTGTACCAACTGAAAAGATGGTAACAGTTTTTCCATTCCTTAAAATCTTCTGCACAGGGGAGTCTTTAACCTTTCCACAGATAATTGCCTGGAAAAGATGACTACAACCAGGGTTAATTTTCAACTAGAGAAAAATTACCCACATAATTTAATTCAATAACCACTTTAATTACTGAACTGAGGATATGTTCTCAGATTCTTTTTTGATGAGAAAGCAAAAAAATAAAATAAAATAAAAAAGAATCTGAGGCTGTTCTAGACTACTAGTTTCCAAATAAAAGAAAAATGTCAAATTGAACAAAGCCACAAGCTACAATGTTGAAATAAATTCAAAACAATCTTTTGACTCCTAACTTCACAAAATAAATGCAGAAATGAGGCTCAAAATGGCACAGAAAGGTAAAACCATGTTAAGATGGCAACGAAATCTAAAAGCTCCTTCTATCATAATGCAAATATCACTGGAAAAATAAACATGCATCACCATATCAAACTATCCAACAATTACCCCATGGCACCATTAGTATTTAAGGAGTACGGTTTCAACAATATTGAATGCAACATAGAACACAACCCATCAACAATGCAACCAAAATTTTCTTCCGCTAAACAAGAAAATTCAAATGCAAGTACCTTATGCACACCACGAAAACCCCAACCTCTCCTAGGATCCACACCTTGAGGTTGTAGCTCATGCTTTTCACTGAGAAAATCATCAAAATCTTCCACTTCATTGATATTCTGATCATCATCATTGCTACCAAGTGGCCCACTCGAGTACCACATCTTTGAGCTCCTTTGCACACCCACCACTACAAACGTAACACTAAAACTTCACAAAGATTCACCCCTTTTTTTTTTCTACATTATTCATCTAGGACCAAAGCATAACATTCAACCCACCCATTCACAGTTCATCTCAGAATTTATTACATCAATCAAACTTTATCCTGTCTTTAAACTGTTTGGACAAATGTAATTTTGCTAATATTACTCAAAAAATGAAGCTCTGATCAAACCCATAAGTAATAACAAATATGAAATCAACCCATTTGACCGTAGATATATAGAAGCATACATACATTACTCAAAAGAATAAACATCTAGCATACAGATTTATATCCATACACAGTGTCATCAAAATGCGATTTTGATCAAAACCCAGAAGAACCCATGTAGAGAAGTAAATAAATTCCAACTTGCATCAACTAATGATTTCAAATGGGAAAAAAAAAACTTGCATAACAAAAAAGAGAAGGACCTAGTAAAGATGATGGTGAAGAAGAAGCACGGACTCGTAGCAATTTGGCCAATTTAACAGCGACTGAACTCATTTTCAAACAATTACTAACTTGCTAAATGTGAATCAATTTCTCTCGTTTATTGAAAAATATGAAGAGGGCGCAAAGGGGAGAAGAAGGGTTTTAGAGGTCGGGTCACAGGGTGACCCGTTTTGATCCAAAAGACTTTGGATTGTGTTGGTTCCGGATCTGACCATGGACCATGTATTTTGAAAGACGGGCTTAAAGTAGCAACCCAATTCAGCCCCCGTATCTTATCTCATAACACCCACTTTAAATTGGAAATAGTGTAAATTCTTGTGATAACTTGGGTCTAATTAGTAAAGGAAAATAATGAAAAAGCATCTAATGGTTGAGTGAATGGAAAGGGGCTCTAGACCCCAAGCTATCAATATTAGAAGATAGATTTGATTTTTGTTGACCTAGTAATTGTAGGCATTTGATCCTTATGATCAAATATATACCGAAACAAAAATATTTGTTGAGAGTAAATAATATTTTTGCTCTATAAATTTAGTTTAATTCTCAATTTTATTAAATAAATTTTAAAAAATTTAAAATTATCTCAATTTGTTAACAAAATTTCGTTAGATTTGACAAAAAAAATTAATTTTTTTATGCAATAACATTTTTATCCTTTGTTGACAATTTATAATTGATTTTATTTTTATCTAATTTTAATTTTGAACACGTGACACAATCTTATTCATTAATTTAATATAAAAATTAATTAAATAAAATAATTTATGTTTAGTTATTATATTAAATAAAATAAAATTCTTTTCTTTCTCTTATATATCTTTCTCTCTCTTTTCTTAACCATTATCCTCCTTTTTCATAATTATATCCAATAAAATACACTGTTATCACCATTCATGAAACAAAACTCCATTCATATTTTCTTGTCAAAAAATTTTCAATTTACTAATTTTCAATGTCAATTAAAATTTTAGTCATCAATCTTCAATATTTGAGTATGGAAAAAGAGCATGAATAAAAAAAAAAAGACGAAGACAAAAGAAAAAAAAAAGAGACATAACAAAGTATAAACCAAAAATCACACAATAAAATTACATAATAAAAATGCTTGATGTTTAATTTTATTAGATTTGATTTTGAAAAGTCTTAAATTTTTTGTTTAAGAAAAAGAAAATTAAAAAAATTCGTGCAAATCTTTAAAAATATTTTGTGACAAAAAAAAATTATTGCCTCTTTTCTCAAACAAGAAATACACTGCATTGCGTTTTAAAATAAACTCATAATTTCTCTTTTCATCATCTATTATCACTTTCCACTTTAAAAATTAAAAATTACCTCTTTTGCCGGTCAAAAAACACATTATATTATCTTTAAAAAATGGCTCATCTTTTCTCTTTTCATCATATTTTATCTCTCTTCATCATCTCTCATCTCCCACATCAAAAAATAAAAATAAAAAATTATTACCTATTTTTTCAACAAAAAAATTTCGTGTCTTCATTTTGCACCCAACACAATTCAATGGTTGGATATTAAAGCATTTTTTTTTTTAATTATTTACTTAATTATAAAATAAATTCTTAATAAATAAATTTTTTAAAATATATATTAAAATTTGAACTTATCAAAATATATCATGTGTCTTTTTATCAATTTATGTCAATTTATATTAAAATTTTATATTAAATTTCAATTTTACCATCTAACGAAATCCTATTAACAAAATAAGACAATTTTAAAATTTTTAAAACTCATAAGATAAAATTAAATAAAATAAAAATGTCTTTTACCCATTTATTAAATACAACTTTGTTTAATAATACTTTTGTTAGAATTAAATACTCTTAATTTAGGTTATAGTGACTTGAAAATGTAGTTCAAGCACCTAATAGAGATGCTGCTAATGTGCCCCAGTTCCAAATCAACGAATACATTTCATGCAACAAATTCCGATATTTTTTTGGCATTTAAGTTCACAACAAAAACAGAAACAAAAACTGGATACTATTTACATTATGTAATGTCAACTCTAAGACTATCAACCTTGCAAACAACTTCAAAGACATTGAATCATCAGGAAAATTTGCTCTCAAACTTGGTCATACTTGAAGCAAAACATAACCAAAGCAAACTGAGACCAAAGTCTAAAGTGTGCAAACTCTATCCAATCTTGAGTGCTTGCTCTCGAGGCCACATAAATACTTCTCAGGTTTGCCATACACAAAAAAAAAACTTCAACAAAAGAAGATAAATACCAAATAACTCTACCAAGTCCCCAGAAATGAATTTGCCAAGATTATTCCTTTTCGTGCTCATACTACCAAAAACCATAACCGTACTGGCGCGTCATCAAAATAGGCCCAGTTGAAGCATCAGCCACATCCATGATCGGAATTGAGATCAATGTCGGGATGATGACCAGGAGGCCCGTGAGCCACCACCAGGACGCCACCTATCATTGGCTGGAGCTGCGCGATCATCTGGCCTGCTGCTGCTGCCCCACCGATCAGCTTCTGGTGGTGGAGCCTGACCTGGACCTTCAGTTCGCCTGCTACCCCATCGATCAACTTCTGGTGGGGCCTGCCCAAAGCCTTCACTCCGCCTGCTACCGCCCCATCGATCAGGTTGAGGAGGTGGTGCCTGCCCTGCACCTTCAGTTCTCTCACGCAGGAACTTGGGCACATATTTTCCAGGGCTAGGCGCAGCTGCAGCTGCAGCAGGAGCATCAGTTCCAGGCTCTGATGCACGAATAGGAGGCTCGTATGCTTTGGAGGGCCCATCAGATGACCTACCCAGGAGAGCTTCTCTTCTGAGTCTTTCCTTTTCTTCCAGCTCTCGCTCCCTTTGCCTCTGCTTTTCAGCAATTTCATCCAATTTTGCCTTGCGTTCAGCTTCTTCCTTTCTTCGTCTCTCAGCCTCTGCATGTTCCAAGATAACATCAGCAAAATAAACAAAAAGGCAAAAACATATTCAAGCAATACTGACTGCAGGAAAACAACTACTATCACTACTACTATTATCACTATTAATTATTTTTTTTCCAATCATGGGGCCGGAAAAGGGATCGGGAGACTATATTCTTGGCTAGACTCACAGGAAGTTAATAATGAACGTAGAAAACAGCACATTAAAATATTAACGAGAAAAGCTCTTAAGACAGAAATGAAATCATAAGATGCACTTAAAACAAGTTCCCCAACGTCCCAGAATTCATTGAGGAAACATGAGAATGTAATACATTTGGTAAAATATATAGGCAAATGTATACCTTCCCGCTTACGAGCTTCTTCCTCCTCACGTAGCTTTCTCAGTTTCTCTTCTTCAGACCTAACATAGAATATCTTCTTTCTCTTAACCTCCCTCTCCTGTTTTCGAGCGTGAATAATTAGGTTGATTCTCTCCTCCCTCTCCACCCTGCGTTTGTCAAGCTCTGCTTGCCGACGGCTCAGCACCCTTTCCTGGAACATATTCTGAGAAAAAATAAAAGAAACCACTTTCGTTCATCAGTACACCATCTAAAAGCCAGCACACATCCTGTAAGAGTTGTGTGAAAAAGACAGATTAAAACCAATGAACAATCTCATTTAAAGTGCAGACCTTGTAGTCCAACATCCTTGAAAGCCTATTCTTTTCCTTGAGGTCCCCATCATGGCGTTGCCTGCTCAGCTCAATTTCCAACTGCAAAACAAGACAAGAAAATTGAGACCTCCCCTCTCAAAGGGCAATAAATCAATAAATCGATCACAAACACGTGCCTATGTCAAACAAAAAAAACACAATATCACAACCATGTGAAATAATGTGAAGGCAAATATTTACATAATTTACACACATAAAAGTGAGAATAACCACTTCAAACATAAATTAAAGCTTAAGCAGGGATATGTCATCAAAATGTAAGTAAGTTTATACGGTAAAAGAGGAATAAATCAAATATATACCTGTTGTTCACGTTCATGAAGCACCTTCTCCTCCTCCAACCGTCGCTGGAAAGCAGATTCAATCAAGGGAGCAGCCTCTTCTCTTTTAGCTCTTTCCAAGTAATCCATTGTTTTGGCTAGTTTTTGTAACTTCTTCTCCATCTCCTGCCTCTCCCTGAGCTGCTCAGTCAGGGCTCGCTCCATCAAAGTTTGTTTTGTTACTTTTTCCTGCATTTAGTCAAACTTAATATATTTCCCATCCTAAACAAATAAAACACAAGAGTAACCAAACTTTATCTCACCCCCTCTAAAATTGGTTTTTTGCCTCCCTTCTTTTTACTGCGCTTCTCAGCTTCCTCAAGCAACACTTGTGCTTCCTCAAGTTCTCGCTCCTCTATTTCCCTAAGGATCCTTTGATTTTTCCTTTGCTCATATTCAGCAGCAAGCCTCTTCTGCTCAGCCTCCTCTGTTATCTTCTGTTGTTTAAGCCTCCTAGACTCTTCTTCACGTTCCTGGGAAGGCCAAAAAAATAACATTAAGATTCAATAATTTGCGGTTTTGAATACAGATCAAACAGCAGGCCATCAATTTCAATGAAGCAGTATAGATGATAATACTATTTCAATAAGTTGGCGTTCATGCTCTTCCTTCCTTTTCTCAATGATTGATTTTCGAGCAAGAAGTCTCTTATGCTCTTTATCCACAACCTCCCCGAGACCAGCCAACATTTCGCCTAGTTTTGATGCCTTACTTGCAGGAGGATATATCATGGACCACACTTTATTCAAAGATTCCGCGAGAACAGTCAAGTGATCCTTAAGACCATCAGATTCAAGGCCCTGAAGAGAGACAAGTAAATAAAATCAACTAATAGATCAAAACACCATAATAAGATACAAGCAGTCAATTGACACTGAAGGCCACAAGTATGCTAAGATATTGTTAAGCCAAAAGATCATTGAATAATTGAAATTTTCAATTGGTCAGGGTCATGAGAACTTACCAGATTACTGAAAACTACAACACCCCTCAGATGGTCAATTTTCATAGCTATGAAATTATGTTTCACAGCTTCAACAGAAATCTTCTCAACAACAGAAAAATCAAAAAAGGGAATCATCTGAGATAAACTCTCAATCTTCATCATCTGATAAACCTGTGACACCTGGAAAAGCATAGGAAAAAATTGACAAGAAAAAAAAAAGTTAATAACTAGAGAAAATGGAACAATGCTCTAAAGTGCCCACAAAAAGAAACAATAACATGAGTTCACCTGCTGAAGCACCCTCAGGGTAGCAAGCTTTTCGAGGGCAGGAATATACCGGGACAGCTGCACCTCCGGCACAGAAGATGCTGAAGCAAGCTTCCCACCTAACTTTGAGATTTTAGTCAACAATGGCTGCACCTTTGAGGCAAGATCTAGCGGAAGAAATTCATGCTCCAAAAGATTGTAAAGATCTTTTACTTCCTGGGTAGCACAACTCATTACGCCTTTGGAGACCTAACAAAAAGCACCACCAAATTACACAACAACGCAGATACTAATAAACACATCTATTATTTTTCATACACCAATGCAAACATATAAATTTATTTAGTCGTCTTGTTGTGGAGCCAAAGCTCATGCTCATATTCCTAATAACGTATCCAATTACAATGCATTAACCGCTAATGCACCTTTCTTTTATCAAATCTCAGGGACATAGTCTAATCATGAGGGTAGTATTCCACGGAGTGATAAGGAGAGTCAGTTTACTCCAAGAATGAACTATCCTTTCTTTCACATGATAGATTTAATTAACATGTATAGACCAAAAATGATCTTCAAAAGCATACCGCTTTCTGTTCAAGAATTGGTCTATCTATTTTTTGAAGCATGATAAAATAAATTGTTGGAAAATATGGTCTACCTGTTTTTTCCTTTTACTTCTTTTCAGCATATAATTTGGTGGAAAATATAGTCTACATTCTGCCTATTTTTTGAAGTATGATAAAATAGAAAAAGATGCAAATGCCCTGCATAATTTGTGCAATTCAAATAACCTTCTAACTTTAGAAGGAAAAAAAGATAACATTGTTTAAAAGAATACAAGGAAAGAAAATTTTATAACTTACTTAAAAGCCTATAGAACTGAAAATAAAGGCTAAACTATTTTCAATGGATACAAAAAGAAAACAGATGACTGCCAATTATCAGACTATCAAAAGAACTACACCCAGTACATAAAAAAGTAAAAAGAAAAAGGTTCAAAAATAAAATAGAAAGCTGACCACTTAAAAAACTTACCAATTCTGAGAGAAGGGCTGACCTTGAAAGCTGCAAAAATGCAAATCATCAGACCACAGAAGCTCAAGCAAAAAAAGCATGAAGGAAAAACAAATTGAATAGATCCAATTACCATTTCTCTATTATCAACTTTATTAGTTTCAAGCTCGAATCCTATAAGATTCCTCAAGTTGCGCTCTTTGTCATTCTCAAGTACCAACTGAGATGCACTGTGACTGCTATCATAAGGAACTACCAAAAGTGCAGCCAAAACAACAGATGAGGCTATCAGTTGCAAATCCTTCAGGCTTAAGTTCTTATTATAGGTTTTCTGCAGCGTAAAAAGCTTGAACCATGCATAAGCATGATAAAGATGACTTGACGATATCCAGAATATCTCCTTCAGCTTGGCATAATAAACAACTAGCAAAGATGGTTTGGGAGTTTTCTTAACCATGCACATCAACTTATGTATATCTTCAATAGAATAAAAAGCTTCCTGCACAAAACAATTGAGAATGAGATCATAATACTGTGAGAGACGGCCATCACAAGATACAGATCAAGAAATTCCTATATGATATGTTAACATATTGATGAGAAAAACAGAATATTTCACACAGACCTGCCAGAGCTCGAGGTCAGTGGCAACCTTCAGCTGCTCAAATCTGGTGTCCAGATAGAGTTGCAAACTCTCAGGGGCTGAAAGGTCAGGTCGGTCCCTTTGGTCTCTGTATTTGTTAAGGTTCAACAAATGGTTCCGGATAATTTCACAAAGTCTACGAAACTCAGTTGTACGCTTGTATTGCTTGCAGAACTGGAAGGCACGGTGTGCAGTCATCTAACAAAAGACATCCAAAGTAAATAAAACTTCCATCTCTTCTTCTCTAATTTTCTAAGTAAATTATTTAACTTCTAATTTTTCAGTAAAATAAATTTAAATTCAAGCAGGAAATACCGCATATAGCGTCTCCAACTTTGAGTTGTTACGCAATATTTCAAGCACCGTTCTATAAGTTTCCCACAAAAACTTAAACCAAGGTGTAACAAGTTCGCGATCAGACCTATCCTTCCCCTTCTCTCCGCTGACATAACTAAGCATCAGATCCTCTGGCCTTTTATCTGCTTCAAGGTCATCAACGTCAAGAGCTTCTTCTAAAGCTTGTGCCTGACTACGCGCCTGCTCAGCCTTCTCAGTGGACAGATGCATGAAGTGCTTGATTACCTCTTCCAAAGAATTGACATTTACTTGTTGACAGACAATGCGGTATTGAATTAGGCCATCCTTAGCAAACTTACCTCTCCGCATGTCAACACAAAGCTCTACATATTTAAACATAATCTTTTCAAGTATCTTTTGCCATGCCCTGTGTCTCTTGGAAGTAATCAGATCATGAAGCACTTGCAAGGCATCTTGCTTCTGTCCAACATTGATCAATGCTGTACCAGAACATCAGATGAGTCAGATCAAATACATTTCACTAAACCAAGACACTATTCACGTGGAATGCATGTGATACTGATACTAGTAGGCCATGCCAACAGACAACAAAAGGTAGGATAAAAAACAACCAACCAGCATACGTCAACTCATAAATAGAATTTGATTTGCACCAAAGTTTAAAGCTTATTGAAGTTTTACTGAAACTATATCAACCCAATTCCATCCATGCAGAGACAACAGATGCAAACAGTAACAAGAACTTTCTTAATAGATGTTACAAATTGCCACTGACCTTCAGCTTGATTTAATGCAGCCTCTGGTTTGGCATAAGTCGCCATGACTGATCTAAATTTTGCAGCCCACTCAACAAAAGAAATCCAATCACCTCAATCAAAACCTGGACCACAGTGGAGAATCAGTACAAAAATCACAGAGCATAAAGAATTAAATCAAAATATTCCCAACCAAAGTAAGTTTAAAATGCAACTCTGAAAAAAGCAAAATGAACAAACAGAGAGAGATAATAACCCAATTACAAACAACCATAGAATTATAGAATATTAAAATGATGTCTTAATCATTCAATTGGGATCTTTGACACACTAAATGTTGACAAAACAAATTCATAAAAGCTCCAAATCTGAAAAACCAAATCATTAAACCCAAACAGGGATGTTCAAGGCGGCAGCAGAAAAAATATTTTAGATGACAAAGTAAGCCAAATCTAACTCGGAACTCACCGGTTCAGTCGCAATATATTGAAATAACAGTGATTTTCGCAAGTAACAACTCAAAACTTTACATATTAAATCATAAAATAAAATAAAAAACATATCTAATAAGTCGCGATGCTACAATTTCGTCGGATTCAATCGATCAAACATTAACAAAAGCTCAACGGGTCATCAGAAAAAAAAAAAGGAAAAAAGAAAAAAACTCAAGTAAATTTTATTTACAAAAAAGAACCAAGAATTTACACAAGATAGATGAAGATGAAGAGGAGAGACCCACCTGAAGAAGAGATTGGGAGAGTGGCAGCTCTTCTTTTTTTGTAGAAGATAAAAAATAAACAAAGCAAAAGCAAGCCTCTAGGGTTTTACAGAGCTCTATAAGTTCTTGTCTGATTTTCGGATTCCTTTTGTTTTTTTTTTTAAGAAAAGGCCCAGTAATTTTTAGGCCCGTTATGGCATTGGGCTCACAAGCTGGGAAATTGTTTAGGCCCGTATATATATATTTTGAGAGAGAGAAAGAAATAAATATATGAATTAGATTAGAAAAATGAATGTTTTTTAAATTTAGTTTTAGATAAAAATAAAGGATGAAATATAGTTTCAGTAGGGCTTGATTTAAAGAATTTTCTTATTAATTTTATATTTGTTTCCTTATTTCACTAAGAACTTGTATCTACACGGTATTAGTTTGCTTATAAGAATACATTACACACTTACTCATCTCTTAAGAGTGAAATATTTATACCAATTTTATTTTTTTTAAATCAAATTAAAAAGAAATATATATTTTACTTATCAAAGACATGCATGTGTCAAAGATTGGAGAAGATTAGCAAAATTAAGCCAATTCATTGAACAAGGAGATGCGTGTGAGAGAGATGGTGAATTTGTGATTGTTGTGGCATTTCAAATTTTAATTCAACGAATATTTTTATCTTAAAAAGCTTTAATTAATAATTAACCCTCGAATTTAAATCCATTTTAAAGTAATTTGATCACATTTCAAGAGAGAATTATGACCCCAAAAAAAAGATGCATAATCCCACAAAATATGCAAACTTCTCAACCCACTCATGCATCTCCATTTCCTCCACTATTATTTATATATAAAAATATTTCTTTTAAGCATTTTGTGTTTCATTGGACCATTTTTGAATTGCTTTTGAAAGCTTTGATTTACAGGTTTGCAACGATGGCAAATAATTCATTGCATAGAAGCAATACAATGAATGAAGGAAGAAGCCATGCAAATGCAGCAGCAGCTATTAATACTTGCAGGGCTCTAAGTGATTCTAGCAAGGTTCATACACCAAACTCTCCATCGTCATACTTCTTTAGCATTACTGTTGCTCAGCCAAAGACAAGGATCAAGATCCCCAAGATGTTGGCAAAGACCATGCAGAGAAGAAGTGTTCATGATCAGTGCAGTGACAACTTGAATAAACCCAATAAAACTTTTGGGAAGAAGTTTGGCTTGGATTTGCGCAAGGTCTTTGGTCACAAGAAAAGTAGTACATTAGAGACTTGCTCTTCGAATTGCGAAAATGCCAAGGTTTACTGCAATGGAAATGGAGCTTCAGGTAGCTTGGCAGATGGGAAAAAGGCAAAGATGTTGGCAAAGTTTGAATTTGATGATAAGCGGTCGGTCGAAAGTATGATCAAGAAGGGTAAAATTGATGTTAATGGTGATCACGGTAAGCAGCCTAGAGATGTTGCGGAGATGGCATTACCAAAGTTCAAGAACATTTTGGTGAATGGAGAGGAAGGAGGAGGAAAGAAGAGACCTGAACTTGATGATCAAGAAGGGAGACAACAACGGCAACCATGCAGAGAATATAAGCAAGGGCAATCATCTTTCAAAAAATTCTTAAAGAAAACGAAGAATGGTTTTTCTTTCTTTGGAGGCAACTGTAAGAGAAGCAACAACAGCAGTTCAAATGGGGTTCCGGGGACTGATCTTGTGATCGGAAGAAAGGAAACTTCACCTGACTTGCCTAGAGTTCCGTCAAGGATAATGACCACCCGCCAGAGATTGAAGAAGGCTAGGTCTATCAAAATGAATTTGAACGAGCAGATTGGATGGGACAGAGGAAGAGGAGAGAGTTGATGAGGAACTATGCAAGAAGAGGATCCTAATGGGAGAGAAATGCAGGCCTCTGAATCATTCTGACACCCTTCAATATGATAAAGATGGCATTTTGTTACCGGAGATCTTTCCATAATGAGGTGACAGTAGCTGGTGCTGCTTATTCTTTCTTTTCCTTTTCATATGGCTATGCTGTAGTACTCTTATTAATTATAACTTCAATTTTTCCAAAGCTTAAATTTTTAACAATAGCAGGAATGCAGAGACTTGCAGTGAATAAAGAGGTTAACTTCTGAAAAATAGCTAGTTGTTAAAAAAAAATCCATAGGGGACTTCCTGGTTCATGCAAGGATGAAAGAGAAATGAGTAAATATACAAATCAGCCATATATTTTATGTAATATACGGATAAACATAGTGCAACAACATGGGAGCAAATAGCCCAATAAAAATCCTCAACATCACTTTCTAGTGTATAGATAGAGCAATGACAAGCAGAAGCTGCCGAGGAGCCTAGACAACAAAACCTATCCTCTTCCGTGTCACAATTATAGCTTCAATGGTTTCAACCCAAGGGATGCTCGGATCCTGTTAGCTTCAGCAATTTCTGGATCTGGATGGTCAGTTCCATCATCCTTCTTTTCTTTCTTCTCTTTCTTCTTCTTTGGCTCTCCACGGTTGCCAGCATCATCTGGTTCATCTGCATGCCTTCTAGGACTCATGCTACTGCGGCCATGTCTCTTCCGATCCCTACTCCTACTTCTGCTCCTTGAGCGGCTCCTCCGCCTTCCACGATCCCTGTCCCTATCTCGCCTCTCTCGGTCCCTTCCTTCCCTCTCACGACCATATTCCTTATCTTCTCTCAAGCGATATCTGTCCCTATCCCTATCCCTATCCCTGTCCTTTTCTCTTTCCCTATCTCTGTCCCTATCCCTGTCCCTGTCCCTGTCCCTCTCTCTATCTCTACCTCTTTCTCGACCACGTCCTCTATCCCTGTCATAATCCCTATCCCTATCATAGTCTCGGTCCCTAAGAAAATAGAAAAGAAAACACAAACAAACCTGTTAAGTTATGAGCCAAATTTACAACCTAAACTTCCAAGGCATTTATAAGTTAATGTTCTGTATGAAAACTGTGTCAGTACAACAAGAAAGCAGGCAGATGTAGCTGCACAAAGTTACATTCACTATAAAAGTTAAATTATATAATTTATACAATTCAAAGGTGAAACCAGCAGCACAGATCCATGACAATAAAGCAATAATATTGTTTGATCCATCATACTTCTCACTGCACACTGTCAGTGCAGAGAAACCTGGCAGGATCATAGGATGTTACTATAGGAAGCTGTTTCACTCCACCAATAGCTTTAAATGCCTAGGTGAAAACATAATGATTTAACAATATAGTTATGTCGAAATACAATTATCACTCTGTAACAGCTTCCACCATAATTACCTGTTACCTATTCAACAAGATCCTGATTTTGAATGGCAAAAACTAAGTAACCACTGGACAAACTAAAATTTTGAGGAAATCCTCAAAATCTGTCAGTAACATCAGTCTATAAATAAACTCATTTCATGTAGAAGAAGATTCTAATCTCAAGCCTTCCTCAGCTACAAACAAGCTCACAAAGCTTGTTTATAAGCTACAATGATTTTTCATTCTCTATTTTCATTTTCTCCTACAACTAAATCCATATTCACTGAACCTTTTTTCTCACCACTTTGTCCATAGCAAAGTCTATTCAAAGAATGCATATACATATTTGATGTTCTGTATGCCAAGTTTTTCTTGATTACACTTTCACCTTCTGCTTGATGACTAACAATTTCACTTTCTAGCAATAGATTCACTTATACCAACTTCATACAATGAAATAAGAATAAGTGCTAGGCCAAACAATAATCTATATTATATAAACTATAGAAAATCCACTAGAGAATACAACATTCTGCCACAGGCAAATGATAGGCATTGAAAATCAAAGTCATTCAGTGTGACACAACAAGAGAAACAGAAAGCAAATGTAGAACACTGGTTGATACCTGTATCTATGACTGTCATGTCTTCTATCTCTATCTCTTTCCCTTGTAGGGCTCCGTCCATGGTGAAGATCCTGTTAACAGTTGAGAGCATGTCAAAACATTTTTTTTTATAAAAAAAGGTCAAGATGATCATTTTCAGGAAAGAACAGTGAACCTTTTCATAAGCCCCATATTCTAATCCTTCGTCAAGCTGATCATTATCCTCTTTCTCTTCTTCTTCCTCAAAATCATCTTCTAAAACACTTTTTCGAGGTTCTAGAGCCCCAACTGTCTCAAGATTCCATCTATAGGAAAACAAAATGGAGAAGAAGCAAGTTTAATTGCAAGTCTTAGAAATTAAAATTCTAAATTCAGAAACCAGTTGCATATTTATTTGACCAATAAGCATCATAACACTTAAACACACTCTTCTAATTTTTCCTTGTAACCAACAACAAAAGCATTAGCTACCACAAACTCCAATGCACTCATTTCCACAAATGTCTATAGCATTCATTCCGTCATGAAGTAAATTTTTAGCCAACAACAAATTCCGGAAGCAATAAAAATCAAACCAAGGAACAAACAACATTCAAATATGCAAATGAATCAACATCTAAAAGGATTACCTTTTCTTAATACGAGGCATAGCGATGTCACATGAATAATCTTTCGTCAAAAGTTCATCAATCACCTCATCCACATGAGTCAAAGAAAATCCTAAATACAAATTGTTAAGGAAGAAAAAACACATTAAGTCCCCGCCACCAGGTTAATCACAGATAAAAAAGAAACAAATGAAATTACAAGAAAAAAATTAAAGAGACTTAAAACTTACTTCCATCAGGTAATTTTTGTCTTAATTTCCTATAATCGTTATATAATGGCTCCAGATACCGATAAATATCAATATCGGTCCCTGTTAGACGCAAATAAAATGCCCCAAGAACACGCACATACCTATAACCCAATATCCCAATTACCAAAAACCGTATTAGGAAAATAACCAAACAAAACTCTAAACTAAATTAATTTTCGTATATGGTTACTTGTAATAAAAAAAACCCAATAAGAAAAAACCCTAAAATAAAATTACTAAATATATTTTTCCAAAAAAAAAAAGGTGGACTTTTTAGGGTTACTTGTAATCGTCGTTTTTGATGAACTCGACAACTATATCTTTCTCGGGCTGGATCTGGAGCATTTTCATGACGAGGCACATAAATGGAGACGGTTTACGGTTGCCGCCGTAGGTGCCGCCGAGATGGTCGAGTTCCATGGCTTTGTCGACCAGCGTCTCCGCCGTCAATCCGAAACACTGTTCCTTCCAGTACGTGTTTTGGTAAATCTTAGATCGTACAATCTTCTCCACGAGATTTTGCGGGTTTGTTCCCCGTATGCTCTTCGCCGCTGGGTCCGTACGGTTCGCCATTTGGTTTGAGCTCTGAGAGAAGAGAAAAGGGGGCTAGGATTTGTAAAATCGTATCAAAGGATGCGATGGGGCAAAACGGCAGCGTTCCGAAGATGCAGTTGCATGTGTAAACGTTAATTAATTTCCGTTCAGTTAATTTAATTATTGAAGAATGAATTTTGTTTTTTGTGCTTAAAAACTTAAATCTGTGTATTAAAAGAAACTTCCAATATAAATTTTTCTTAATTTTCCGTATAAAAAATAAATTTTCAAAAGATCCAAAATTTATATGATCTATTTATTAGTAAAATATATGGTTTTTTACTAATGATTATCCCAATTAAATTGAAGTTCCAAATTTAAATTCTTCCACCTCTTTATTAATAATTCAACATCTCGATTAAAGTTGAAATTTCTATTTTAAATTCACCCACCTCCAAATAAAATGATCGGGATATAATATTTGGAAAAAATAAACAAAACAAGTCCAGAAACACAGTTACCTTAACTATATTTTCTTTTAAGGACAATTTTATTTTAAAATTTTGGTTTAATTGACAAGTTTGTTCCAATTAAATTTAAAATACATAATTTTATTTTAATTTATTAATTTTTATTATTAATACCGAAAATAATAATTTTCATATATGATTATTAGTATATCCTTATTGTTTGCTTTCTAATTTTGGAGACGTGACTTAATCTTTTTTATTTATTAGCTTTAAACACATGATGCAATTTTATTTATTTATTTAATTTAATATATTTTTTAAAATAAATTTTATAAATGACACGTGTCATAATATGATAAGTTATAATTGATATATATTATCATGTAATTAGTTTAAAATTTTAATAAATTTTTTAAAAATTTTATTAAATTAAATTAATTATCATGTGTAGATCAAAAAATATTAAATATTTAATAAATTTTAGATTATTGGATTTTATTTTTTTGCAATCTACACTATTACCCTTGGCTATAATTTTTTTTCTATCTTTTGTTCTTTTTTTATTAAAAATTATTTTATTATTGTATAAATAAAAAAAATAAAATTAATAATGTAAAATAAAATATTTTTATCTCTAAAGAAGTCGAGCAACTGACTATCACCAATCACTAGCAGCGATGACAAAGTTTTGTCTATTATTTTTTATTAATTAAAAAATAAATTTTAATTATATAATAATACGTTATTTATTATTAATCATATTATAATGTGTTGAAGCGAAAGCACACAAACAAGTAAAATCACTCAAGCAATATATGTAGAACAAGTAAATTATAAAATAAAGAGAGAAGGGGTAGAAGAATAACATACAAAGAATTACGTGGTTTGGCAATTTGCCTACGTCCATGGCGGATCAAGATTACACTCTTCTCTTATTATGAATCACAAATCACTCACAAAGTATACATTTTACAAGAAAGATCACAAATATAACTCTTTCTATCACTTTAAGAATTTTTTCTCATAAAAAACCACAAAAATTGTTGATGATCACTAAGATTTCTCAACCTATCACAAAAATTGTGTTTACAAGCTAATTGATAGCCTTTATATAGACTTTGGGACATCTTAGGTTTACCCTATACGTGTTGGAGTCGTATTAGAGAGTCCTGAAACCAATGGAAGACAAAATAAGAAAGTTTCCTTATTTCGGGATACTGTTCCCGTCTCCCCGCCGGAGAGCTGGCGCGCCCGTCTGAGCGCTGAGCGCTCGTCGCCTGGCATCGCAGCGCCCACGCCTGACCACCTCAGCGCTAGCTTCTGGTGCACTCTTTTTTATTTATCGTTTCTTTTCGTTTCCGTCTTTAATCCGTACATACCTTACGCACTTGATTTATTCTCTAAATCATATTCCGATAATTTTTAATCAATATTTTTTAATAACAAATATCATTTTATTAAAAATGGAACCAAAAAAACAAACAACATTCAAAATTCAAAATATAAAGATAAATCAACATCTAAAAGGACTACTTTTCTTCGTACGAAGCAAAGCAATGCGCACGAATAATTTGTCGTCAAAAGTTCATCAATCACCTTGTCCACACGGGTCAAAGAAAATCCTAAAACAAAATTTAAAAAAAAAAACAAGTGCACATTTAAGTCACCTCATTAAGAAAAGTTATTTTTGGAAAGAAAATCAATTATTTTAACTATGTTTTTCTTTTGTTTAATAAAAATAATTTTATTTTAAAATTTTGACCTAATTAATAAATTTACTCTAATTAAATTTAAAATACTTAATTTTACCTAAATTCATTAATTTTTAACATTAATTTAAATAAAAATAATAGTTTATATATACAATTATTAGTTTAACTTCATTATTTGCACTCTAATTTTGAATATATTATACAATTTTACTTATTTATTATTTTTAAATATGTAGTATAATTTAATCTATTTATTTAATTTAATATAATTAAACTAGATTAAATTAACAACCAATTTGTCCATAGGCAAGGACGGTGCAAGTCACCACATCTTTGTTTGACGATAAACGATAATAGCCACCACCATCGTTATCATTTTTTTGCCATCTTTTGATTAATTTTTACCAAAAATAACCCCCATTATTGTGTAAATAAAAAAAGAAGTTTAATGATACAAATTTGATTATTTTTTTACAATCCAGATAATCGCCAGCAACAATGACAAAGAATTTTTATTTTTATTAATTAAAAATAATAATTATTTTGTAATAAGTGTTATTTATAACTAATTATGACACGTATCATTTTATTAAAATTTATTTTTTAAATATATTAAATAAAAAATTGATAAAATTACAATACATATCAAAGTCATTGTGAATAAATACAATTATGTCATGTGTTTAAAATTTAATTTATTTTTATAATTAAATTACTTTCTATCATTTCACCATTAAAATTAACAGTAAAAATTAATAAATTAAAATTAAATTAAATATAAAATTTATATTTTAGACCAATTTTCAAAGATAAGATTGCTCATCTTCATTACATACAAAAACATAAGTTTTTTTTAATACCGAGTTCTCTCACAATTGTATCAATAAAATCATTTTCATCAAACACTCCAACCAAATGGGTTCCTTTTTTCCTAAGAAATCATATTTATTGTGGAAAAAAAATCATATTCAAATCTCAAACCCAAATATTCCCTTTCCTTTGAGGCCATCAAAAGAAATCAAAACTAACCATGACTGCATTTATTAAAACGAATAAGCAAAAAACAATAAATACAGCTAGACCATTTCAATGAACAGGGCACTTAAAACAAAAATAATAATAGTAATAACAAATAGGAGTTTAACTAGAACAACTAAGTGTATAAGAATGTGCATCTCTAGTAATTAATGTCCTAAGCTTAGCTTTTGATGGTATGGAACAAAAGGGAGACTCTAATATCCTAAACAATCTACAAATACTGACAGGTTTAAATTACAGGTTCATTGTTATCTCATCTTTGTAACTGATCTGGCGTGTGGTTGCTTGTTGTAGATGATGATGCTGTTCGACCATTAAGTATTCCGTTATCTGCAGGCGGAGTCACCCCCCACTTCCCATCTGATTCTGGGGGCTCCATCACTTTAACAGATCCATCTGTCAACCCAATGGCAAATTGGTTTGGATCGAGAGGATGTGCGGCAACAACAAGTGGGTAAACAGCTTGGCTACTGTAAAGTAATGTATTTGTATTAATACAAGAACCTTGTAACCTTGTAAGTCAAAGGATAGTTCATCTAGCAAGAAAACAGTTATGCAAATTTGCATGTAAGCAGTGATGTGCTGACGTAATTACCCATTTAACACAGACTGGGGCAGATATGTTGATGGAGCAATATGGCATCTTAGTCTGAGGGTATCAGCATCGAACACTCCAATATTACCATCACAAAACGTAGCATAAACTAATTGGCTGTTACAAGAGTATGTCGCACAAGATATGGGTGCAGATAACACATCTTGGGGTACCCACTGCAATGACAAAATGCTGAAGAACGTCATTAATTAATTAATTGTGAAGTAAAATCAAATAATCATGTGTACTACATACCTGTCGAATGCGTTCCATTTTAGAGGCATCATATATTGCTAGCTGTGTCTCATGAACTACTAGCATGTGGATCTGATCGGCGTGAAAGTGTACTCGTGTGTCACTACTAGGTGCTTTTCCAGCAGGAATTTGGATTGCCACGGATTTCCTCTTCTCCCATGAATCGATGCTCCACACACAAAGCTTCAGAAAAATAACACAATGTTAGCAAGTTATATGCAAAAGAAAACTGCAATACAAGCTGTTAGGAATGAAAGAGACTAATCCTTTTATTTGCTTTTCTAAGTTAATGCCTCAAAAAGGACAAAAGAATCCAATTCCACTTACTTGAGCATCAGCACCTGATGAAACCAAAATATTAAGATTGGCAGAAAAGGCTAAACCAGTTATTCGATTCTGGTGGCCCTTCAATTTTGATTTCACCTACAATAGGCAAATGAGATCGCATTAGTGAGTTAAAATCCCTGGAAAATAATAAGGAAAACAGGCTTAAGAAGTAATCACCTCATCCACCCTGACATTATATATGTGGATGGTTGAATCCTGCATTCCAATGGCTATGATGTTATTGTCCTGGGGGTGAAAAGCTAGGAAAGTTGAAGCAGGAGGAGGTGACATGAAAGTTGTCATTACCTGCAAAACAAACAAGTCATGAAAAACTAAATTTCCAATAGTAACTATAGCAGCAAGACATCCTTGTGTGGACGTACCTTAAATGTCATCATGTTAAACAATGAAACCTTTCCACCGGTAGCTGACATTACATACGAGTCATTCTTAGAGAGTGCTATGCATGGGACTGCTTCTTCAAGGTTGACACCTGAGACATCATTAGTCATAAGAAGACCACTGCTTGGTAGCCAATGTTGTGGGATGACACTGGCAGTGGCCTTAACATATAAACTGATTTCAGAAATCTCTTCGCCAACAAAAAAATATCTTTTTAACACATTAGTAAACAGAAAGTTTTCTGTCAATGCAATTTATTACCTTTCCACCTGGATTCTGTTCATTGCGGGGCCACTTCCATAGCTTCTGCACACCATTGGAGCCAAGAGCCAGAAGGCCTACACCAGAATTTGTATATAGAAGCCTAACAACCTGGATTTAAATAAAACAGTTAAAGCACTAATAGGTAAAAAAAAAATTTATATCAAGATAGATGTGATGATATTTAACCGACCTTGCTCGATGAGTCTGTGCTCTCAGGCAGGGTAACTAACCGGCACTGACCACTATCCACAATTTCAGTTAGCTGCCAGGGTTTAGTTTTATCAGTAACATCATCCACAGTTCTCGGCTTTTCCATGCTTCTGCTTGTAGGATCAACTCCATTCTTTGAAAAGAAGCCATAATAATAGAATCAATAATATGCCAGCAATAGACTTGGCAAAGTTGCAGAAACTAAAGTTGGCTAAGTACAAGGGGGGAGGGAAACACATCAAACTGTATTCAAACAATTCACTTGGTAATCCTTAGAAAGGAACATATTCCTGGTATAATCAGGAAAAGCATATAAAGCATGCTTTCCCTGTGCAAGGGTGTGTGATAACCACAAATCAAATAAAAGCATAAGATTGACCAAAATGAACCTAATTTCTTCGACGTTCTTAAGGATTAGGCTAACTTACAATGATTGGAGACGGTCTGGCAGGAGAGCTCCTTTCCACTTTACAATTGACCGGATTGACACTTGAAACAGCAGAACTGGCAGAAACCTAAAAAATACACCACAGTAGAGAGATGAACAGATGTCAGAGTACAAATATTGTCAAAGGAACAATCAAGAGAGGTGAAGAAATTGTTTTCACCTTGATTGCAGCAGATTCAATAGAATTCCTCAGAGCTTCAAAAGGTGGATTCTCAATTGCTCTTAAAGATCTGAGGCCTACAGCATTAGCAAGGATCTTGAACCCATTGTCTGCAGTAGTAACAGCTAGCAGATTTCCTTCCTTACTGAACTTCAATCGGGGAAGACTCTGGCAGAATTAATAGGATGATGTAAGTTCTAAATTAAAAGTTTGAAGCATCACGCAGAGAAGCTAGTGTCAACAATGTTAACTTACTGGGAGCCCACCCTCTGCATCTGTGCTAGTGAGAACATTGACATTGTCCATATCCCAAAACTTTATCTGGTTATCTTCACCAACAGCCAAAAAGTGATTTTGGGTAGTGTCAAACTGCACTACACCAGCAGATTTCTTTATAAATCCAACATATGTTCGCTTTATTGTTCCTTCACTTTCATTCCATTCAACCAAGAAAGAGTCCCCATCTTTACTTGTTCCACAAGAAAACAATCTGAATAAAGGTGGGAACAGGAAGACATGAACCTCAAATAAAGTATGACAAGGTACAATATTGTCAACTTTATGAATATTAAATAAAATGAAAAGTAGATCTGGGGAAAATGAAAAAAAAAATCAATTTTACTACCACCAAATTATTAAGGATGATTTTCGGCTTCCACAGATCTTACCTGCTTCCATCAGCACTGTAAAGCATAGTAGTGCACCAGTGGCCAGGAGCATCATAATCAACTCTGGAACCCATATTGTCATACAGCCAGGCCTTTATTTTCCCATCAATAGCAGTTGAAAAAATGAACTGCAATACACAATGAAATGCTTAAAGCCAATGAAACACGGGTTGACTTGAACTAGGTCAAAGAATCTGATAATAATCACCAGACGGCATTAGACTCGGTCATACTATATCTGCACATTTATGTGCTGAGTTGATGCCAGCATCATTGTTATAATTGACAAGATGATGGTGGGAAGAACCATAACAAATCCCCCACCCAAAAGATTTGCTAAAATTAAAGCTCCTGATTGATGCCTCCCAAGTCCCATGCTAGGGAATGCGAGTGAAGTTGCTTGCTTTAAGATACATGTTCTTCCTTTATTTGACAAACATCGTAAAGTACATGAAGAGAAACCAATAAGCCTTTTCCATTGTTTGGCATACCTGAATGCTCTCTTTGTGATGAGGACAAATGGAATATACTGGAGCCTCATGACCTTCAAAGTTAAACAGTTTTTGTCCATTCAAATCCCATACCTGTTTCACTTATTTTGTTAAACAATGACAGAATTGGCAATCACAAGCTAGTTGACAAGAATTTCCATCTCAAACCTTGATTAACTTGTCATCTCCACAGGTCACGACACATTGTTGTTTGTTTGGATGAGCAAAAGCCAAGTCGTTCACACCGCCAACATGAGCATCAATCTGTAATGTCAAAAAGATGTAAGTTAAGCTAAAGTTTTAGAGTTCACTGTGCTGGACAAAGAGCAAAATATCAACTAACCTGTAAATGCTGGCGTAAATCATTAGATGCAGTATAAGAATACAACTGAATTAAATGTTTGGTAAATGCAACCCCTGCAGCAAGAAAACCAACAAGATACAAACTTGGCAGATAAAAACACTAGTCCTCATTAATGGACACTAACCCAAGAAAACCAATAAGAAACAAACTTGGCAGGTAAAAACACTAGTTCTCATTAAAGGACACTTACCCACAAAGTTTCCGTCTGGACTCCAAGCAACACGGCTGACGGAAATTGGTACATCTTTGACCATGGAAGTCTACAAGAAACTCTCAATTATAAAACTTCACATAAATAGTTGCTTCAGATTCTCGAGCAACAGAATACACAGTAGTTAATAAATGACAATGGAATTGCCACAACAATGTCATATTGCAGCACATTTAACACAGAAATCTAACACACATGAGTAACATAGAAACCTGAAATTGCAAGGGACCAGTTGCCATTTCCCAAATCTTGAAGGGCTTTGAAACCAGCCTATCTCGCAACGCAAGTTCCCAGAGTGTAATCTCACCATTACTAGAACCAACTGCCCAAACAACAATTTAAGCCAGCAAATTAATTAATTTTTTTAAATGCTTTAATCTATTTGATCATTACCTATCAACAAAATAAATCAAAAAAATAATTTATTAGAAATACCAAGAAGCAATGTTTGGTGGGAAGGATGAAAATCCATGCTAATGACAGTTGAGCCTTGATGCAAGGTCACAGCCACTGTCCTTGGCAGGTTATCCAGCGACCAAGTGTGCTGTCGAGACGTTGAATATGTAACCTGAAAATTAAGGCACAGAGATGCAAACCAGTGTTTGTAACAAATACAAAGCGAACATCTCTTATATTTGCTTGGTTGCAGAAACATAAAAGATGTAATGAAGTATCCCAAAATTGCAATTATGAAACAAAAGAATTTTGAAACTACCTCCTCCATGGATTGAGTATGACGTAACCGTTTCATAAGTTGTTCGTGATCAGGATTCTGATAATCAACCATTCCTGGAGTTGGAGGTGTTCTTGAATGTTTTAAAACAGAAACTAATTGGATGAAAAATTGGACATGTTAGCACATTTACATTTGCTATGATATACTTTATATACTAAGCAAAAGTAAATTTGGACATCTCATTTTTATATTGTTTAGGGTTATTAAACCTTTACTTGGTGAGTCACTAGTAAGTCTATCAAGGCTGAAAAACATTGAGACAAATATTCACCAGAACCCTGAATAATATAGACTTAAACATTAATGACTTTAAGCATCTAAATAACTTCACAAAACTATTCAACATTCACCCACATATTAGCAATGATGAACATGACATCAAAATATATGTTCTTTGACCTCAATCCTTTAGCTTTTCTTTCCCAAAAGTGGGGGGAAAGCGATAAGTAAATTATGAATTGAGTGCTAATCCACACAATGTCTCAGAAGTCATGTCCTTATTGCTTTTTCTCAATCTTCCAAATCTCTTAGATCAAATTAATGCCAAACACCAACTCAGTTGAAGTTCTAACCTTGATTTTGCGGAACAGGAATGGAAGATGCAGTAACAACAGCTGCTTGCACAGATGAAGAAGCAGAAGCGTTGGCCATCCAGCCTGCTAAAGCACCAGCATTAGCAGCAGCTGCAGTAGGCGGAAAAGGCTATACACAAGAAAATGAAGAAAAAAACAGATCAGTCATTGTTTTAAATTAAATCCTCAGTCTGATACACATTTAATTAAAAAAAACCAAGATGTGAGCATCATACACTATGTGTTCCAAGAGATGTATAAGAAGCAGGCTTAGCAACTGCTGCAACTGAAAGATTGACAGGTGTAGGTGCAAGAGGACCATTTGGGGGCGCACATGTGTGATCAGTAAACAAGGTCTTGATGTCAGGGTTTGGCCTTGGGTTTTTGCATAGCTGGTGCTGCCAGTTTAAACTGCATAGAGGAAGTAATCATGTATCAACTGCAGACAAATATTAGTAAGACTATGGCTCCCTTTTTTTCATGTGAGTTTACAAAGTGAAGAGGAGAACACATCTTCATTGTTCACATAAGATGACTATTATTCAATAATTACAGACCATAATTTACAAAATAGTTCCCAAATGGTAACATAATACAAGTTTAAGCAAGTGAATTCAAACTCAGTTAATTTGATGGGGTACACCATGGAAACAATGAAGTTCCACCGAAAAGAGAGTAGGACACAGAATAACTTAAACATAAAGAATATGGCATATGTGGGCTGCTTCTTAAGCATAATGAATGACTGACCAAAAAATTGATAATTTATGGTAAAACCAGACAGAAAACAGAGAAACCATAATTGGCCTTTTTATCCTAATAATATATCACTGTACCTCTGATTGATTAGAGTCCGCAATCTCGATGATTTCAGGGTAGGAAAAGCAAGCTTATCACGGAAAAGCGGATTTGCTTCTATTAGTTTTTTGAGCTCTATCAACATTATGCCACGAGCTGTCTTGGTATCACCATACTTGGACAGCTGCTCATTTTCTCTGTATTAAAAACAGGGAAATTAAATACATAAAACATATTTAGACAGTACCAAAGTGCCATAAATTGAGTAATTAACTTCAGTCATGTAAAAACATAAATAGCTTCTTTCTAATCAGAATTGAAAACAAATAAATATATAAAGACACAATTCTATCAACATTAGTTTTTTGAGCTCTATCAACATTATGCCACGAGCTGTCTTGGTATCACCATACTTGGACAGCTGCTCATTTTCTCTGTATTAAAAACAGGGAAATTAAATACATAAAACATATTTAGACAGTACCAAAGTGCCATAAATTGAGTAATTAACTTCAGTCATGTAAAAACATAAATAGCTTCTTTCTAATCAGAATTAAAAACAAATAAATATATAAAGACGCAATTCTCTGGTTGGCTAATGAAAAGTGTTGGACAAATAAACCAATACGAATATTCAATCCTGTATCAGATATACCTCGATCTTTGTATGAAATTAAAATCTTTTCAAGGCTCTTCACCTAAGCCGAGTTTTCAACCCTTCTTCAAAAGAATGCAAATTTGGTAACTCAAGCTCACATAAACAAAGATTTTTCTTTTCTTGAACTGTTGATAATGAAAATTACATTTTCTCAGCAAACCAAATTGATCATAAACGAGATTCAAATTAATAATTACACCGTGCTATTAAACCATACATCTGGTAAGGAGAATATGAAAAATAATTTACCTGAAATTGCTGAGAGTTAAAAGCTGTGTGATTTCTTTGTACAATTCCTCATTAAACGTCAAGAACACTTTCAAATCATTGACTAATATATCAACTGCCTTGGCCTTGTCTTGCCTGTGACATAAATTAAACATCCAAGCATGATGAAAATTCTTCCAAAATAAAGACAAAACAATAAATAATATATATAAAAACAAACAAGGATTGCATATACCTATCAAGCGCTTCAAGATACTTCTGCTTCCTAATTTCAAAGAATATCTTCATGGAATATCGATTATCGTCAACTTTGGTAAATCCAGCTAAGTATTTCTCAACTTCATCCCAATCTCCAGCTTGAACTTTCTCCTCAAAGTACTTCATGTTGAAGAAAAATCCCGATTCTTTCTCAAGCCTACCCCAAAAATCAAAATTAAAGCACTTTAAAAAAATATTGATAACCAATTAAGCAACTATCAGTTAAATTCAAGATCAACTTCTACTCACATAACCCACACTAATAATATGACCATTTCGGCCATGTCCTAACATTAACTTATTTATTGAGGGTCTTGTTAGTTCCCAGTACAATTTTTACTAAGTTGAACTAAAGGGTACATGGGGAGCTTTTTCAGAAAGCCCTTTTGAGTAAAATAGCAAAAGAAAAAACATTTGTAAATAATTTTTTCAGGAGCACTTTTAAGTGCCTTCTAATCTAAGAAGTGCTTTCAAAAAAATAACCAACAACTGCTTCTCCAAAAAGCTTAGTCAATTTAATTCTCTAGAAAAACAAAACAACAAAACCACAAGCACAAAACAAAACAAAACAAAAACTGAAAGCACCAAAACATAAACTCTTCATCACCAGCACCCAATCAAAAAAGAAAAAAGAAAAAAAGGGGAAAAAAAACTTCACCCATCAAATACATCCGAAATCCCATTCCACCAAGTCGTACCAAACACACCCTCAATTTTCACCCAAAAAAGATACAAACTTTAACCCCGCCCCCCCCAAAAAAAAAGTCTTATAATTTCAAAAAGACCCCCAAAGCCCGCCTAAATCTAACATAACCATCCTCCCACTTCAGCTAAAACTGAACAAATAAACAGAGAGAATGAAAAGCCCTTACTTGTGAACAGACTCCTTGAACTTCTCTTCTTCGAGAAATTGAAGTATAAGAAACACCAGCTCCCTGCTCAAAGACGACATCTTTACTCACCCCAAAACGAATCAACCGAGCTCGAATTAGCTTCGCGAATCTTCACGAGCTCGAATCAAAGTACTTCGAATCAAAATCCCTAATATCTGCGCGAGTTTCGAGGATTTCTAGGGTTTCAATCAAAGAAGATAAAGAAGAGAGAGAGAGAAATGAAAAGAAAGAAAAGGAGAGTCTCAATCTCACTATCTTCGATGAATTTGTACAGAGAAGTTCTTTCTTTTTCTACTGACCTATCTATGATAATCCAGTGTTCTTATCAGATAAGTATACTTACTTATCGTTTCGTACGACTGATTATCGTTTTGTGCGATCCGCTTATCCTTGCTTGAGATGATGGGAAAAGAGTGGGTGCAGAGGCGGAATCGAAACCCCTAATTCAAATTTAGTGAATATTCGCAATATAAGTCCAGTGGGTCCCACGCGCGGTCTGTCACTTTCATTTTTTCTTTTAATGTTAATTTTTTTAACATGGAACTGTTTTCTCGCGATACCGTTGTTTCTTTTTCTCGCGCCGAATCAATCCCCACGCGCTAATGAGTTTGATTGAACGATGGGCTCACTTGCCACCGCATTATTTTTTTTTTACTTTTTTCTAACCAGTACATTTCTGTTTCTCAAACTTATTTAAAAAATTTTATTTTAAATTAATACGTTAAATTATTATTATTATTATTATTATTATAAAATAATATAATTTTTAAAATGATCTATTATATTATTTTAATATTAAATAAATATTTAATATATTATTTAAGTAAAAAAATTGATATAACATTATTTTTCTTGTTAAACAAAAATTTTAATAATTATTTTGAAAACGAATTGTATTCCTTTTATTATTTTATTTTATAAAAAAACCAGAATATTAGAGTCAAAATTGTCCAACTCCTTTTATACGAATTTGATTAGACCAAGATCTAGAATTGAGACAAATTAAACATGTGAGATTTAATTCGACATCTTAATTATGATATTATATTCAAAAATAATATATATCCTATATTAAAGGTATTGCAATTATCTAATAATTTAGTATAAATGTATTTTTAATAATTATAACAACTAACTTATTATTTAATCATGTTTAAAATAAACACATACTTAACAAAATATTATTGATTATTATATTATACAAATAATGCAATTCTCATATATGATCAGGGGCGGAGCTCTATTGAACCTAAGGGGGCCATGCCCCCCGTTTTAAATTTTTTTAAAATTTAGTAATATATTTCTATAATTTTTACTTTTGAAATGAGTATTTTTATAATTTTTTCATTCTTTTAATATTTTAAATTTGACACTAAAATATCTATATAATTAAACTATAATTCAATATAATTTTTAACTTTAATATTTAACCTTTTCACTTTAAACTCCGGTTCTGTTTGATAAATTTTTTTATATTATATAAATAAGAATCATACCATTAAAATTAAATTAAAGGCAATTTAATATTATGATATCATGGCATTGAGAATTATTTTTTTTAGAATGCAAGTGCTAATTGTCAGCTAAGATTTATAGATATTTTTTTATATATTTAGTCATTAATTTAAATTAAATACTTTAATTATTATGTATCACATTAATACTAAATTGAACCTAAATTTAATAATTATTGAAATTTCCTATCTATATGAATTTGATGTATTAAATAAAATAAAATTATTTTTTTACGGACTCTTAACGTATAAAGGAGGTGCTTTTAAAAAAAAAGAGAGAGAGAAAAGAAAAAACGTATAAAGACTTGTTTAATATGTCTTTACAACCATAAAAGTAAATGGGATTGATGAGAAATGATTGTAACAAAAATAATAAATAATTAATAAATTACATTTAAGATAAAAAATAGTTAAATAATTATAGTAATAATTCATTCTTAAAAGAGTTGGTGTTCAAAAAAATGATAAAAATAAATTAAGGTTAATTTTATTTTACCTCTTAAAAAATTGATAAATATTAATATATATTTTTTTTTTTTACGCGTTGGCAAAAAATCTTATTTCATTAGTTGATTATTTTTTAAATAAAAATTACATTATAAATTTTACATCTCAAATAACTGTTTAGAGAACTTTTACATCTCAAATAAGTGTCTTGATAATACTAATACCATAACTATCAATAAGTGTTACAACTCTATAAGTGCGAATAACTATAACTCTTGTAACTATCAATAATTACAATTCTTTGTAACTATTATAACCGCTATTTTTGTAGCTGTTAATAACTATAACTCTTGTAATTGTGTCTCAACAATTGGAGAAATGAAAAAATCTATAGCCTCTAGCAACTCTTGTAACTACTTAATAACTACAATTATTGTAATTGTTTTTTAATAATTGGAGGAATGAAAATTTTCATGATCTCTAATAACTACGGATAGTAGCAGATTTGGTTTGGGACAAATACTATTAAACTCGTATATGAATCTATTTAAAAAATAAAATATTAAATCCTTCCTAAATATGGGCGGTAGCGGACCAAGTTTGGGACGAATACTCATAAACTCGAATTTACATCTACTTCAAAAATGAAATACCAAATCCTTTTTAAATTTGTTGCAAGATTAAAGTTTCAATACCAAACCGGCTCTAGTGGGTACGTATTTTGTGAGTGATTTTAAACCTATGGTGCATGCTGTGAGTGATTTTAAACCTATGGTACATGCATGTGGGTTTGTGTCTATCATTCAATTATAGTATATGTATCTCATACATACATGCGTAGTAGATGAGCGAAATACAAATTTCATAATGATAAACACAAGTAAACATTACATGTTATCTCACAAATGTAAAATACTTCAAGATTGAGAAATAATACGTTGTCAAGCATTTGGTATATTATCGAATCGGAATACTCGCTTTGAAGCAACTCACTCACAATTCTAGTTCCTCAACACGGTGGACTTGAGGAAGCTAGAATAGCAACTTTTTCAACAAAGAATTCAACTCTTGAATTCTTGTTTCTACCTTGTAATATGGGTAACCAAAATGGAAGAATAAAAAACAGAATAGTTGAGTTTTTGTGCTCTCAACACTTGAGAGAATTTTTTAACTTTTAGCAAAATTCACTTCTCTCTATCTTCTTCGTCCCTTGCACAAATTTTGATAATTAATTGAGCAACTAATTGCTCTTTTATTTGTTTATTATTATATTTCATTTTCTCACCTGATGGCAACCATTATGTTTGCCATTAGTGTTTTATTTATTATTATCTTTCATTTTCTCACATAATGACATCTATCATGTTTGTCATTAGTTTTTTATTTATTATTATTTACAATAAACTAAATTAAAACAAAACAAAAATGAAATATCATTTAAATGAACTTAGTCTTAATTTATGCCAAATGAGAAAATAATTTCTCATCATTAAGAAACATCTTAAGGCCTACCATTAACAAATGACACCTATTTATACTGTCATATCATTTAATTAATATTAAACAAATAATTTAATCATATTAAATCATAATAGAAATACATGTCAATTTAAATAAAAAATTAATTGTTTGATTTCAATTGAAATAATAATTGTTGGGATTTGTGCTTACGTGCCATCCCTTTTGTGTATAAATATTTGCTTTATGTTTATACAATTATGATTTCAATATATCACTAATTATTTTATATACAAATATGGTAAGATACTTGTAACGTTTTAGACATTGTATGATCTAAAAGAGTTCAGATCTGATCTAAAGGAGTTTAGATCAGAACTAAGAGTTAGTAATGCTAAAAGATAGCACTGATAAGAGTTATCAGGTTATAAGAGTTAGCAAAATCTAAAGAGTTAGAACCTTGTCTGAAATGGGACAAAGACCTATGAATATATTAGTAATGACGTAGTTGCAATCAGTTGCAAATGGTGCTAAGAAATGTTGTTATGCAAATATGTTCTTAAACTTAATGTTCCTGATCTATCTTCACTAATGCGGGTCTGTTAGTGAAGATCTTAATATATATATCAGTGTATCTCTATATCTGGATAGTCCAGATGGTTAGTCTTAGCAGACTATGAGTTTAGTGGAAACTCGTATAGAGATACAAGTATTCAGTAAGGATTGAATATTGAACAGACTCACAAAGATCTCCAATAGACATCCCATAAAGCCGTCAATGGAGGATCTTTCGAGTTGAGTAGTATTCGTGGTCCTTAGACCTGAGTGCCACAGTGGACTTGTGAGTGATCCATCATACTTTGGTTCTACACATGTCAGATACCTTTTATGGTCTGACCGCTGGGTGTCGCTGGGTATGGTCCGATGTTCATGAAGTCCGGTGTGTACAGATATGGAATCCATCAACTCAATTGGGTGAGTAAAATATCCTAAAACTCTAAGGTTGTATTTCAGAAAGTCTTATGGCCATAAGCAGACATATCCAAGAATTAATTTTATTCTCGGAAAAATAATATCGTAAAAGTGTTTACGGATATTATTTATTGAAATATAAATCTAGAGATAAGTTTATGGTTGAGCACATAGAGACTTGACGGTGTTGATCTATATCTCCGCTCTTCTAGGATATTTATGATGGAATGATTATACGAATATGTTATAACCTCAACTTGTATGGTCTAATGCGCCGTTTTGTAATATTTGTAACATGTGTGTGGGACATTGTTCACGGACGTATGAAATAGTTTCATATGACAAATCGGGCATGGACCTAGAGAGTCTCACAATATGAAGTGTACTCGTTGTGCACTGGAGCGGCGAATTGGATTGAACAATTAATCCAACAATTTCCAACAAAATGAAAAATGTTTCAAGGTTCCTTTTTATTATTCACTTGTCAATAATTGAAGGTAAAACACATTATTGGTTTACAAAAGTTGTTAACCAATAAGAAATTGACAAGTGACATAATTTTGCTCCATAAATAATTTACCATGTATTTACCTATTTACCTTACTTGGTAAATACATATATGGTAAATATAAATATTCAAAATAGTTTTGAATTATTAATATTTTATATATTAATCAAATTATTATTATTAATTGGAATAAGTGGCAAACACCATTTGCTAATGGAGAATGCACTTGTTATTAATAATAAGAAAAGTTTACCACTTAATAATTCTTAAATGATGCACTAAGAAAGTGGTAAAACCACTTAACATTGATTAAATACCATTTACTCTCTAGAAATTGATTCAATTGGTTGAATCAAATTGGTGAGTGAAAAATATGATAGATTAATGTTTGTAATGGCAAACATGGTTAAGTGGTGGTGGAGCACTAAGAGAAATCATTCTTTACACTTAAGAAAGAATTGAAAGAGTTCAATTTGTGAAAAAGAAAGAGTGAAATTCGTTCTAGGAGAAAGGAGAAAGAATTGAGAGCTTTTCCTAAGTGTTTTTCTCAAAGTGTTGAGAGAAAATGCAAAGGCTTACCAAGGTACAACATATAGAGTTGTAAAGAACTATAGAAAATACCTAATTCTTCTCATCTCTTGGTAGTAATCATTCATAAGGACAAATTGTTTTAAGTGTTAAAACAATCATTTGCTGAAAATTCAAGGCTGCCATTCTAGCTTCACAATCCCACCGGATTTAGTTGTGAACTAGAATTGTGCAAGAGAACACTTCAAGGTGAGCTCAACAAATTGAAGCTTGGAGTTCTTGAAGAATTGTAAAGCTACCTTCATATCCGGGTAGGTTATTTATTTACAATTCATTTTATATCATGCATGAAAATATATATATGAGATATATATGTACTTGAATGATCATACATGCTTGAGTTTGTTATATATTGTATGACATGTATGAATACTTCCGTTGCGTATTTAATTTTTGAAATTATATACATCTATACACATCACACACCATATCACAATAAGTGGTATCAGAGCATGTTGATGTGATGTTTGCTGTTTGATGTTGTTGTAGTTAACATGTTGATGTGGTGTTTGTTGTTTGATGTTGTTGTAGTTAACATGTTGATGTGGTGTTTGCTGTTTGATGTTGTTGTAGTTAACATGTTGATGTGGTGTTTGCTGTTTGATGTTGTTGTAGTTAACATGTTGATGTTATATTGATGAACAACATGGTGATGTTTGATTTCAAGCATATTGATGTTTAAGATAGAACATGTTGATATTTTATGAATTCTTGAATATGTTGATGTTTAAAATTGTTTATATAATATTTGATCATGTTTTAAACCGGATGATTTGGGTGCCGGAAAGGAAGAAAATTGATTTTCGTGCACCGGGCACAGTAACAATGTCCAGCGCTGAGGCGCTATCTAATTATCACTGCGGCGCCAGCCTAATTTTGGCTAGCGCCGCGGCGACAGACTGGGAGCGCTGCGGCGCCTAAATACTGGAAACCAGCACCGAGGCGCTGGTATATGGGCGCTGCAGTGCCTGATATTTTTGGGCCAGGGCCGCAGCGACAGGTTGTGAGCGCTGCGGTGCTCACATACTGGAAACCAGCGCCGAGGCACTGTATTGTAGTCGCGGCGGTGCCAGCCCGCCTTTTTGTCCAGCGCCGCAGCGCTAGCGTCTGGGCGCCGCAGCGCCGAGACTGTTGTTCATGAACGCTGCAGCGCCCGTTTTGCAGCGCCGCAGCGTTCATCACTGTTTCTGGAAAAAAAAATTTAATTTATTTATCATGTTTTGACTTATTTTATTACTGTAATGTACTTCAATAGTTGTCATAACATGATGTGATCATTAAAATACACTGATAATCACAATGAGAGCTCTATTGGTGAAGGTTAGTTGTGATTGTGTATTTCTTTATGTATAAATGATCTATATTATTCATTTGGATGAAATGAGTATGTAATAAAATCTCTCTTAATCAGATTGTAATATTTTCATTATGAGATAATGTTAAATATGATCCGTCTTATCAATACGGTATTAGACAAGTCGCTTTGATTTTTTTCAAGATCGCTAAAGTGTGAGGGATTGATCGGTGTGACATGGGCTATACCGTTTAAACATTAGATGTGATAAATATATGTTAAAGTATTACCCTAGATCGCTAAAGTGTGCGGTTAATAACAATAACATATATTTAATGATTGATAAGTAAATCTGGAATACACTTATCCTAAATCGCTAAAATGTGCGATAAGATGTGTTTAGGATAAAGTGTTAAGAGTTGCATGAGATGCAATTAATAAGAATTGTCTACCTTTTGGGTTTACTAAGGCCTAGATTGCTATAGTGTGCGGCTGAAGTAAATGCCAAGGGGATCCACTTCTCACTATATAGTTTAAAGAATTCTTAAACTATTGTTTTCCCGTTTGAGAGATTAAAGGGATTACGTAAAATAGTGGGAGGGCGTTTTTAGATTAAAAATTGTATAACTGTTATACTCATGATCTAAAACGTTATTTATTAGTGATTAAAATATTTCGCTAACATCTAAAACGTTATACGCGAATTTTAAATTGGATTTTAAAATAATATAATAAAAAATAAACTTATTTTGTTTAGATATAACTAACAAAATAATATTATATTTTTATTTTAACTTGTTTTTTTCAATATGTTAATTAGTTTGCATGGCAATTGTATTTCATTTAATGTACAATATTCACCGATATTAATTTAATATTAGTATATATAGTTTTCGTTAACTTTGTTTTAAAATGATGATGTTGTCCCATCTAACAAATAATGACACTTAAATTAAATATCAATATCTAATTATGTTATTATTTTTTGTTAATATAGTATCAACATAATACTAACTCTATTTAACTATACTATAAAGATGTAATTTTAATGTTTGAAATTAATAATTATATGATAATTTTTTAATGTCAATTAATCATTTTTTAATTTTTTAATAAATATTTTATAATTTATGATTATATTACGACTTATTTTACATTAGAAATATTAGAATATATAACTAAAATTTGTAGTTTCTAACGTGTAATAAAATTCATTACTTGAAAATAGTGTTTAAAGAAAAATGTGCTTGTAAATTTATAGTACAAATTTATAAACAATTAAATTTATAAGTGATTGTCCTTTTTTTTAAATTAATATCTGCAAATAACCACAATGGGTATCTGCAAATTTTTTTATCGAATCTGTACATGTCTCAAATCTGTTGTGAATTTTAATTTTATATACCAAACTCACTTCAAATCTTATCAAATTATTCATAATACAAACAAACTTTAACAGGTTTACAGATATTTTTATCATATGTGCTGACAACTCTTGTAATTGTCAATAATTATAACTCTTGTAATTATTTTTCAATAATTAGAGGAGTAAAAAATTTCACGACCTCTACTAACTATTTCTTGACAATTGGAGAAATGAACAATTTCGCAACCCCTACCAAGATTTGGCCAATAACTACAACTCTTATAATTGTCGCCCAATAATTAGATAAATAAAAAATTTTGCGACCTTTACCAATTTTCTTTTAACAATTAAATGAATGAAAAATTTGTTACCTTTAACAAGATGTGAATCCCTAATCCAACCTAGAAGTACACAAGCATTCTTATTCTTATTAGGGCATTAATTGATTATTTTAAACTTAATAACAATAAAGTTAAAAATGACTTTTCACTTATCATATTCGATTTAAAATAGAAAATTACACATTATATATTTATTTTGATTTTATTATAATATAATTTTCTAATATCTTAAATAATTTTATATATTAGGTTAAGTATAATTTTCATAATTGATAATGAAAAGTTACACCATTAGAAATACAAATATAAAAATGAAAAATTATATATGACCCCTCTTATATTGAGCATTACTTACTTATCCCCTATATTTTATATTACTCGCAAACTCTTATTATTACATTATCTATTAATTCTTGTTATCTTTTTACTAATCTACCATTACATTACAATTTTTTATTATAAATTATTTATGTAATTTAAAAAAAATAAAATCATAACATATTAATATTATAATGGAATTATGAATATTTTAATTATTTTATTTTATTTTATATTTTAAAATTGTATACATTAATTAATTTTTGAAAATATATTAATATTTAATACTTCTGAGAAAGAATAAATATATTATAGTTTGATTGTTTTATTATTTTTTTAGTAGTTTTGTTTAAAAAATAAAAAAATATATAACGTATTTATTCTTTATAACCAGTATTAAATATTAATGAATAAAAATATTAAATATTAAATAAAAAACAAAAAATAAAAATGAATAACTAAAATATTCATCTTTCTATTATAACATAAATATGTTATGGTTTTTATTAATATTAATAAATTAATAAAAAGACAAAAAAAATTACTGTGTAACATGATAATAATTTTTTTTAAAAATAATATAAAATATTAAAATAAATAATGTTCAAAATAAAAAGAAAATAATTGGTCGCGTTTCTATAAAAATAAAATCAGCTGTTAAATTTAACAATTCTAACTGACGGAAGGAAAAATGCTTTGATGACGTGTCAAAAAAAGGTAAGGATAATTTTGTTGTTGATTGGTTTTTGAGGGGGGAAACGAAATTAACTCTTAATTTTAGAGATTATATAATAATGATATAATTGGAAAGTATTGTCACATCAGGAAGATGTACAGATAGAGATACAGAAGCACTGAGATTAAGGTGGACTCAGTCGCAGAAGAACAAGATTTCGGCTTTTTTTTTTTTACAAACGAGAACACGTGATAATAATACTGTTGATGTTGGTGTTGTGAGACCATTAGTTACGTTAATATGAACATATTAACCCTTGAGTTTGGCACAAATTACATTTTTATGGTAGCTTTAGTTTTGATTACATTTTCACTCTTCTTTGTAATTGAAAAGACAAATATATTCTCAAATCTTAAGTATATTTTATTTATTTATATGACAAAATTAAGGGAATTTTTGTCCTTTTCAATTAAGTAGTAGGGTGAAAATATAAATAAAATAAAATATTCCATTAAAAGTGTAATTTGTGTTAACCTTGGGGGTAACAGTATTAATACCCCGTTAGTTACGTCTCTCAGTTTGGAGTTATTGACAAGACAACTAACTAGGCAAGGGACCTAGTTTTTTTTTTTAAAAAAGCCACTTTTAAACGCCATTTCAGTACCAGACAACTTTTCTCATGACTGCATGTGAGACCCATCATTTACATCATAGTGTCTTCTTTTTTTCTATTATGCAAATTATAAATATCAAATTTCATTCCAATTATTAGGTTAGATTTTTTTTTTGAAAAGTAATTATTAGGTTAATTTAAGGATAAAAGGTGGTAAGTATTCTAAATTTATAGTCTAATAGACAATTTTATTTTAATAAATTTTTTAATATTTAATTTTATCATAATTTTTTAATTTTTTTTATTAATTTAGACGAAAATAGTACTCTAAATACATAATTACTAGTTTGTAGACATTTAATTATGAGGCTAAATTAGTAATTATATGTTTAGAACACTGTTTTCGTCTAAATTGGGTTACAAAATTTGATAAATTTAGGTAAAATTAAATATTAAAATTTTTATTAAGGTAAAAGTGTCTATTAAGTCATACGTTAAGGACAAACATGTCTTTTGTCCTTAGTTTAAAATGGTGTTAAGCTTTTTTTATGTACAAGGTATTTTGTCCCTCACTAGTAATGTAGTTTTAAATTTTAAATTTTTCTTATATGAGGTATTTTTTTTTTTGCATGAGATTTTTTTTTTCTAAATGAGGACGGCGATCCTTTTGAGATGTCCCGTTAAAGAATTATTGTATCTATTTATGGAAGAGTTGTAAGTCCGAACGAGATATTATAGACCTATCTAATTCGTATATAGGGTTTTGATAATTTTCAAATTTTATATTAAAAGTCTTACAATGTAATATTATTAATTCATTAAATGATATTACATTACTGATGGTTCCAAAAAAAATAGTGTTAAGCTTATAAAGCGAGTATATGACTTAATATTACAATTAATATACAAATGAATTAACAATTTTAATATATTATGTAATTATGGACTCTTTAATCTATATCAATATAGTTATTAAGCACTAATCAATAATTAGTACATCAAGTGACTAATTAGTAGGATATAAAATTTGTGTTCCAATCTTACAACTATAGTATTATTTTTAATAATGCTAGACTTACGTCGTAATGATACAGTTGTATTTTGACTATTAACGTGATATTTGACGTTTGTATTATATAATTATTATATTAATTAATACAAAAAAAACTTTAAAAACATTCGAGATAATACAATAACCATTAAATTATGTTTCGACATGTGTCTCCTTGCTTAAATATATCTTATTTTATAGTTTTTAGTATAAAATTAAGTATTTGATATTCTATTCATTACTTTTTTTTATACTATAGAATATCATATTGCAATTCAATAAATATTTTTCGCTATAAATGTGTCTACTTAATGTAAATTATATATGGCCAATAATAATATGTACATTTCCATTTGTTTTAGTGTATATTTATATAAGTTTGAGTCTCTCTATTTTAGCAACAGAAGTTTGAGTTGTCTTATATAAATATAAAAGTGGGTTTTCTGATTAACATTAATTTCTCCTTATAACATTTATGGGAGTTGACCCTTTAAGTGTCTCTATTTGTATACGAGAGTAAATTTATCTCATTTATAAGACTAAATGTAAATTTCTCTAATTTGTAAGAGTTGACTTCCCTTTAATAACAGTAAATATTTGAGTTAAATTGTAGGCTAATTAACTTAGATGTCCCCTCATTTTATAGAAATAAATATATCAGTTGGGTTGTTGGTGAATTAACTTTGAAATGATATTATATGTACAATAGTCTTTTATTTTTATTTTTAATTTTTTGTTTTGAGAGAAAGAGAGAGATACAATTAAGGGAGAGAGGGTAGGGTGATTCGAGTTGGTTTGTAGGCGAATTAACTTAAATACCTCTCTATTTATAGGAATAAATATCTAAATCATGTTCTAAATAGATTAATACGAATATAATATTTTATGTATAATATTTTTTCTTAACGAATATTACAATTAAAGAGAAGAGAATATGATGACCCGAACTCATAACTTAAAAATGTGAGTATGAAAGATATCACTTCAACCTTTCGGTGTAATAATTTTAACTTAAAAAAATAAATATAACACGTTTAAGTATTTTTTTACCTAAAACGTGTTTATTTAATTAGAGAAATTATTGAAACCCATAAGTTAATTCACTAATAATGTGAATGTGTCACGAAAAAAGTGTTTAAGCAACAAAAGATCCATCATTTAATAAAAGAACAAAAAGAAGAAAGATTCCTCACATTTTGTAATTGGAGTTTCTTACTTTTTTTCTTTTATATTGTAATGGAATAAAAAAACGAAACTAAAAGAAAAGTAATAAGATAAAAGTTATGTATCATGAAATTTGATAAAGGTTGAAAGTTAGTACACTCAAAACTTTTTATTGTCTTCATTGACATCAAACTCACTTGTTCTATTGTAACTTTGATATTTCATTGTTTTCTTTTTTTTTTATTTATAAAAAAAGTAGAAAAACAAATCATTTTTTAATAAAAAACAAATCAAATTGAGGTTGAAAATACATATAAATTTTAGATTTTAGTAAAAAAAAATGTACATCTTGAATTATGAATATCGTGAATGAATATTTACACTTATTTTAAATACGAACAAAGACTTAAATAGTTCCTTTTAGCTTAAAATGTGTTAAAAAAATAATGTCGTTTTGAGATAAAAAAAATATTATTAAAATTTCATTTACATTTTAAAAAGAATAATGTTATAATTTTGATAAATTTTTTTCTTAAATAAAGTGTCAAATATATATTGAATGACTATTTTTTGTAATTTTAAAAATTATCTACTATACTATAAATGCGCGGGGCCTTAGAAATATTGAGATCTCTTGCTTATAAGGGTAAATATTAGGATTTATGTGTTAAATCTAAAAGACTAACTTAATAAGTAGAGTGACTATTCTACTTATAAGTTCAAATATAAAAAAAATTTATAGTTAGTGTGGGATATCAATCCACTTGACAATTCTATTGAACGAAACTTTCACTGGTAAGTATCAACATTAACATTTTTGTTTGATAATAAGTCATTTGCATTCCATCTACTAAGGTTTGGCTTTGACACCTCTACTGTTGGAGCACTAATACCGATTATTTCATTCAATAATTAATTCTTCTACATTTCATTATCATAATTTAATTTTGATACTACTTATTAAGAGGTTTTATGCTTATAAGAATAAACGCTAAGATTTAGGTGTAAAATTTATGAGACCTATTAAGTAAAATGAACATACTACTTATAAATTAAAGTATTAATTTTTTTTAATCAATATAAAATATAACTCACTCAAAACAACAAAAGTTGAGAAATATAGCATTAATTTTTTTTGAATTCATAAATGGTTTGTATTTTAAAATTAGATAGTATTTATAAATGCATAAAAATAATTCTAAAATTAAAAAAATAAAAACTAAAGTGAGAGGCACGAAAATGGCTGGGTGTCCCATCAAGTACAAACTCTAGATAGATGCCGACTCCGAGAATGTCACTCGCCCACGCGCGTGTAAAGCTCAAAGTTAGAAGTTAAAAGTAACGTATGGTGCGCACGTTGTGGGTCATTATACAACGGTTGAAATTTTCTTTTTCTCGCGATAAGTTTGGTCTGGCTTCAGGCGGCATCCCACTGTTGGGATCCACGCGCTCCTTTGCTCACCGTGCTTCTATAGCTGGCCAGTAGTGCATTGCCACGTCAACTCCAACATACAATTCGGATTTATTTTTGGTTTTATTAATAATTTTTCCCATTGTTTTTTTCTTCTTAATCTTTTGTTAAAAACAAGATTAACAAAAAAAATAGAATATTATTTATATTATTGTCAATTAACATAGAAAGTCATGTATGAGGACACTTTTGTGACACATCTAATAAAATGGTATTAGATGCAATCCTTAGTCTTTCATTATCAACACCGAATGGGACCCTTGCAAATAATTAAATGTGACATTTTGATAAATTTGGTTGATATGTGGGTACTGAGTTGCTTTGTAGTTAAAGGGGGTAGCGACTTCAGAGATGGACTTCGAATCTGTCACCTGGGCATTTTGATAAGGTAGTCTTTCGACCAACTCAGTGGCAACTGTAATGAAATAGCTTATCGGCCATGCACAAGCTGATTACGATCATACCAAATCCTCCATACACAGTATGGCAATAAGCTTCAAGATCCTTTCACTCTAATACCTCCATGCAGTTAGTCAAGAATTCAAGAACAGAAACACGATAATGACACTCAATACCAACCATAAAACTCACTTGAACTTTTTTCCGCTCCTGTTTTAATTGATTACAAAGCCGATATTTGCATTAATAAAAGTCTCAACATCATTACCACATCTCGGGTAAGAATCATCTAATGGCACACATGGTAGCATTTCAAATTTACCTTTGTAGGATCCACTCATGCGAGCTTCGCTTTCAGAAGAATGAATGTGCATCTTCCAAAGCCGCCTCCACCACATCGCAAAAGCGCGATTTGTCAAAGCAGTGTTTTGACAAATGGCAGCCGCCAGGACCTGAAGTCACGAAGCTAAACTCAAATGCTACTTTTAGTAGCGGTGGGCACGGTAAGATTTAAATTTTTTTAAAAAATTTGAAATAAGTTAAATTAATTTTTTTCAGTTCAATTTTTTTGATTCGATCTGATTTTTTTAATTTTTTTAATTTTTTAATAAAAAATTAAATCAAACCAATTAATTTTTTTTAAAAAAATTAAATTAATTTTTTATTTAAAAAAATAATACCAAATTAAACTGAACGATTAGTTCAATTCAATTTTTTAATTCTTAATTATTTTTGCTTACCCTTAACTTTTAACTGTAAAGATAATATAACAACTATGAGATTCAATTTCTGTGACTGAAGCAATAAGTCATACTGTAGGGTATCACTCAGCTGGAGGTAGAATCAGATGATTTATAGTTTGTTTTAGAGGATGTTACTCAACCTTATGATTTATAGTTTAATGCAATTTTTACTTTCATTAGGAATTTAGATTTTTTTTTCATTTATTTTAAAATTAATGTTTATATAATATGATTTAATTAGATAAACCAGTCATGTATTGAAATGCTTTTTGTATAAGATTTTCTCTCAAATAATTAAGTGCAAGTATGATTGTATTTAAATTTTATATTTTGAGCACGTTAGAATATATGCAATATAAATAGGATTTAAATAGATTTTATAAACTTAAAATGTTAATAATAATATAAAAAATTACTATAAAAATAAAGAAAATAGAGAAAAATATTAATATTTTTTAAAAAAGTTAAAATTACTTTATATGTATGTTACATCAATGAAAATGCAAAAATCATTCCCATCTCTTTCAACCCAAAATTCAATTGAAACCGACAATCCCATGATTATTTTTTATAATTCATACACGTAACTTATTATTAGAATTGATGGTTGGTGGGTAATAGTTTCATTATAAAAAGAAACATAAAAAAATGTGTACAAAACAATTTACAAATGGTAAAATTAGTTTGAATTGAACATTTTTTTTTTGTGAATATTAAATGGAACAATTTTTTTTTTTAATATAGGGGAGGAGGGTTATGAAATCAGGATCTTCATTTTAGCGAATGAATAGTAAGTCCTTAAATTGTTGGAAGGGTAGTTTAATTAATTATATTATCATTAGTTAATATTTGAATTACAATATTGTAATCATTTGATAATTAAAATTTGAGATGTAATATTTGTATAAATAATAATAATAATATTATACTGTAAGTCTTTTATCATTGATCTCTTTGCAATTGAACCAATTTGTATTAATTATAAAACTTTATACAAAGCGAACCACGTGTCAAATTTTGTATTTTGTTAAAAAATAATTTACAAATTTTGACAAACATAATTAATAAGAGTAAAATTATATTTTATAATAAAAATATTATAAAGCACATGTGTTGCATGAAATAATTAATGATTGTCACCCACCCACATGAGCAGTACTAGCAAAATTTAATTGTTACTTTATATAGCCAAATTGAGTGGCACAAATAGAACCATGATGACTCAACTTCAAATTTGATTAAAAGAATATTTATATTCTCATAATTTTATTTATATATTAATATAAATAATTTAAATTATAAGTAATGTTATACATTTTAAATTAATATTTAATTTTTTAAAAAAATTTTAAATAATGTGTTAATAATTTATTATATGATAAAAGTTTTTTAATTTTTAACTAATTAATCATATTTTTTTTATCGTTCAATAAATAAGTAATAAATTACTAAAAAAAGTGTTTTTAATATTATTGTTGATTAGTTTTTAAATATTAAAACAGATTAAAAATATAATTTGGGGTTAATTAATGATCGTTGCGTAATAAAAAAATTAAAGAAAAGAGAAAAAAAAAGTAATCCATCGATTTAAGGATTTAATTTGAGTTTTAAACGAACCAAAATGAAAAAAAAGCTGAAGTTTTATTTTTTAAAAAAGAAAAAACTAAAAAGACTTACAAAAAAAAAAAATCGAAATTAAACCAAAATTGAAGAACTGACCTGTCGTTTAGGCAGTTTTGCAGTCGTTTTTCTTATACTTGGCTCAGCTTTGTCAGCTCCCGCTAAAGGGATACAAAAGAAAATCGAAATAACCCGCCATCTTCTAGCTATAGCATAGTTTCAAGCAATCTCATTCTTATATGTATGTTCCCTTATAAACCCACATAATTAAACTGCCTTTAAAATGCATTTCAAATGAAATTTCAATAATTTAGAGAATTGTCATTTAGTTTATATGGGTTTAAGAGAGAGCATGTTCTGAGCCTTAACAAGCTGGGCTTTGTTAGAGTTGTTAATCATGCTTTAGTGATCTTCAAATTGATTGTACAGAAGTTGTTTGATTATATGCCTCAATGAAACGTTGATACCCTTTTGGTTTTTGGTTGTTCGATTGTAGAATTTATTTTATTTATTTTCATCTGGGTATCACTAAATTTTGGATTGGAACTAGTATTTATACCAGGTTTGGTAATTGGGATGCCGCTCACAAATAGATGAATTTTGATGAAATTTTTACAAGTTGTTGAATGTAATTAATTAAAAACTTCACATGCGGAGTTTAATTAGCAATCTTTCTTCTTGTTGCTTGTGTGTTTGTTGACTAGGTTCTAGATTAAAGCTGATTTGATGGCGTCCTCTGCTATAAAATCTGGTGCATTGGTTACTTTACCAGAGCTGAACCCGTCTTCTCCATTCTACGAGGAAGGGGCTTCACTAAGAGTTACTGGGAAGTAAGACTTCTGCCCTTCTAACTTTAGTGGTCATCTCTTTGAATTACATTTGTAAATTTTATTAGTATGTGTTCTGTTTTTCTGTACATTTTCAAACTAGATTAGCACTGGTGACTAAATTTTTGCTATCTTTTGAGGATTTCTGAGTTTCAGCAGTTTTAGAAATTTTGAATTTTATTATCTTTTTGAATATTTGAGTTGTGAGACATATTTACTTAGTTGAGGTGCAAGTAGTGATCAGTGAGATAGTAGGTAGGGATGTTATTGGGGAAAGTGATAGTGTGCGATGGAGGAGTTGATGATTGTGGAACATACGTTAGATATAATTATAAAGTAGGATTGATACCCACAGAATACAACCTCAGATTTATCATGTCAAGTTATTATGATACATATTGAGAAAAATTTACCTGAGGAATCCATACTGATTAGAATGCGAGGGTTAGCAGTTTTCAATTAGGACACGAGAGTTTAGCTGCCTTCTACAATCAAATTTGTGTAATGCTCAATGTGGTTCTCTCTATAATGGAAAAAAGAGAAGAGATACAAATAATGATTTGACTTAAGGACCACAACTCTATAAGAGGTTTTTTTTATACTAGTTTAACTATCATCTCATCAATTACAGTTTAACTAGTATTAGGTCTCTACACATAATAAATCTCTACTCAATATATGTCTTTAGAATCTAATAAGAGATAGTCCAAAAAGATCACTTAAATTGATTTTAAGATAACCCATAATGTATAATTATTATTAATATGTGAGCTCATATAGGAAATAATAAAACCCAACAACATATATTTCAGTCCTTAAGTTAGATGATGAGACGAGATGGATGCGAGGGAGGAGATGGAAGACTGGACTTGTGTGGTGGTTTTGTGCCATTGATATGTGGTATCTTGGGCGGTGGTGTTGGGATTTATTGGTTAAATGCCGGGGGTTACCATGGTCTTGAGTTGGTTAAATGCTTGGAAGTTTATTGATCTAGCACAAGGCAAAAAACATATCAGTTAATTACAAGGATTTTGAAATCTTTGCATTCATTGCTAGTGAAAAGAACAATATCTACTGAAGATTTTTGTTATAAGAAAAATACAACTAAGAGCATCAAGTTATATAAGAAAATTACATCAAATAAAGGTGCAGCAAAGGATATCAAGTTCAATAGAAAAAAAAAATGCATCAAATAAAAATGCAGCAGAGAATAAAATCATCTGCATGTGGTTATATTTCATGTTTCGAGTTACATGATATTTACAGCTATTTTTTCTTATTCTGTCCTGCCACTCCAGTGGTTTTGATGTGTTTGCAGCTTATAGCTGTTAAAGTAGCAATTTCTTAGTTGTTTTTTTGGCAGTAAATGCCCTCAAGGAATTGTAATCTTAGATAATTTCCCCAAACTACTCATAATTTTCTTACAAATTTTGGTTTTTATATAGCTACCTATGGTGATAATATTTGCTCTCTTACATTAAGGCTGGTGTCCTGATGAGTTGTGAGTATATTCTTCAGGACCAGTATAACTAAGTTAATACTCGTGTCTACCGAATTGCTTAACAAGTTAAATGAGCAGTAGTATATATGGAGAGTGCAGATCATCCCTTGATGGCTTTGTTCTAAATAACTATCTTAGTTTGCCTGCCAGGTTTGTTTGTTAGCAGTGGGTTTGATTATGTAAAGAGCAAAGCTGTCGGAAAGCTATTTACAGCTATCTAGATATTGTAATGTGGATGTTAATAGACAATACTATTTAGCCAATCAGGTTTCCTTTTGACCAGGGAATTATCTATGGTCGGTGCCAATAAATGATGTCTAGACCATTTCTCATTGGTAAATCATTGTATTATATATGATTTAGATGCAAAAGTGAGATTAATTATTGGAAACAGGTCAACTGTTCTAATAATTTATTACTTGTGCTGATATAAGAGGTTGAATGATTGCATCATATTTGACTATTATTACTCTTTTTAGTAATACCATATCCATTTAAAGCTAAAATATCTTGCATCCCTCTAGGTTGCAAGATTTTTCAGTAGGGACAGCTATAGCTATAATTTCTGATGGAAGTGCCATCCTAAAAATTGACACTCAGCACCTGAGAGACCTTAGCTTTCGAGTTGGATCGATCTACCAGTTTATTGGTGAACTTCATATTCAATCTGACAATGAGGTAAGAGGTTGATTACCGTCATACCATATGGTTGAAGGCTTCTTGCATTTCTCTTGCCCTCTCTCCGTGTATTGTTTGTTTAGTCATGTATGGCAATATTCCCTTCTATTTCAGGCAATCTTGCAGGCCCGCGTAGGTAGGAACGTTGATGGCCTTGACCTTAACCTCTATCACCAGTCTTTGCAGCTTCTGAGACAGTTTCAGGCTGATCGCATGAACAATCCAGCAACTTAAGCAGTTCTAAATTTCAACCAACTCGGAGAATGGTATCAAAATAAAATTAATGGGAACCTATACATTCAACATGTAGAAAGTAGATGAAGTTTCTTATTTTTTCAGTACTTTACAGTTGGATCTCTCTGTTGAGCTTGCCTTTCCAGCTCATGTCAATCTAAATATTCGTCAAACTTTTAGCTCTTAAGATGTAGTTTTCTGTGTGTCCTTTCTCATATATAAATGAACGGTAGCCATTTATGATACAGTCCCACTTTAAAGATTTGACTATTGACTCCCAAGTTGTTTGATGTCAATTAGTAGCCATGGAGTATGGACCTTAGAATGGGCTATTGGGTAATGTGGACCTCAGAACCGGGCTTTTAGGTACTGCAAGTGATCATCCTAACTGTAGCACTAGTAATATTAGGTTGCATCTGATTCTTACTATTTTAGTTGTTTTCTACCAACTCATTTTAATTGAATATATAAGCACCATGTTGTATAAATTTAAAAGCAAATTACCAGATTGTGCCCCTGGGGTGTCGATTCTCGAAATTTCTTCAAGTTTGGTTCTTGTTTTATTAAAAATTGTGGTCCTGTTACAATAGAACAGACCAGACTGGCATGTTCATATGCATCTTGATTGTGTTCTCCCCTCAACTAGGCACAAGTCTCAAAATGTGACTGGTTCATAGACTGCATGATTTATATTCTGCTGCTGATACCTATTCTGCATATTCCTGATAATAATAATAGCAGAAGGCTCTGTTTGTGCACGTGATTCTTATTCTTTATTACCCAATATCTTATTATTTATTAATATTGGGATTGAAAAGATAACAAATATTTGAAGATCCATATCTGTTGGCAGTCAAATCTTTTCCGCTCGTCTTTAATCCAAGATTCCACTGATAATTATTCTTCGGTTTAAAATATGAATTTTTCTCATCTAGGATCAACAATGAAAGATGTTTCTTAAGGTCTTAACTTTTGGAATCAAATCTCTTTATCTTAAAGATAAAATCACCACTGCTGGTGTTTCTTTTTATTTCTTGTTATCATCATCCCCGTGCTTGATGTTGCGTGCTGCTTAAGATGTGCATTAGTTTATTTTTGATACTGCTCTGAAATAGTACTTTTGTTGGATATCAAAACAATTTTCAAGTTTACTGTAAATGAGTAATGATTTAGTGGTGAATGACACCGTAATGTGATATTGTCTAATAAATTTACGTCTTTAATATTATCTATAAATTACTACAAAATCGTAATAAATGTATAATTGTTCACCGTATAATAAACTATGTTCCTTACTTAATTATATTCAATATTATATTTCGTAGTGCATGCTTCAAATGGATAAAAGTGCTTTTTAGAAGCACTTATGAAATGCTTTTGTTTGATATCCTTGACAATAGGGGGATTATTTGAGATTGTCAATTTCATCTTCCTAAATTGCTTAGAAAAATGTAACTTGTTCCCACCCTAACCAAAACCACTCCATCTTGTTGCCACTATTTCTGATCTGCAACTTTTACTAACCCATTGTCATCGTCATTTTCTTTTTGTTCCAATTCTTTCAACCCTATCATTGAAATATCACCACCCCCACTAACCCTTTTTTTTAACATACCCATCTAAAAAAACAACGAAGCTTTTTCACTCAAAGACAACCATTTAAGTCCTCTCCCACGAAATATTATAATCACAAATCTTTTCATTCAAAAGCCATCACACAAAATCTTCATAAACAAACCCTTATAGAAGAATAATTTAATTAAAAAAAAATCCAAATGCTTATGTAATTAAACAATGATTACTAAGTTAAAATATGAACCCTAGAATCATTTTAGAAATCTACACTTTAGATTATCATGGCTCCCAATAGAAATCTACATTTTAGAGAAAGATTTTCTATTGCAAGTGGAGCTAATACTAAAACCCATCTTCACGCCAACATGACCCAAGAAATCTTTAATGGGTCACCCCACGTTCCAAATTAGCCAAATAAATTACAAACCCTAGATTTCCCGTGAACTCATTAGGTTGGTTAACAATTAATAAAATAGATAGCTAAAGCCTAGAGACTTGAAAGTCAACAAGTCAAAACCTACCAAATGAGAAGAAGCAAGAGAGTTGAAAGAGCTTTGTGTTGAATTTAATGGTAAATGCAAGTCTTGTGGAAACTTATACATGTCCTTATCCAGCGCGCCGCCCCACATCACACGTGAATGTTGGTGGTATGACGTGTCGCCTTATTATTCGTCAAAATTTACGCCGCATTCAATCAATCAATCACTTCCCCTCCTCCTTTTTGCTTTGCCACCGACTTCATCGTGAGGTGTTTGACAGTCCGACGTTGAGGCTTGCAATTGTGTTATCACATTGCAGCTCATGCCAATGAATAGTATTTTTGCATGTGAATGTAATGCTCATACCCTTAGCTAGGGCCACTCTAATATCCAATTGATTACATATTTCTCTAGCATCAACTAGAAAGCACGATTGGAATCCACGTGTGAATTGGGTCAGTCTGAAAATCTTATTTTTAATAGTAAGTATTATATCCAATTATAAATTACAATTTAAATCATAAATAATGATAACATTATAGCTCAAATATTAATTAATTAATTAAAATTTTAATAATTAAAAGAGTTAGAATTGTCCTTACCACCATCGGCGTTAAGATTTACATCCTTAACCTAAGTCAAGAGATATACAGATTTTATTGTTAAGATAAATAATTAAATCAATTAAAAATTTTTAATCTAATAAGAATCAGGTTATTTTAACCCCAATTGTTGCACTATTAATATGACTTTGTATATTCTCGAAATCAAAATTTTTAAAAAATGGAATGAATGTAAAAATAAAAATTTATATGGGTTGAAATTTAATTATATGAATTAATTTTAGAAGGTTAAATTATAAAAATATTTATTTTAAGTGATAAAAATTATAAAATTTTATTATTAAGTTAAAAAAATTTAGGAGGCTTGGCCCTAAGGCCCCAACACAAATCCGCCCCTTCATATTCTATTATATTAAGTTTGATTTAATTTGAATCACTATTAATTTAAAAAACTATAAATTTGTTTGATATAAAAGTATTGTAGCTTTAAATTACATTCTTTTTTATTTATTTTGGTGTTAACAGAGCTTGAATTCTAAATTTTTTAATTTCTTTTTAAAAAAAAAATAAAGTTTATCGGTTAAATTAACTGAGGCTTGAGATTTAACAATGATTAAGCAAAATTGAAAAAGATGATAATCAATTGTAAGATCGTTTATAGGGCAGCCACGTGTCGTAGGAACACACAGAAGTGTGGACAATCAACACACTGGAAAACTATCTCAAGATGAGGAAGGTAAAATGTTACCGACAAATAAATAAGTCCAATGAATCTGCATTCGGATTCAGCAGCAGCAACCCTTTCACTGTCACATAGAAAGTAGGTCCACTTCATCATCCCCCAAAAAAAGATGGGCCCTTGATCTTGAATCTTTTCTTAAAAAAAACTGGAGATCGTCGGACTTGCCCCCACTAAAAAGTGAAATCAACGGTGATTGGTCAATTTCCATCATATTTTCTGGTGGGATTGGACCCACCTGATCTTGACACTCGTCACTTTCCCATCACCTGCCCTGCACCACCTCCCACGTTCACAATTTGAAATGAAATTATACGGGATATTAACACTATTACCCCTTGAGGTTGATATAAATTACAATTTTATGATAATTTTAATTTTAATTACATTATCACTCACTTTATTTATTAAAAATATAAAAATATTCTCACAACTAAAATATTTTTAAAAAATAAGAGTATTTTCATCTTTTTCAACTAAATATAAATAATGATAATATAATTAATACAAAAGCTATCATCAAAATATTATTTATACCAACTTTAAGAGAGTGACGGTGTTAATATCCTTAAATTATATCTAAGAGTTTCATTTATATCATATCTTCTTTAATTTTGGATTAGGTTTTTTCATTTTGATTTTCTCTCCTCATTTGGTTTGGTTTGGTTTAGTTCAAAATTAAAAAAAAGAGATTAAAATAAATTAAAAAAATCAAGAATCAAACAAAACTAAATCAATTCTGTTTAATTGTTTATCTAAAAATTAGTGGTCAATTTCAAATCAATCTTAGAATTGAAAAATATTTATCCATCAAACTTTTTTCTCATTCTGTCATGAGCAGTGTTTGAATTTCAAATTTCTTGTATAAACTTAAAAATTTTACCGATTGAATCAACTAATACTTATTGATATCCTTGTAATATTATAAATAGATTGCTTTATAAGAAGTGACATGAATATTTTGGCAGCAACTTTTTTTTTTTTTTTTTAAAGAAAAATCTCTTGAAGAAACACTTGTCTAGAAAAATGCTTTATGCAAAAGTACTTTCAAATAACAAATTTATCACTTATGCATGAATCTTCCTTTCTTTAATACAATTTTTTTTATAACTATGAATGTATGTAAGATATAGAGGTTCCAAGATTTTCTTTACAAAAAATCTTTGCTTTGTATATGTGGCAAAGAAATAAGAAATTATTTAAAAGTCTTTATTCAAGGATTTTTGTTAATTGTGATTCACACCTAACTTTCCTTGATATTGGGATTTGCCTTTTGGTCCCTTGACCATCAAAATGTCTTTGAATTTTTTTTTTGTAATGAATAGTTAATGTCTTTGAAAAAATCTCAAAAATATTTTAATTTGTTTGAGTAGCATAATTTTTTTGTAAATGGCCATATATATATATATAAGAGTGTTTTAGAATGCATTTAATAAGGTAGATAATTTTTTTTATTACGTTTTTTTTTAGTTTAGGGGAGAAGATGTTTGAATTTAAGACTTTAACTACATTTATTCTATCATATTTAACCATTGCAAATTTTTTTTTAACATCAAAAAGTATTTAAAGTTATTTTTAAATTAATATTATGAGGACCATTACATAGTATAAGTATTTACTATAAAAAATACTCCTATTTGATTTTGTATTTAATTTTAGAAAAGTTGTTAACATTTACTAGTGAAACAATTTCTCTAATTTTTAAGTCATAAAATTAATCCCCCCACCCCACCAAAAAAAAAAAAAAAAAAAAGAAGAAGAAGAAAAAAGCTATTAGAATTAAAATATGGCATAAACAATGCTCATAACCAATTATAACTCTAAACAAATATCGAAATTCTAAGTTTGAGTCTCCCTCACTTAAATAAATTATATAAAAAAGCATAAACACAGTCAACAAGTTTTGCACATATTATATAAGAAAATTTAACGTATTATATGATGTAAGCTCAAGGAACATTTATTTATTTAGGTTAATTTATTAACTTAGGTGGCTTTTTAAATTAATAATAATAATAATCTCATGTGACCAACTAATTATCTAATTATTTTAATCAATTTTGAATTTGGGTGATCGGTGTTGGTCCATAAAAGGAGCCCTTGGCTTGTAATTAGCCATGTGTATGATACACATTTTTGGGCACAAATTATGTTAGTATAATTATACATTAATTATACATTTAAAATACACAAACAATTATTAAATTAAAAAACCCTTTTGGAATAATTCATATGGTAGACATTCTATATCATGAATTATTATTATTATTTTTATATTAAGTGATAATGTTTGGACAACAAAAGGGGTACCTATGGTATCATTTAATTAATTATTATTGATGTTATCAAGAACTTATATTATTTAGTTTAGATTCTTTACACTTATCTCTAGATTGAAATATTATTAAACTTGAAAAAATCAAACTTCTATGCAAGTTAATTAATTTGCAAATTAATATAATAATCCTATATAAATGGAGTTGTAAAAACAGTCCAATTTGTCTGCAATGAGTATCTATTATTTTTAACAACATCAATTTCAATTACACACATGGTCAATATGGTGTTTTTAAATTGTAATTATTGAAACAACAAAATGAGTTATTCACAATTAACATTATCATTTTTATTAGTAACAAATCTACTAGTAGTATAATTAATGTAATGAGAGATGATTAATGTGTCAAAGAATTTGATGAACATTGATAAAAAAAAATATACCCTCGTGCATAAAAATTAACTAATTATAATTAAAATACCCTATTTTTTTTTTTGAATTTGTAAATGAATTTTATAAAGTTAGAACGAATGTTCATGAAAAGTATTTGGACAAATTTTTTTATACAAAGTTAGTATAATTATAAAAATTGATATGACTTTTTAAGTTGTTTTTTAGTTAATACTATTGTTTTAAATTATAAATCATCGTATGAATTGTGTTTGTATTTTTTTAAGTATTGATCATTGATACTACAATTAGAAGATTATTAAAATAAAATATTATTTAGACACCGAGGCATATTCGAACTTATAATCGTATCTGTGTTTTAAAATTTTGTGAATGTCCAAAATTAACAAAATCTAATTGGCAATTAGCAAATAAATTTAGTTGACCCTAGGTTCAACTATAGGGACACCATGTTACTCAAGTCCACAAATTTTTTAGTTTTCCAATTTTACTAATTTCAAGAAACCAAACAATGAACTAACTACAATTAAAAAAATAAAGTTCTTCAACGTTATGATTATACAAATAACTAACAACAAAGTTCGTAACCACAAAAACTAAAAGCACTTTTAGTTAAAATGCAATTTATCAAAGCAAAAGCAGAAACAAAGCAATACACAGAAAACAGTGCTTTTGTATGTGTGTTATGTGAACGATATACAACAACAAAAACAAAAGGACTTGTGTGTCTTGTTTTCTTCTCCATAGATAAAAAGAGAGAGAGACACAACACAACAAAAGCAATTTTTTTTCTTCTTTTCCATTATTGTTATTATGGACTGTAAATGTAATCTATATCAAGAAGATTTTCTCTCTATAATTCTCAGCTCATCATCAACAGAAACTGATCGGGAAAGCTTCAGTTTCTAGCTCTCTGATGATCTTGTTTCTTGATCAAGGTATTGCCTAGTGGCTTGCATAAGTTTTTTTTTGAGTTTCGGTTAAAGGGTCTCTTGATTGGTTACTCAGAAAGTGAAAGAAAAAAGAAAAAAAATGAAAAGAAAGTTTGATGTGCTATTGTTTAGTTTGGTATGTGATGATGGATGGCAAAAACTCAAGTGGGCTTCTATCTTGAGGAAAAAACTCTTTTTGTTTGTTTGTTTCTTTTCCGAGAATGTTTTGGAGAAAAACAAGGAGAAAATGAAATTTTGAATGTTACTCTTCAAGTTATATTATGTTTTGCTCAATTTCGAAACTCTGAATTTGATTCAAAACTGTGTTCAGATTTAGTTGTGGTTTTGGTATTTTGGTTTTCAAGTAAGTTGATAAATGTGCACTCAAAGTTTGGCTTTATCTTATTTTCCTGCATTATTATCAGCTAAAAAAAAGAGTATTTTTACTTGATTCCTCATATGCAAATACTTGAATGAGCTTATTCTTTTTCATACTTTATTTTCTCGCAAAAAAACAAAAGGGTCACCTTTAATGAGTACATGGAAAAGAAAAGATGAGAGAAAGATAGTTTTGAAAGCTATTCTGCTTTTTTTCCAGCAACCAAACAGAGCCTTTCTGATATATAGGCAACTTGTTTCCTTTTCTTTTTAATAATTTTTTTTTAATTGCTTTCTACAAAACTCTAGATCTTGAGTTATTGGAATTCCATGTTAGATTGAATATTCTCTGCAATGTCTTTCAGATTTATAGCTTTTTTTTAATTTAAAAAAAAATTAAAATTCTGTTTCACATTCCCAGTTTCTTGTTTTTATTCTTTATTAAATTGAGAGCTCATGTCTTTTACTTATGTTACAGCATCACCCAATGTGGTAAATAATATAAGCTTTAACTATCCGTTTGGTTCTCAGGAAAAAAATTTGAGAGAGAAAAAGAAGAACCCCGAAGTCTTCTTTTCTTAAGAATCTCTGTGTATGTGATTTTTTTTTTTTTCAATTTTAATGTCCAGATTTTGAGTCTACATAAAAGAGAAAGAAAGAAGAAGCGCACCTTGATTCGTGGGTGCGTTGTTGTTGGGGGATTGAGTTAAGGGGAAATGGGGCATTTCTCCTCCATGTTCAATGGATTGGCAAAATCGTTTACGAGCAAAAGAGGGAGGAATTCTGAAAGTTGTGATGGAAGAGGAGCTGCAGAAGCAATGGCAAAAGAAGCCAAAAAGAATGACTTGATTTTAAGGTCTTCTGGTTTTGTAAATGTTGATGGTTCCGATAACTTTGCCTCAGTTTTCTCCAAGAGAGGCCAAAAAGGAGTGAACCAAGATTGTGCCATTGTCTGGGAGGTAAATGCATATAGCAGTGAAATTTCTTTTCCTGTGTTTCTTGGTAATCAGATGAAATTCTGCACTTACAAATTGTGATCAAAATGTGGTTCTTGTTTCGGCATTTGATTGACAAATGTGCCCGGTGTTTGTTGTGGAGTAGGAATTTGGATGCCAAGCAGACATGATCTTCTGTGGGATATTTGATGGGCATGGTCCATGGGGTCACTATGTGGCTAAACAGGTTCGAGAATCGATGCCTTCATCATTGCTTTGTAATTGGCAGGAGGCTCTCGCTGAAGCTTCTCTTCTCCCGGATATCGACTTGGATTCAGATAAGAAGCATCATAGATTCAACATATGGGAGCACTCTTATGTCAAGGCTTGTGCTGCTGTTGATCAGGAGCTCGAGCAGCACCAAAAGATAGATTCATTCTACAGCGGAACAACTGCATTGACAGTTGTTAAACAGGTAATTGAAACTCCTGATTATGTATCAACTTCATATTTGATTATTTAACCCTGTCATATAACTTGTATCTTATAACATGCTGTTTCTGCTTTCACCAGGGTGAGTACCTTATTGTAGCTAACGTTGGCGACTCGCGAGCTGTATTAGCCACCACTTCAAATGATGGAAGCTTGGTTTCAGTTCAGCTAACAGTTGATTTCAAGCCCAACTTACCTCGTTAGTGTCTCTTTTTTTCCTCTCACAAACATGTGAAAAATATTGGCGAATGGCGAGTTTGTTCACATTCTTGTTGATTGTGTTTTGCAGAGGAGGCTGAGCGGATAACTCAGTGCAATGGTAGAGTTTTCTGCTTAGAAGACGAGCCAGGAGTACACAGAGTCTGGCTTCCGGATGAGGAATCGCCGGGACTGGCAATGTCTAGAGCCTTTGGTGATTATTGTGTAAAGGAATATGGTCTCATTTCGGTGCCTGAAGTGACACAAAGGCACATAACCAGCAGTGACAAATTTGTTGTGCTTGCAACTGATGGGGTGAGCATAATGCAGCATATTACACTAACTAGAAGTAATTCTCATGTTGCTTTTTCTTCACAAAGATTGCAGAGACTAAGTTGAAAATCTTTCAATTTTCCTATCTTCAGGTATGGGATGTCATATCAAATCAAGAAGCTGTTCAAATTGTGTCCTCAACATCAGATAGGGCGAAATCAGCTAAGCGTCTGGTTGAGTGTGCTGTTCATGCATGGAAACGCAAGAGGAAAGGGATTGCAATGGATGACATTTCAGCCATTTGTCTCTTCTTTCACTCTTCTGATTCTTCTTCTTCTTCAACTGTTATACCAGCAAGTTAATGCTGTTACTACTCCAAAGTAGTAATGAGTAAAAGCTCCCTCGTTTGTAATTTCTCATGATCTGTTGTACCCTTGTTCAAATGTAGTTGATTAGACAATTTTTCACTTCCAAGTGCATACCCAATTGTTTTTTTTTTTTCTATTTTTTAATCAGGCGTAAGGCTGCAAATTTCGTTCTATAATCCAAAATTTTAAGATGTTACAAAGAATGAACGTAATCAATAAATAAGTACTTGATCATCATTCTCATGAATTCATGATGAATAAAATGAGATTGAGAATAATAGTTACAAGGAATAAGTGATTAATATTTCAAGATGAGAGGTAGCCAACCTGCTAATGCAAGTTACTACAAAATCAAAATTAAAGTATTTGATTAACTTAAAGAACATGACCACTCACATCATATAAACAAAATGTGAGAGCAAGAACCTGCAGCTTTCATTGAAGGAAAAACTGTTTTTGGCTTGTAATTGAACACCTAATTATCTTCAAATCTTAAAATCTGGTCACTCATGACCTGAGTTTTAATTGAATGCATAAATAATTTGGTATATCTATTTCATTTAAAATTAAATATGGGAGTGATAACTTTAATTGCGCCTAAATATGATAGCTTTAATCATGCCTAAATAAGGTGCGATATATTTTTATCGTACCTATATATGGGCGCGATATATTTTTATTTCGTTCAAATTTTTTATTGCACCTTTAATGTGGCATGATATTTTTTTTATCAATATTTTAATTTTTTTATTATATATGACATGATTAATTTATGTTATTTATAAATAATTAAATATATTAGTTTATGAAAATTATTTTATTTATTACATTTGTTTAGTTTAATTTAATTACATTAAATAATTATATTATTTATGTAAATTTTATAGTAATATTATTAAAATAAATAATCAATAATATAAAATAAATATAATTTTAATAAATAAAAATTTTAATATAAAATTACTGTAGTAAAATATTATATAGTATATATTGTAATATATTGTTTATTATAACAGATACTGTTAAAATAGTAAAATAATATTTTTATTTAAATTTATTATATTTAACTAAATAAGGTAAAATTTTTAAACGGTAATTAAATTCAAGGAAGAATCATTGCGATGAAATTAGTCTTAACTGTAATGCTGTGAACATATAGAAACTGGTTCTGAGACTACAGCTATGATGGGATTTTGAAGCTTTCACTTCACCCTCTAAAAAAGAAGATCATATTTTATTGGAAACATATAAACATATCTAAACACTTGACTTTTAGAAAAGAAATATATTGATTCTACTAATTTTAAAAAAATCATTTACAGGTATTTTTTTATATTTATTTTAATTAAAAAAATATTTTAATAGTAAAAATTTAAAAAAAATATATAATTTTTTTTATTATTATAATAAACAAAAATTATTAATTAACAAAAATGTTGATATAATTTTTAAAATCGTTAATTTATATGTTATTTTCATAAAATTATAGGGTTTAAATATCATTTTTTTCCTATTTCATTTTTCCTTGTAAGCTTGAAACATGATCTTGTTGATCTACCGTACTTGTTCTCTCTCTCTCTCTCTCTCTTTTTTTTTGGTCTCGAATCATTTTCATTTTTTTGATCTTTACATTTTAATTTCTACGTTTAGAGAATAAAAAAATCTTAAACATTATATAATAATCAAATCCCTAAGAAAATTAACCCCAAGGGAACAGGAAGCTACTTTGACTTCACTTTCTCAGCTGATTCCCAGCAACAGCTGTCTTCAATAATATTTGTGCAGCTTAAATACAAATTGCATTCTCGAAAATGCAATTTATTAAGATTTTTTTAACTATTAAGTAATTAAAAATTGTAAAACATTTAAGATGAAACAAAAGTACAAACCAAAATATATAAAGATAAGATTTATGTAATTTAATAATTATTTACGTTTATAATATATCAAAATTCTAACATTTTTTTATTAAATTATAAATTATTGTGATTTCTCACAAAGATCTCTCTCATGAGATTTTAATAAATTCTATTTTTTTTAGTGATGTTTCTTAAATTAAAATAGTGATTTATTTATAACATTTCTTAATCTATACAAACCCTAATCTAAGTTATAGAAAGAAAGAAAATTTAGATTAGTTAAAATAAGAAATTCAAAATAGGTTAGTCCATCGGTGCTGTGGCGCTCATTTTTCAGCGCTGCGGTACTGGTTCTCCAAGCTCGAGTGTCGTAGCGTTTATTTTTCAGGCTTGGGTGCTGCGGCATTGGAGATTCTAACTTAGACATTGCAACACTCAAAATGCAGTATTGCGGTGCCAGACTTAGAATCAGATTCTAGTTTTACGCCTTCAACTTTAGTCCTATTTTCATCATTTTTTCTTGCCTTCAACTCCGTGTCGACCCTTCTTTCTCTTTTACAAGATTTTTAATCACTATTCTTTATAACCCCCTCATTGATTCAAAATTTTTAAGGCTTTACTTGGATCCATAATCTTTACATCACATGCTTGTTTACTCAGCGATGATTCTAGTTAAGTTCTTGCACAAGTTGAATTTAACTAAGAGTAGTTGTTTAGTTAACATATTTGTAGAATTTTCTGATATTGATATTTTTAATAGACTAACTTCATCGCTTTGCATAATGTCTTTGATGAAATGTAACCTTACATCAACGTGTTTCGATTTTTCATGAAATACTTAATGTTTGCTCAAATGTTTGGCTTTTGGCTATCATAGTGCACACAAGCTTTCACTTTCTTTATTGCTACTAGCTTTGAATATATATTTTTTAACCATATGACTTCTTTAATAGTTTCAAACTGTTATATACTTAGTTTATGTAATTGATAGTGCCACCACATGCTGTAAAATTATTTTTAGTATAAAATACATCTAAACACCATAAAAATAAACCCAGAAGTGCGGCACGTAGCCTGTGTGCAAGACATGCATGCATCACAGGTTGTGAGAGAGCCCGTGCGTCGAGGCTTGGTGCCTCTCATAACAATGTGCACGTCTGAGGCATTGCCTCGCTCCTCGCACCATGTGGCATGAGGTGCAACCTCACATGGCACTGTGGGAGTGCCAAATGGGCATGCCTAATGAGCACTTGCCATGTGGCAAGCAGTAAGGAGCCTCGCATGCTTGTTATGGGTGTGTCCACCCACCCAATTGGTGCATGCCACATGATAGAGAAAAAAAGAAAAAAAATGGAAAAAAGTAAATTTTTTAATAAATATTGTAAATAAAATAATAATAATAACTATTTAAATTCAAAATAATAATAATAGAAATTCAAATAATAATAATAATAATAATAATAATATAAATAAATAATAATAATAAGGATAAATTTAAAATAATAATATTAAAATTTGTATATAATGATATAAAATAATATTATGAATAATTAAATGTTGACAATGATGACGATAAAAATTCAAAATAATTATAATAAAAGAGAAATTTTTTTGCGTCTTGAGCCCCAATAGAAATTGTCACGTGGGTGGTGGGTCTTCTATCCTTAGGGGGGATGGGCAATACGGGCCAGGTTGGTCATTGAGTTTGGGCTACACCGTAACGAGGGCGTCACGTGATTGGGTGGGGGAGAATGTCACGTCCCACATCGAATAAAAATTGGGTGGGTCTTGGATATATAAGGATGAGTATACAGCATTACCTAATAAGCTAGTCTTTTGGGTCAATGACAAACGCTCAGCCCGTGATACTATACTGAGTTGGTCGAAAAAGGGTGAGAGTTGTTTGCTTCAATAACTGGAGTGCATTCAATAGAGCTAATACTTGAGCATTATGGATGTATGGTTAATGTCCTTGGACGTAGTGGATGTGCTTGAGAGGCTTATAACTTTATAAGATGCATGAGCATTAGAACAAATGCTACTTTATGGGGTGCTATGCTTAGTGCTTGGCATATTCATGGTGATGTGGAACTTGCAGAGCATGCTATTAAAGAGCTTATTGATCTTGAACTATAGAATTCTGGTAATTATGTTTTATTGTCTAATATTTATGCAGAAGAAGGGAGGTGGGATATGTTTTATTGTCTAATATTTATGTAGAAGAAGGGAGGTGGGATGATGTTGAGAAGGTAAGAGTATTGATGAGGCAAAAGAGTGTTCAAAATCACAATGGCAGTGTGCCATTGGATAACTATGTGATGCCGGTGAAATTAAGAAGCTAAAATTTTTAAAGGTGTCTACATCTCAAGGTTTTATTGGATGTCCCGTTAACTCCATATACAAGCCAGAATTTCAGCGTGAGAATGAGTTCATGCACTTGGAAGGTGATACATCACATGTTTAAAGAAGTCCAAGTTTATCCCAACTACAACTCTATCAAGATAACTATAGTTTTATGATTTGTTTTTAATTTGAATTCTATCCATGTTACATTATTAGTATTGTATTATTAGTATTGTGATTATGTTTATCATTTATATTTTAAATAGGATTAAGATATCTATTTTATCTAGGATTTTATATTTTTGTAGATTATATATTTTGTAAAGTTCTTGTAAATTAATCATTCAGATTGAGCGTTAAATAAAAATTTTAAGTAGAGAAACTTTTCTCTTAATTTCTAAATTATCGATATTCTTTAAAAAATAAACGAGTTTTTAAAACTTAAATTCTTAGTATTTTGAGTGAATCAACAGATAATAAAAGGTTTGTTTTAAGACTACTATGCCAATTGGTATCATGGCCAGATTATATATATTGTTGTGCTAGATATAATTTTTGGACTAGTACACACTACCATTACCTAAAACTAAGGGTAAAAAAATAAAATTGAAAATAAAAAATCGAACTAAATCAAACAGAATCGACCAGTTCAATTTAATTTTATTCATAAAAAAAATACTGTTTAATTTTTATTTAAGAAAAATTGACCAGTCTAATTCGGTTCCAATATATAAATATATATATATATATATATATATATATCAAGCAAAAATTAATTTGTCAAGACGGAAAGGAAGAGCTGTAGTTCAAGGTACTACGTGTCAAGTTCTTGTTACTCGGCGCCTGTCATCAGCACCCCAAAGAAAGAAGAAGATGTGAAGCCAGAAGCAGATTAGGTAGTTCCTTCTTCGACTGCTGCAAAAATAGCTGATCAGGAGAAGGAAGCTGTGAATGTGAAGCAAGAAGAACTTGTCAAAGTTCATGTGGTAAAATGAAATTAATCTCTATATATTGAGGCTGAGGGGGCAGTAATATATATATGTATATATATATATATATATATATATATATATAGTACAGTGTATTTATAAAATATTATTGCTTGATGGTTTGTAACATTGCTGGATTGTACGTGTAAAGCCTCCTCTTCAACTTCACCTCTTGATATTTGTGTTTAGTTTAATTCTCTTTTTATCTTATTTCCTACAACTGGGAAAACTTCATCAGGAAAATGGAGTTGGTAATAATTGTTATAGCAGAATGACCAAGATGGTATCACCCCGCTGTTGGTCTTTGCATGGATGCATCCATATCCAACAGTAGAAGAGAGACATCAAGAGTGGCGCCACCAAAGTCAAAGATCACGACATCCTTGAAAATCGATTTCCTGTCAAAACGATAGACAATGGCAGCAGCAGCGGGTTCGGTCATCAATGGTGGAGATGACATGGAGACCGACCACAACAGCGGCCTACTTGTGCATCCCTAAAACTGGTTAAGTCATTCGAGAGAAAGAGCGACTGAGAAACAGATGCTAGAGTTATTTGTGTTCCTCTTCTTCTTCTTCTTAGTCTGCAATTGACCTAATCTTATAATGAGTGATTTAGCATATGGTTTCTAGGGCTGTAATCTTGGTTCATAGTGGATAGCCTCTTCTATGCTGAGCTCAAAGTGGATGAAGGTTTCGTTTCTTGAAACCGAACCACTATACATCGATTCTTGATTGTGTGTGTTTGTTATAGTATTCTTTGTTCTTGTGTGATTTTGTTGCCTTTTGTTGTTATACAACACCTAATTTCTATTTTCGGATTGCAGTTCTCCAAGGAGTCAGGATAAAGCTGGACGTTATTAAATTACTCACAGCCCCGCTCGGAAAGACAATTGTGTGAATGTTGAGACAGTCAGAGGAGGTTCCGGAGCAATTGCCTGATACCGTCCTTAAGCATTCTGGTGTGAGAGGAACCGATGAAAAAGCCACCTTGCACCATTTTGTTGTACAAGAAACAATCTAGTCTAAAGAAATCTAGAGTTCAGATATAGCATAATGGAAAGACCAATCAGATACATAAAAATCAGAACTGTTGAAAAGAGAGAAGAAGATTGGAAAATAATCCAGCTAGAACTTTGTTCAGGTTTGATTACTGAGCGCTACAATGTCAATAAGACAACAACAATTAATCAGGATGTTCTTGAAAGCTTTGTCTCAAACTTTGAAGTTTAAACATGATTATGATAAATACAATTTTACAGATCTTCTGTGGAGAAATTTAAAAGCCATTTCTGCATCAACCGCAGATCCAAATGCAAACATCTCTAGCTGTAAAGTCCATCTTATTCTTGCTCTGAATGGATTGCCACCTTGTTCGATGTATCAATGTTGATTCTCTATATATATGAATGGGCGACCCACCACGAGTAGCCTCTCCAATTACCATAAATACGACTGTGTAACAAAATCAAATCAATTGTCACACTAATCAAGATATGAATCATCTATGATCTTTGACTAACATTACAAGTAGCTTATTCTAAAATATACAAAATTGACTCATAAATATAAAACACAGTTATCACTCGTTAGATAAATATCTAAAACCCACTGTCCCTCACCTCTACATTCTGCTCATTGATCACAATAAATCTTTGGGTTGTAAAACACATGTTACCAAAGCGGTAATTACAGATATATCACGAAGAATAACACGTCTACTTTTACTTGTTTTGCATGGCCAAGTGTGGTTGCTGGATCTGTGTGGGAAGTGAAACTTAGAAGCAACGGAAAGGTACGCAATCTACAGCAGTATATGAAACAACATTTCCTATTTTTCAACAAATTAATGTTATAGATGCGTTTCAATTCCAATTCAGATGCATCACATCAAGAGCAATATGAATTGTGACGGAAAACTTTAAAATGCTTCGAATAAAAGAAACTCTATTTCTTACTTTTTAATAAAATAAATAAAATATTGTATTAAAACGCCGTAGAGAACATCATATATGTAATAGTTTGTGCAAGATTAGAGATAACACAGATTGTGAGTATGGTAAATAGATACATGACAAATTCGGATAAGGATCATTGACTTACAGTGAAGTAAATTTTGAGATATCTTAAGGGGACGCCAAATCACAAGTTGATGTATAAAAAGAATGAGGACAACAGTGTAATGGTAAGAGGATATGTAAATTCAAATTATGCAGATGATTTAGACAAGAGAAGATTGTTGACAGATTACGTATTCACAGTGTTTGAGTGTAGTGTATATTGGAGATCAATTTTATAACATGTAATTGCACTATCTACCAAAGAGGCAGAGTACATAGTTATTGGTGAAGCTATTAAAGAGGCCGTGTGTTTAAAAGACATATGTGTGAAGGTAATGGCTACTGAAGATGTGAACATCGGTGTATATTGTGACAGCCAGAGTACTATACACCTAAGCAAGCATCAAGTGTTTTACGATAGGTCTAAACACATTGATGTGCGGCTTTATTACATTCGAGAGATTGTCTAAAGTGGTGAAGTAAGTCTAACTAAGATAGTGTCGTCTGAAAATCCTACTGACATGTTGATTAAGTCATTACTCTCGGTTAAATTCATCCTACGCAAAGACTTAACCAAAGTTACTACTTTGTGAGAGTGATCGAAGATGCAGAGATGAGAGATTAAGTTACTTTGTAAATAATTTTGAATCAATGAGGGAATTTGTGAGAAAGTTAATTAAAAATCATCGAGATATGATTTAAAGAGAAAGTCAAGTGCGTTGAGTACGCGAGGATCAAAAACGGACGTGAAATGAGGTAAAAGACGCATCTGGCAGTGCCCAAGTATGAGTGTCATGGCGCTAGGTTGTGGGCGTCAGGTTGTGGGCGTCGCAATGCCTAAAACAAAACCTAGACGTTGTAGCGCTAGACGCTCAGTGCCGCCGCGCCCAAGCGAGAAAGCCTAGAGCCACGACGCTAAGAGCTGGGGGCCGAAGCACCTAGCGCGGGGAATAATTTTTCATTTTGAATCAATTTATTTTGTCTCTTACTTGTTCCGGGACTTTTTAATATGACTCACACACGTTTAGAGTAAACATAGGTCGTCTTAAAACCTATATAAAGGCTCTCTATTAACTTGTAAATATATCTTGGTGGTTTTTGTAAAAATCTTTGTGATTAAAGTAAGATCTTTGTGATTAAACATATTTTGTAATTGTTAATGAGAAAAAATCACTTAGCTATAAGAGAGAATAATTACTTTGTGAGTCTTTCTTATAAAATGTATATTTTGTAAGTGTCTTTTCATTTAATAATAAGAGTGTGTGATCCTGATTCGCCGTAAATATAGACAAATTACAAAATTACAAAAATTTTATATATTATTTTTCAATTTTTCTCTCTTTTAATTTTTTAATTACTTATTCTATATTATATTATTTATGTTATATTATTTATTTATCTGCTTTTACTTCAACAACTTTTGATCATATAGCAAGATAAAGATATATCTTTTTCTTACGGTACAATTATATAAGAAAAAGATATATCTCTTCTTTACTGTGCAATTATGTAAATGAATTACCCCCACACACACCACTGCACCACCAAAAATGAAATGATTAAATGTCTAAAATATTTAAGAAAAACAAATGATCTAGAGACGAAATACAATACATTGTGGACAACTAAGACAACGCAATTATGTTAATAAAGCTCGAGCTTGTAAAACGAAACTAGAAAAGATACCCCAACTCAGTTTATCATAAACAGTACATAAATTAGTCATTTTCTTTCAAAACCACTGACTGCATATGAACTGATCACTGGAACACATCATTTAGATTGCCTAAATAAATTGAAAGGAGAGGAACCACCTTACCAGACTTGAAGTCGAATTATGTATGGTCATTTACGAACATTCGGTGAAACAAGACTCTCCACGTACGCTGTGGCCGTTGTATTCCGAGAAATCATTAGACTTTCGAGTTTCCTTTCATTAGGGCTACACCTTATCAATTCATTCGAATTGTTTATCAGTATAAATTCAGCTGTTGTTGTAAAGCATACCGGCGCCAACCAACTTTTGTAATTAATTAGATTACAGTCCTCAAAGATTCTAAATACTTTCCCCCAAGTTGACTGCACTCCGTATTCCCTCATCATCCATAACTCTAACTCTACACCACCGTCGGGGCTTTCATAAGAATAGATTAAACAAAGGCATCCGCTAAGAACCGACAACACTGTAAAATTCTCAACCTCCGCACTACCAGCACTAGGCATTGGCACCTCAAAGAAAATTTCTTCTGCCAAGTTAAAAGCGCAAATAGCATTAGACGAACCGTGTGAGCATCTCCGCTTGGCAAGCCAATGGAGGTTTCCATTCAAGAGGGACCCACGTCCACCCTGCCAGCAATGAAAATCATACAAAGTGTTTCCAATCTCTCTCCAAGAATCAGTTTTTGTTGCCAAAATCCTGAATGTGTTGCGAGGACCACCAGAGAGTGTGGCACAGAGAACCTTGTAATCGTCAATTGATGAATCGTAACCAAAACCATAGAAATGCATATGTTGGAAACCGGGATCCGGCAATTCCTTGTAAGCCCCCGTGGATGGGTTCCATAAAAAGAAACTTTTGCAGCCACTTAGAGATAAACAGATCAAGCCGTTGCATGAGCCTACAACTGCAACAACTTCACGAGGTTTCCTCAATGGAAAATCAAGATTTACAATCGCACCTTCATCAGTAAGAGATGGTTTTGAACAGTCCAAAGATTGAAGACCGGCAGATGATGAGAGAAGGACTCTGGGGCTTCGAGACTGTAGCTTCTGTTGCATCATGGGATCGGAAATCAGAGAGAGCCATATCTTGCACACGCGCTTGAACCGCCCCAGAGACTTGAGGGGCAATCTTGAAAGTATCTCAAACAGGATTTCTTGGGGGAGATGATCCAGCATTGTTTAAAAGAAAGAAAGGCAGAGAGCAGAGATCTGCAACTCAATATACTCAATCTGTTTATGGAGAGGAATTCAAGCAAAGAGATATCAATCAATAATGCAGATACTTTTCAGCGTTCCGTAAGGATTATTATTTATCCTCGAGTGCAGTACCTAATCTTTCCTTCATTAGTAAGCGCCGTAAAGAGTTAAAGACATCACTCGGTTAAAGATGATTTAGGGGGTTGTTTAGAGAGTTAACGGAGGACATTTAGCATCGTTCAACACAAAATATACAGGAAGCAAATTTTCTATGACGTCTTTCCAAACTACATTTACTAAATGTACTTCCCTTACGCATTTACTTAAATCAACTACCTATAAAAATTTATTGAGACAACAAGTCAATTTAGTAATATATAGAAGTTTAATTGCGCGATGCTATTAAAAAAAAAATTACTATACACGACTTTCTCAATATAGAGGTGCAAAAGCAAATTCAACCATATTCAAAGTCGTGACACATTATTCAAATAAGTGCACAATCATGGTTAGTCGTGGCACATTCTTCATCGCACATTAACTGCTCAGATAATCTTGGATATACAACGTGAAAGAAAGGAAAAATCAGTGTGTTGTTGTTTGTATTCTTGTTTGTTCTTTTCTTGAACTACTATCGTTGGCTTTGCTTGCTGAGAAATATTCGTATGAAAACGAGAGTACCACATTGTTCGTACGCCCGTTTAATAAAATTATAATACACGCACTCATTGATTAATCAGATTACTAATATTGATAATGAGAAAGAAATTTCTAAACAAGTGACGTACATTATTTTTCTATACAATTTTTTTCTCTTGCTCGGAAGATCTTGTGTGTGCTCAAGTTTCTTAATCGCTGAAGAATCAGGTTGCTTTGTTGACACTTCTTCTTTTTCTGTTTGACAGAAGCATACAAAGGAAAGGATCAATAATCCATTTGCTTGAAGACTGAAAGTGGCCTGCCATAAACGTGTCTCTGTAGTGTGTGCATGAAGAAAAGAAGATAGTCTTGTTATCCTTTGCTCATCGGCCATATTGGTCTAAGGATGCACGATGTAGTTAAAGATGACAAAATGTCCTGTGGGGTTAGGAATTTAAGAGGTTTGCTATGAGGTATTTTTATAAAAATTAAGTGAGGTATAAAAAAATATTAAATTTTAAATTATTAATAAGACGAGATAGAATTAAACTTCTCTAGTTCCTTCTCCCTCTGTTTTCTGTAAATATATTAAATTTAATTTTTTAGTATATATTTATAATATATCTTTTTTTTATAATTTATATTTAACTAGAATATACTTTAATAATATTTTTTTGTTAATAAAAATATATAATAAAAAACTCCTGCAATCTACTTTTTTTTTATGTTGTAAACAACAAACAACTTTAATTTAAGTTGCTGTGAGGATTAGAGACCGAGAGTTTATCCTAAAAGGGGTAGATTGAGTTCTAACAACATCGTATGACATACGAAAATGATGATGTAGTACTTTTAGTCATGTTCATTTCAAGCTGGCTCAAATGAAACTATGGTAAGACAATACATATAATGACTGCATTTAATAATTTAGTTGAATTTAATAATTTAATTGACTTGCAGACTTTAATTGTTGTAATTTATTGTCATTTTCTAGATGTCATGTCTTAGGACGTGCATACTCTATCCCTAGACTTTGACAAATAGCCACATTATGTATTCCAACTTGATGCTCTTGAAAGTATCCAAATTATACCACCTAATGCAGCTCGAGGCATGAGTATGTTTGGGAGGCAATACAAGCCCGCATGGATTAACCACATTTCGTTTACAAATCCTATGCCTAGAAGGCTTGGGAAGAGGAAATTTATATTGGGACAGTGCTTACGTGCCATTCCAATTATTGTATGGATGTTTTATTTTTTTAATATTTGTATAATAAACATTTCAATTTAAACATTAATTATTAATTATATAGTAATGAGCATGTAAATTTTTAGGCACTATTGATCTAAAAGAATTTATATTTGATGTAAAGGAGTTTAGATTTGATTTAAAGAAGCTTAGGTCAGTACTAAAAGTTACATTTCTAAGAATTAGAACATTGTCTAAAATAGGAATAAAGACCTAAGAATATATTAACAATGACGTAGTTGTAAGAATTTGTAAATGGTGCTAAGAAATATTATTATATAGTATATCTTCGAAGACATCATTCTTGGTTTAGGGTTACTGCTACGGGTAAATCGGTATTCTTTCTGGACCAATGTGTGTCTATATCAAGATTATCCAGATAGTTAATCTTAGTAGATCATTTTATGAGCTTACAACTCCAACAATTTTACGAGATTTCTATCAAGTGGATGTGTGATTAATTGAGTGTACGTATAATTTAAATTTTTTTTACATGCAGTGAAAGTATAACATATAAAATACACTCAATTTAACATAATTGTACACATATATCTCATATATGTTCATATATATCAATTAAATAAATTGTAAGTGAGAAATGCTTATCTGGATTAAAAGTAGCTTTCAATTCTTTAAGAGTTATAATATTCAAATTTTGAGCTTTGTAGTACATGTGCCATATATTCCAAGCAGTAGCTAAACGTAATCACAAAGCAAAAATTTAGAATAAAATATTGAATATATTTGTAAGCGGCGGTTTACAGATTAGATCTCATAGGCGGCCAAAGTCATTATTTATAATACGTATTAATATTAATGATATATTTTTACACCCTATGATATAGGATGTGTGCCCGAAAGCTGCAACATTTTATCGGGTTAGACCAGCTCAAATCCTCTGCTATGCCTGTACGTGAGTTACTCCGTCAAGTTAGACCAATTTTTCTTGGTTACAAGTTTAGTGTGATTTTTAATATATATATATATATGTAGTACATATTTTCAGAGTTATTTTACATATATTCAGCTTGATAATAGATTTTATGATAGTTTACGCTTTTAGATTTTCAAATCCCAGTATTATGTTATGATTTTAGTTTTATCACAAATTTTATAACAACTCATATTTTCAGTATAAGTTTATTGACTACTCAGTATACACTTTATGATTATTTTATTTTATAGATTTATACGTATACAATACATATAAAATATATAATATTTTTTAATTATGTCCACTCACTGAGTCATAAGCTCACCATTTCTTTTTATTTTTTTTATTTTTTCGGGTTGTCACAAGAATTCGTGCAGTGTGATACAGTCGTCATATTTTGAGGTTGACCCATGACACGTATAGCTACATGAGTATCTCAGTCTGTGTATTTACAAATCTTTATATATATTGGAGTACATGTGTACACTTTTGTTGACCCAAGTAGCACTGTTGTATCAAATATATAAGTAAAGAATATGTTAGTCCCATGTCATTGTAGGATCCGCCTCGATTCTTAAGGGAGCTTGGGTCGGGTCCTGTCAAGCTTACCTTGAAATGTGCTGTTGCATAATTCTAATTTACAACAAAAATGGTAGGATTGTGAATCTATAATAACAGTCACAAAATTTTTAACGGTAGGTGTTTTTGATTCTTATGGGAGATGAGTGAATTAATTATTTTTAGTGTTTGTTCTTCACAACCCTTTGTTTAGAACTACTAACAAAATACTCTAAGTTCTTCTCTTAATTCCCACACACATGAGACTCTCTTGAATGGAATGGATGAGAGCCTATTTTAGTTTTGTCCAAATTATGACTAATTAAAGTACTCACTATTCATAATTGTTGACTATTCCACTCAAATAATTTATCAAACACTTTAAAAATGACCACTAAAAATTTTCTTTATCTAACAAATGAATTATTTAGGTAATTAATAGCCAACATTAAGGCCCCTTATTGTATAAATAATACAATTGTCATAACTAATATTTTTCCTTTTATAATAATAATAATGACTTTTTTTTATTAATTATTTAAAAATAAATTTTTAATAATTACTTTTACCTCATTTATTTTTACTAGCAAGGTAAATAAGTCATTTCAAAGTAAAAATAAATCATAGACAATATTGTGTAGTGGCTTTGATTAACAGTGCGGTGGCTTCACTATTTGAATGGTGGTGGCTGGCATACATGATAGCTGAACGATAGATGTAGTGGCTAGTGTGTTCGGTGCCTAATTATATAAATAATACAATTGTCATAATTAATATTTTTTCTTTTATAATAATAATAATAATAATAATAATAATAATAATAATAATAATAATAATGACTTTTTTTATTAATTATTTAAAAATAAATTTTTAATAATTACTTTTACCTCACTTATTTTTATTAGTAAGATAAATAAGTCATTTCAAGATAAAAAGAAATCATGGACAATATTATACCACTTATCAATATCTAATTGGTTAACAACTCTTATCAATTAATTAAGTGATGTACTTAACATTTAAGTTAAGAAAATTTTACAACTTGAGGAACTCTTAAACATATTTTCGGTTTGCTGAAATTTCTTGAACCGAAATGTTCAATCTAATATGTTGCCCTAGTGCACAACGATTACATGCCATCTATTTATGAGACTCTCTAGGTCTATGCTCGATTTATTATATGAAACTTATCCATACGTCCGTGAATAATATCCCACACACATGTTATGAATATTACAAAATGACGCACTAAACCATACAAGTTGAGGTTATAACATATCTGTATAATCCTTCCATTATATATATCCTGAAAGAGTGGAGACATAAATCAACACCGCCAAATCTTTATATGCTTGACCGTAAACTTATTTCTAGATTTGTATTCAATAAATAATATTCACAAACACCTTTCCGATATTATTTATCCCTAGGGTAAAACTCTTTTCTCAGGTTTTACTGTTTATCTCCATAAGGCTTTTTGAAACACAATCTTGGAGCATTAAGATATATTATTTACCTAAATAAGTTAATGGATCATATATCTACGCACATCGAACTTTATGAGTATCAGACCATACTTAGCGACACTCACCGGTCAGACCATAAAAGGTTTCTGACATATGTGAAATCAAAGTATAGTGGATTACTCACAAGCCCACTACGGCACTCAGGTCACGAATACTACTCAACTGGAGAACACTCTCAATTAACAGTTTTATGGGATGTCTATTAGAGGTCCTTGTAAGTCTGTTCAATAATCAGTCCTTACTGAATACCTGCATCTCTATATGAGATTCTACTAAACTTATAGTTTACTAAGACTAACCATCTGAACTATCTAGATATAAACATATATTGATTTATATTTAATAAGGTCTTCACCGATAGACCCGCATAAGTAAAGATAAATCAAGAGCATATTTGCACAATGTCATTTTCTAGCACCATTTAAAACTCTTTATAATTACGTCATTACTAATGTATTCTTAAGTTTCTGTTTCATTTTAAATAAGGTTTTAACTCTTTAGATTTCACTGACTCTTATAACATGTTAACTCTTATCAGTAATAACTCTTAACATTTATAATTTTCAGCGTTGTTGATTTTTAACCTTAATTTAAATTCTTTTAGACAAAATTTGAATTCTTTTAAATCATACAATACCTGAAATATTATTAATATCTTATCACATATTAAATATAATTATTAATTTAATAAAATGATATTAATAAAAATTTATATATAAAATAAAAATAATATATAAACACAAATTTTAATAATTTTTTTAATAAAAAATTAAAATTTACAATCGCACCTCGATAGTTTTAAACAGTTTAAAGATTGAAGACCGACAGATGATGACAGAAGGACCATGGGGCCTTGAGTCTGTAGCTTCTGTTGCATCGTAGGATCGGAAATCAAAGGGAGCCATATCTTGCACATGCACTTGAACCGCCCCAGAGACTTGACGAGCAATCTTGAAAGTATCTCAAACAGCGTTTCTTGTGGGAGCTGATCAAGCATTGTTTAAAAGAATGGCAGAGAGCAGTGACCTCCAACTCAATATACTCCATTCGTTTATGGAGAGGAATTCAAGTCAAAGCAACACCAATCAATAATGCAGATACTTTTCAGCGTTCCGTACCAAATTATTATTAATTCTCGAGTAAATTTGAATTATTCTTTTTTTTTTTTTAAGACGTGGAGTACCTAATATTTCCTTTACTAGTAAGTGCCGTAAAGAGTCAAAAGACATCACTAGAGTTAATGGGGGAAAATGAGCATCGTTCAACACAAAATATAGAGAAGCAAATTTTTTACGACGTCTTTACAAACTACATTTACTAAAAATACGTCCCTTACACATTTACTATAAAATTTTATTGAGACAACAAAGTCAATTCAATACTTAAAAAAAAAAAAAAACTATACATTGCTTTCTCAACGTTAAAGAGGTGCAAAAGCAAATTCAATCACTTGCACAATCGTGGCATATTATTCAACCAAACCAACAACTTATAAAATATATTGAGTTCATAACCACACACACATTCATGGTTGGTCGTCGTACATTCTTCATCGCATATTAACTATTAAGATATTTTGGATACAACATTAAAAAGAAAAAAAAAAGGGAAGAATTTTCATTGTTTATATTTTAAACTCATATTTTTTAATGAATTAAAATGTAATTTTTAATAAGTACAAAGTTTAAATTTAAATTATTTTATTTTTGAAGTATATTTTAATTCTTTCACAGAGTTGGTTATTCGAAATTTTTCTCCAAACTTAAAACACATTTTAAAAAATTTAGCATTAAGAACATGTAGATTAACTGTTTGGACACTGATATTTTAAAGATTAAAAATTAAATAAACAAGTCGAAAAGTGAAAATTCAGAAATTAGGCAAAATTGGTGAGTTTTTAATTTTTTTACTTTAATTTTGTTAGAAATTTATGAAAATAAATAGATCGAAAATAGTATAGATTGAAAATGAGTATATTAGCTTGATAACGATCGAAAAATAATAAAAGAATTAGTAAAATATAATAAACCACTAGAGAAGACAGTTGAGGATGACAACGCATGCTTGCCGCAGGTGCGCCCAATGGGCGCATGCCATGTTAGAGAAAAAAAAGGACAAAATAAATAAAAAAATAAAAAAATTCCTTTTTATGCTTTTTTTTTTTGTATGCTTTGTAGTTTTGTTCGAAACCGTTTATTAGAAGGGGGTGGACACGACGGGCAAAAAGTAAAAAAAGAAAGAAAAAGTAAAAAAAGAAAGTAAAAATTGTAAATAAAATAATAATAAAAAAAAAAAATAATAACAACTATTTAAATAAAAAAAAATTATAATATTAATAAAATAATAATATGAGGATAAATTTAAAATAACAATAATTAAATTTGTATAACAATTATAAATATATAAAATAATAATGAATAAAGTAATTAATGATAATAATAATAATTGAAATAAAAATTCAAATAGTAATAATAAAAGAGACAAAATATATATTAGTAACTAAATTTATAATTATTATAATTATTATGATAAATAATATAAGAATAAAATAATAATAATAAATTAGCGTAAATAATAATAAATATAAAATTATTAGATAATAAATATTAATAAATGAAGAAAAATACTAATGATACAATATTTAATAATTAATAATAATAAAATAAAAAAGTTTATTCTTATAGTTTTAAAAATGATAATAATTGAAATAATAATTCAAAAGGAAATAATAATAAAGATAATAAGAATTAAAGTATAATAATTTTCATAAATAAATTAAGAAGTAAAACATGAATAATAGTGACGACGACAACAACAACAATAATAATAAATATGAAAATTTAAATAATTAGTAATAAATAATAAAAAAATAAATTTATTATTATTTATCTTCTTATTAATAATTATATTAATATAATAATAATTATATTAATAATAATAATTAGAATTATAATAAAAGTAGTTGTAGTAATAATAATAATAATAATAATAATAATAATGATAATAAAAGTAGTACGAAAGTTGATTTATATAACTTATAATAATGAAAAGGGATATTATCATTAATACACTTGAGGTAAGGTTTAATTATAAAAATACCTATATATTTTAGATTCCATAAATAATATCTAAACGTTTTGAGAAATTTCATTAATGCCTTGCCCTTAGAGAATCTTTCATCAAAATTAATGAATTCTAGGTCAGTAGTTATAAAATGTCTAAATTGCCCTTAATAATAGAATTAATATGACTATTATACCCTTCTACCAATATTTTTTTAATTAATTTTACCTTATTACATAAATAAATCAAAAACCACTTTAAGAAATAAAAAACCATCAAGCTGCTCTTACCAGATAAGAAAAAACAGAAAAATTTATAATTCAAACTTTACATCTAATATTTTTTTCCTGCAATTATTTTTTTAATAAATAAAAACATGAATGAACCCTACATCATCCTCCCTAACCACCGCTAAAAAATCCAAACAATCATTCCCAATTTAAACAACCATTTTCATAATACATCATCCACTATAATCACCACTCAAAAACCCAAACAACCATTATCACAATCCACAAACCGCTTCAATACACATCTAATCTTCTTTTTTTCTGCAATTAATTTTTTAATGAATTAAAACATGAACTAACCCTATATCATCCACCACAATCACCACTCAAAAACCCAAACAACCATTTCTACAATACATAAATCAAATTTCAATAGAATTTCACAAAATATTCAAACCTACAAAATAACAATACTATAAAGTACCTCAAAAGAATTTTGATTTTATCAAACTGAGGGACAATAGTGGAGGGATGATGGAGGAACAGCGACGGCTTTGATCTTTGATCAAGACTTCATCCTGACGGATGTGGTTTTGGAATCGATGCCTCTGGTGGTGACAGAGAATGATGGTGCCTGAACATCGTGGTTGGCATCTTTGATCTTTGACGGAGGCTTCCATTGATAGTGCGACTGCTACGATTGATGGTGTGATGGCTTTCAATGACTGTGTGGTGACTTTGATCTTTAAACGATGATTTTTCACATACACGATAGCTGAATGATAGATGTGGTGGCTGGTGTGCTCGGTGCCTAATTTTGAAAGTGAAGATTGAGATTTGGTTTTGGAATTGAACACCTATTTTCATAAGACTGAGATTTGGTTTTGAAATTAAACACCTAATTTCACATGAAAAGAATGAGATTTGTTTTTGTTTTATTTATTTTAATATTTTTAAAATATTTTTTTTATTTAATATTTAAATGTATAAAATGACTTTATTATCCTTATCTCGTTAATTTTGACAAAATTTTCTAATAGTGGAGCATTGATGAAAATTCTCAAAATGTTTGGATATTACTTGTGAAATTTAAAATAAGTGAGTATTTTTGTAATTAGGCATTACCTCAAGGATATTCATGATAATATCTCTAATGAAAATAAAATTTAAAATGCTACTACTAATAATAAAAATAATATCAATAATAAAGTAAAATATATATTTTGTAATAAAGATTCAATAAATAATATAATAAAAATAATGGTATTAAAATAATTATAATTATAAATAATTTATTATTTTTATAATCTGTTTATTAGCACTAAAATGAATTTTTATGTAATTTTATTGGAAGAAAAATGTCTTTAAATGGTACAAAATTCCGACGTAGGAGTTATATCCCATAACGCTTTCAGCATACACAGTTGTGGGCAATTGATAGTATAAGACAAAAGTTAACGCTCGATCAGTTGGCAGTGTTCAAGGGAATAGGCATGGGTCTGTTTGTGAACATACGACTCATTATTTTTTCAGAACTGTTGGTGCACAAGATCTTGTTACAATAGGTGCACATTATTAATTTGCATGAGGAACTGTGGTTCCTAATGAGCAATAGGCAGATTCGATTCTTGCGGAGCATGTTTACACTGATTATGGGATTGAAGATGGGAGATTATCTTTTTGTTTGAGATTTAGAGAGAAAATTACAAAGTTAACTGTAGCAGCAGTATTGGCCAGAGGGAAGACATTTGAAGTATATAGATTGGAGCACTTATACAATGTTATAGACTTTGCGAACGTCGACAATGAAGACTTGGTGAAGCTTAATTTGGTGTATCTAATTCATAAATTATTGATTTCACGTGACAACCGTAGAGATGTTCAATAATTTGTGCTATATGTTGTGGATGATTTGAAAGAGTTAATTAATTATTCATAGGGAACATGGAGTAGTCCACTATTTATAATTTACTTAGGACAACATGCATTGAAAAGATGAATAAAGTCAGGAAGGATCCTACTTTGATCAAAGAGAAATATAACGTGTACAACTTTCATATACTATCCTGATATGTAATTTTTTTAAAATTTATTATTGATGTAATTATTTATTTTTATCAAGTCTCATTTGTTGTTCTTAATTAATTATTTGGCATGGATATACAAGATCACATCGGTCTGTGGGAAAACATTCACATGTTGAGTAACTAACTGCTTCCTGTATTGTTAAATTGCGTGAACAAGAGAACTATGCAATTGAAAGAAATGGATGATACATTTTTGAAGCATGAGCGTGTACTTTGTACTTCACTCTATTTTATTGTATTTTTTTATAATATTGCTTAATTTTCAATTTTGATACATAAAAAAATTTTGTAAGAGGGGAGATGTTAATAAAGGTTTGTGTCTTTTTAGGGAAATGAGTGAGAGAAGTATTATTTTGTGGAATTTGATAATTTCTTGCATAGCACATAATGGGAGGGATAATGAAGCTCTAAGACTATTTCATTAAATGCGTGACCTGGGATTGGAATTAGATGAGGCAATTGCTATGTTGCCTATTTACGCTTGTATGAGAGCTGTTGATGTGGGGTAGTAGATTCACTCTTGTGCTGAATCAAGTGGATTTTATTAAAAACAATTCAATGGGGAATACAATAGGGGATTTTTTTATATAGTAAATGTGGAATTTTGGATTTTGCTAGAATGTTTTCAATAGAATGCCTAAAAAGATGTGATATCTTGGATGCTATGATTTTTGGACTAGCTTTTAACTGTAAAGGTGAGCTTGGACTTGAGTTGTTTGAGCAGATGATGGTCAAAGGTGTGAACCTTAGTGAAACAACTTTTGTAGGTGTTCTAACATGTTGTGCCCATGCTGGGTTGGTCAAAAAATGGCATGAGGTTTTTGCTTCAATGATTGGAGTGCACTCTATAGATGGTAAATCTTGAGCATTATAGATGTATGATTGATGTCGATGAATGTGGTGGATGTGCTAGAGAGGCTTATGACTTGATAAGAAGCATGACTATTAGACCAAATGCTGCATAAATATTAGACAATAAGACATAATTACTAGAGTTCAATGGTTCAAGATCAATAAGCTCTTCAACAGCATGCTTTGCAAGTTTCACATCACCATGAGTATGACAAGCACTAAGCAAAACACAAGGTAAGAGTGTTGATGAGGCAAGAGAGTGTTCAAAAATCACCAAGGTGGAGTGTCATTAGATAATTATGTGATGCCAGTGAAATTGAGAAGCTAGAATTTTTAAAGGTGTCTACATCTTAACTTTTTGTCGAATGTCTAGTTAACTCTTTATACAAGCCAAAATTTTAGCATGAGAATGAATTCATGCACTTGAAATGTGAATTGCACTTTTTGGGGTATTCTAAAAAAATAGGTGGCAGTGACTCTTAGTTTCATTCATGAATATAAAACTTGAACATAGAAAAGAAAGCTTAATAATAAATGAAGAAGAAAGGGACTAGCTCTAGACGTTTCTATAAATAGTTTATTATTCCTGTCTGTTTTTATATTCAATACAATTTTTCTCATTAAGGGTTTCAATGTTCTTTTGCAAAGTGCTAGAGAAAGAGTTAATAATGGAGAGAAAGAGTTTTTGTTCGAGTGGGAGGGGGAGCTATGTGGTGAGTCCAATCTCAGTGATACTTGAGACAGAAGAAGAAGTTAAGCCTGTTATTACCAAGAAACAAGTACGTCAAAAGACAATAGGAAGTCAAACCTCTGTGGCTTCAAATTTGAACTCAATTAAGACTGAGAAGAAGGAAGTTGTCTTCATAAAGGAAGAAGAATCTGTGAAGGTTAATGTTTATTATAGAGAGAAACTTATATTTAGAATGGGAATTTTGTGCTACTTATATGTAACCTGTTGTGTTTGGTTCATTTTTTTAGATCAAATTATGAATAAAGGGTTTGTACTATAAACCTTCTTCACATAATAAATGGGTTATTTTTATTGACATCTGATTTTTTCTCTCTTATTTCTTTCCATGAGAAGAAATTGTGAATTAATTAATTTTTGCAATTAAACATAGATGAAGCTTAAAGTTTACAAGAATAATATATATATATATAAAGAACAATTAGGGGAAATAATCAAGAAGATAGATGTATTTATCCCTTTAATCACACAAGGTTAGGAATGTTAAATCAAATTGCTGTGCCTAGAGGGTGTTCAAGCTCAGCATCTACTTTAGGGTAAGATTTCATGTTTTTGAAAACTATATGTGATGATAATCTCTTACAATATAGATCGGGGCTTATTTTGTGGGTGTCACTTGAGCCATAAATCCCTTTTGTACTAAAATAAGTTCTACGTCCAAATCCTACTCATTTTGTAGGTGTCATCTTAGCTATTTCACATTGAGTCCTTAACCTTGCAAGAGCTCTGGGGTCGTCATTACATTCAATGCCATGTACCCTTGGGTTTTCAAGAGATTAAATGAAAAGGGAATTGATATATAAGCAAATGATGCCTATGCGTTTTCTAATTAAAATTACACGACTTTTAAAATATTCTAAGGTTAAGTCAGTAAAATTGTGATAAATAACAAATTTATTAAAATCTATTAAAGTGGAAGTAATAAACATAAGCAAATAATGTAATAATAAGCAATTAAGAAATAAACTAGAGAAGGAGAGTAAAAGAAAGGACACAAAATTTACGTGGTTCAACAATTTACTTATATCTACGATAAATCAAGATCTCACTTATTTTATTAATGAATAACGAGGCAATTATAAAATATGAATTTTATAAGAAAGAACTCAAGGCTTACAAATAACTCTCTCAATTGCACTCACAAAGACGTATAATTAATTTCTCTTGTAATATAGGGTTTTCTCTCTTATGTTTTGTGTTATGATCACTTAGATGTGTGTACAAACTAATAAACAATGTTTATATAAGCTTTGGACTGACTTAAGAAAATCTTAAACCGAGTAGGAATCAATTTGGGAAGCCCTAACTTACATAGGATGGGTTTCTTAAACAAGAGGGCTATTTTCTGCATTTGCACTGCGGCGCTGCTTATTTGTCGCAACCAACTCTGCGGTGCTAGCCTTCTGGCACCGCGACACCCAGATCTGGGTAGCATTGCATCGTTTTCTTGCCTCTTTTTGCATCTGTTTCATTTTTTCGCGTACTCTACGCACTTGGCTTAATTTTAAAATCATATCTCAATAAATTTTAATCAACATTCTCACAAAACCTAATCCTAATTCAAGAATATTTTAATAATAATTCATGATTTTAATCAACACTCTCACAAAACCAATCCTAATTCAAAGATGTTTTGATAGTAATTCTTATTTGAGTTATTTGTGTATTGCATGTCGATTAATTATTTGGTTTTGTATGATTTTTTATTCCGAAAATGTATGTATTAACCATCGGAAAAAAAAAAAACCTCATAAAATTTTCACATTTCTGACGTAAATTAAACCAAGTACCCAAATGTGTTTAACTTTCATCAATGATTACATATGTTATCACAATATATACATGGAATATGAGAATAAGATAAAAAGAGAGTTATATCATATATGCAGCCAATCTGCTTCAAGATAATACTCCTGGAAAATAATTAATCTACCTGCTTTAATTCATCAGGAAATTAATTAAGTTGATGCAATTCACTTTTTCTGTATATTTTTTGATTAGATGCCTTGATTACACAAGGACAAGGTCATGTTCCTTAATATAATATTGTTAGTATTCTTACGCGTACGTTCATTTAGAGAACAACGTAGTGTTCTTAGGCACTAGGCAGCAAGAAAAAGAAGATCAAAATTAATATTTAGTGTTTGATTCATGAACTTGTAAATATTGGCACTCATTTGAAAGGGTCACATTTACCTTCTTAATTAAGGAATTAATGTTCCTGACGCATGGGGTTCATCATGAAGAAAGAATACCAATAGCCTTTTAACTCCAGCTATTTGTGTTTAGTGTAGTTCTCTTATTACCTCTTCGTCTTGTGTTTAGTGTAGTACTCTTTTTACCTTATTTCCTACATCTGGGAAAACTTCATCAAGAAAATGCAGTTGGTAATAATTGTTATAGCAGAATGGCCAAGATGGTATCACCTCTCCGTTGGCAGAGACATCAAGAGTGGCGCCACCAAAGTCAAAGATCAAGACATCCTTGAAAATGGATTTCCTGTTAAAACGATAGACAATGGCAGCAGCAGCGGGCTCATCAATACTGAGACCGGCCATAACAGCGGCCTAATTGTGTAGCCCTAAGACAGGTTAAGTCCTTCAATAGAAAGAGCGACTGAGAAAGAGATGCTAGAGTTCTTCGTGTTCTTCTTCTTCTTGGTCTGTAATTGACTCAATCTTATAATGAGTGATTTAAAATATGGTTTCTAGGGCTGTAATCTTGGTTCATAGTGGATAGTCTTGAAACCGAACTACTATACATCGATTCTTAATTGTTTGTGTTTGTTATAGTATTCTTCGTTCTTGTGTGATTTCCTAGCCTTTTGTTGTCATACAACACCTCATTTCTATTTCCGGATTGCAGTACTCCGAGGAGCCAGGATCAAGCAAGATGTTATTAAATTACTCATAGCCCCGCTCGGAAAGGCAACTGTGTGAATGTTGAGACAATCAGAGGAGGTTCCGGAGCAATTGCTTGATACCCTCCTTAAGGTTTCTGGTGTGAGAGGAACCGATGGAAAAGCCACCTTGCTCCATTTTGTTGTACAAGAAACAATCTAGTCTAAAGAAATCTAGAGTTCAGATATAGCATAATGGAAAGACCAATCAGATACATAAAATCAGAACTGTTGAAAAGAGAGAAGAAGATTGGAAAATAATCCAGCTAGAACTTTGTTCAGGTTTGATTACTGAGCGCTACAATGTCAATAAGACAACAACAATTAATCAGGATGTTCTTGAAAGCTTTGTCTCAAACTTTGAAGTTTTAACATGATTATGATAAATACAATTTTACAGATCTTCTGTGGAGAAATTTAAAAGCCATTGCTGCATCAACCGCAGATTCAAATGCAAACATCTCCAGCTGTAAGGTCCATCTTATTCTTGTTCTGAATGGATTACCACCTTGTTCGATGTATCAATGTTGATTCCCTATCTATGAGTGGGCGACACACCACGAGTAGCCTCTCCAATTACCATAAATACACTGTGTAACAAAACCAAATCAATTATCATACTAATCAGGATATGAATCATCTATGATCATTGTCTAACATTACAAGTAGCTTATTCTAAAATATACAAATTTGACTCACAAATATAAAACTCAGTTATCACTCGTTAGAGAAATATCTAAAACACTGTCACTCGTCTCTACACATGTTACCAAAGCGATAATTACAGATATATCACGAAGAATAACACGTCTACTTTTACTTTTTTTGCAAGGCCAAGTGTGGTTGCTGGATCTGTGTGGGAAGTGAAACTTAGAAGCAACGGAAAGGTACTGCAATCTACAGCAGTATATGAAACAACATTTTCTCTTTTTCAACAAATTAATGTTTAGAGATTCAATTCCAATTCTAGATGCATCACATCAAGAGCAATACTTTTTAATAAGCACACAGTGAGAAATATAAATTTTTGCTTGGACTTCAATAAATTTAATTGACTTTATGGTAAATATTGCTCATTTTCTGAAGCTTTTGACCATAAAGCAAGATAAAGATATATCTTTTCCTTACTGTGCAGTTATGTAAGATAAAGATACGTCTCTTCTTTACTGTGCAATTATGTAAAAGAATTACCCATACGCACACCACTACACAAAAAATGAAATGATTAAATATCTAAAATATTTAAGCAAAACAAATGATCTAGAGACGAAATACAATACATTGTGGACAACTAAGACAACGCAATTATGTTAATAAAGCTCAAGCTTCTAATAAGAAAATAGAAAAGATACCCCAACTCAATTTATCATAAATAGTACAGAAATAAGTCATTTTCTTTCAAAACCATTGACTGCATATGAACTGATCAATCACTGAAAAACATCGATTAGATTGCCTAAATAAATTGAAAGGAGAGGAACCACCTTACCAGACTTGAAGTCGAATTATATATGGTCATTTACAAACATTCGGTGAAACAAGACTCTCCACGTACGCTGTGGCCGCTGTATTCCGAGAAATCATTAGACTTTCGAGTTTCCTTTCATTAGGGCTACGCCTTATCAATTCATTTGAATTGTTTATCAGTATAAATTCAACTGTTGTTGTAAAGCATACCGGCGCCAACCAATCTTTTTAAATAATTTGATTACAATCCTCAAAGATCCTAAATAGTTTTCTCCTAGATGACTGCACTCCATATTTCGTCATCATCCATAACTCTAACTCTACACCACCATTGGGGCTTTTATAAGAATAGATTAAACAAAGGCATCCGCTAAGAATCAACAACACTGTAAAATTCAAAACCTCCGTACTACCAACATTAGGTATTGGCACCTTGAAGACGGATGCGAAAGGAGACAAAAGATGCATCTGACAGTGCCCAGATGCTGGTGTCGTGGCGTAAGGTTGTGGGCGCCGCAACGACCAAAACAAAACCTAGATGCTGCAGTGCCAGGCCTTAATGTCGCGGTGCCTAGGCGAGAAAGCCCAGTGCCGCGACGCCAGGAGCTGGGTGCCGAAGCACCCAGCGCAGGAAGTAGTTTTTGATTTTGAATCAACTTATTTTGTCTCTTACTTGTTTTAAGACTCCCTAATATAACTCTTACACGTTTAGGGTAAGCTTTGGTCGTCCTAAAACCTATATAAAGGCTCTCTATTAATTTATAAACACATCTTGGTGATATTCGTGAATTTTTTTGTGATTAGAGTGAGATCTTTGTAATCAAACATACTTTGTGATTCTTAGTGAGAGAAAATATCTTAGTTGTAAGAGAGAGTGATTACTTTGTAAGTCTTTCTTGTAAAATGCATATTTTGTGAGTGCCTTATGATTCAATAATAAAAGAATGTGATCTTAATCCGTCGTGGACGTAAACAAGTTGCCGAACTACGTAAATTCTGTGTATTCTTCTTTTATCTTTCTCTCTTTTAATTTTTTAATTACTTATTCAACATTATATTATTTGTGTTATATTATTTGTTTATGTACTTCCACTTCAACAGCTTTTGACCACAAAGCAAGATAAAGATATATCTATTCTTTATTATGCAGTTATGTAAGATAAAGATATATCTCTTCTTTATTGTGCAATTATGTAAAAGAATTACCCACACGCACACCACTATGCCTCCACAAATGAATTGATTAAATGTGTGAAATATTTAAGCAAAACAAATGATCTAGAGACGAAATACAATACATTGAGGTCAACTAAGACAACACAATTATGTTAATAAAGCTCAAGCTTCTAATAAGAAACTAGAGAAGACACTCCAACTGCGGCTCCATCTAGTGAGGAGAAGCCAAGGTTATCTATATCTAATGCAGAGAGAAAAGACATTTAAGAAAAATGCTCATAGTACAATCGTTCTGTCCTTCAGTGAAATTGTTTCGAGTGAAGTTGCTGGTGAGAAGACAATTATTGTTCTTTGGAACATCTTACATGATCTTTATATGACTAAGTCGTTGGCCAACCATTTGCATATAAAGAATAAGCTTTATTAGTTGTTTATATCATAGGGACACCGATTGAAGACTATATAGATACCTTCAACAAGTTCATAATCGATTTAGAGACAATCGATGTAAAGATAAAGGATGAAAATAAGGTGATTATCGTGTTGAGCTTTTTTTTCCATAATTATGAGCATTTTGTTGATATGTTACTCTATGATAGGAAGAGTTTAACCATAAAAGATGCCAAATCATTATTAAACTCAAAGAAACTGGGAAAAAAGATAGTTTAACCCCTTTAGGCATTTTGATGGTTGAAAATTATATTCCCTAGAGTTATGAGCATTTTGAGAAATGGTAACAGGCTATGGTAGAAGATATTAATTCTCTTCTCAAGAATAATAATTGAGAATTAGTGGAAAGACGTTACAGTAAGAAACTAGTTAGGCGTAAATAGGTGTACAAGGTTAAGGAGAGAATACCAAGAATAAGGTCTAGAGGTTTAAAGCTAGGCTAATGGCACAAGGCTTCACTCAGGGTGAGGGGATAAAATTTTATAAAATAATCTTACTAGTAGTCAAGCAAACATTTATTAAGATTTTGTTAGCCATTTGTGTGAACCTTGATTTTTATCTAGAATAGAGGGATGTAAAGACAGTCTTTTTGGTCATTGTATGGATCGAAGTAATCTCCTAGGCAGTGACATAGAAGATTTGATGGCTTCATGATGACTTGTGAGTTTAATAGAAGAAAGTATGACGGTTGTGTGTACTTTAAGTACCTGAGTAGTGAATTAAGAATGTATTGACTTCTATATGTGGAATTGCATGTAAAAATATGGAAGAAATACAAAAATTAAAAAAGCAGTTGAGTGGCGAGTTTGAGATAATGATTTGAGAGCAGTAAAGAGAATCTTTGGTATGAATATTGTGATAGAAAGAAGAGACATTATCTTTTTATCACAATAATGAAATATACTCAAGATACTTGAGAAATTTAATATGTCTAATGCAAAGGCAATCTCCACTCATTTAGCCATGCATTTCAAACTTTCAACAGCAAAATTGCCAGAATTCAAAAATGATAAACTGCAGATGAGTAAAGTACTATATGCTAGCACTGTTAAAAGTATTATGTATGCGATGGTTTCCATAAGATCAGACATAGTACAAGCGATGAGGGTTGTTAGTAGATACATGGTAAATCTGAAAAAAGATCACTTACTTACAGTCAAGTGAATTTTGAGATATCAAAGGAACGTCAGAGCAAGGTTTGCTGTATAAAAGACTAAGAATAATGGTGAAATGGTAAGAAGATATATCGACTCAGATTATGCAAGTGACCTCGATAAGAGAAAGACATTGACCGGTATATATTCTTAGCTTTTGGATGTAATGTGTGCTAGACGTTGATTTTGCAGTACGTGGTGGCATTATTAATCACAAAAGTGGAGTATATAGCTGTGGGGGAAGTTATAAAAGAGGTCGTGTGGTTAAAAAGTATTTGCGTAAAGATGATGGCTATTGAAAACATTGAAACTGGAGTGTATTGTGATAGTAAGAGTGCCATACAACTAAGTAAGCATTAAGTGTTTCATGAGAGGTCAAAATACATACATGTGTAGCTCCATTTCATTAGAGAGATTATTCATAGTGGCGAGATTAGTCTAATAAAGATTACGTCGTCTAAAAATCTTACAAATATATTAACTAAGATACTGGTCTCAATTAAGTTTGTCTCATATAAAGATTTAATGGAGTCATTACTATGTGAGGGTGACGATGATGCGGAGATGAAAGAACTTAGAAGTTTTTATGGATGATTGTGAATCAATGAGGGGATTTGTAATAAGGTAATTTATAAATTATCTTTAAAAAGAGTTGGAGTCAAGCAAATGAAAATGGGATATGAGGTAAAGGTGCAAAGGCAAGAAAAAGCTCGAAAACACGAAGAAACAAGCTGCAACTACAACGAAAATTTTCGGGTCTAGAGTACTGTAACAAAAATTTCAGAGCCTTGAGTGCTGCAGTGATCTAGGTGTTGTGCTACAGTGCCTGAGTCCAGGTGGTAGCGCTGTATCGACGAAAAGCTCCCACTGCAGCGAAAAACGTAAGTTCCCATAATTTTAAGTTTTTTTAGGTTGTCTCAAATACTTTATTTTATTTCAACTCAGACTAAAGCTAACTTAAGACGTATTTAGACTATATAAAAGCCTTATTTTTGGCTTGAGAATAGATCAAAACACATAAACACAATTGAGAGAGCAATTGTTGAAAATTCCTTCTAGAGAGAGAAATTTTTTGTGAGTTTTGTGGTTTTTATAAAAGCATATTTTGTGAGTGCTTTGTGATTTAATAATAAGAAGAGAGACCTTGATTCATCATTGATGTAGGCAATTGTTGAACCACGTAAATTACTGTGCATACTTTCTTCTGATTCCCTTCTCTATTCTCTTTTATTTTGTATACTGTAATATTATATATAGTATAGAAATAATTCACTCCTTCCTTCTTCTCCATTCTCTTTTATTTTGTTTACTATAATATTATATACAACATAGAAATAATTATTTTCTTGCAAGTGCTTCTGCCTTCACCCCCCTCTTCTTCTTCATTCTCTTTTATTTTGTTTACTGTAATATTATATATAGTATAAAAATAATTCATTTTCTTAAAAGTGTTTCTACCCCCCTAACTCCCTATTCTATTTTATTTTGTTTGCAATAATATTATATATGGGATAAAAATAATTCATTTTCTTGCAATTCTTTTGCCCCCAAAACCCAACCCCTTTATTCTCCATTCTATTTTATTTTGTTTACTATAATGTTATATATAGTATAGAAATAATTCATTTTCTTGCAAGTGCTTCTCCCAAAACCCCAACATATATAGTATAGAAATAATTCATTTTCTTTTAATCATTGACTGCATATGAACTGAGTCACTGAAAACATCAATTAGATTGCCTAAATAAATTGGAAGGAGAGGAACTACCATACCAGACTTTGCGATAACAATAGCAAGTCGAATTATGTATGGTAATATGGTGAAACAAGATTCTGCGCATATGCATTGGCCATTGTATTTGGAGAAATCATAAGACGTCCGAGTTTCCTTTCTTTACGTCTACACCTTATCAATTCATTCAAATTGTTTATCAGTACAACCCAGACTAGAGTTCATATATATCTTGTTAGATTATCATGTTCATACTATACTAACTACTAAATTATAAGCTTTTTGAACTGTTGGTTCACCAACAACGTTATAACCTTCATCTTTCACAGATTGAAATTATTCGTCTCGTTAAATTTCTCTATCTCATACTTGAGTGTAGTCATGTTTGCTAAAAACCTTACTCTGATACCAATTTGTTAAAGCAGAAGCAATCAAACGAGCAATATAATCCAAGTAATATTATGCTGAAACAAGCAATTAAGAAACTAGAAAGAGAGGTAGAAAATTAACACACAGAATTTACGTGATTCGGCAACTTGTCTACGTCCACAGCGGATTAAGATCACACTATTTTATTATTAAATCTCAACGCACTCACAAAGTATGCCTTTTACAAACATCTCGCATGGGGGCTGCGGAGCAAGGCTCCTGGCACTACGACATTCAAGTTCTATCTTGAGGGCCGTGGCGCCTACACATGGACATCAACTCTTACGTTTTTGTGTCTGTCTTCAATCATTGTGCACCTTACTGTCCAAATCATATCTCAACAATTTTTACCGACTTTCTCAAATTTTGAAATGTTGCAAACAGTGGAAACTATATTTCTTACTTTTTAATAATCACACAGTGAAAAATATAATTATCTACTTGCACTTCAACCAATTTAATTGACTTTATGGTAAATATTGCTCATTTTCTGAAGCTTTTGACCATAAAGCAAGATAAAGATACATCTCTTGTTTATTGTGCAGTTATGTAAGATAAAGATATATCTCTTCTTTATTGTGCAATTATGTAAAGGAATTACCCACACGCACACCACTATGCCTTCACAAATGAAGTGATTAAATGTCTGAAATATTTAAGCAAAACAAATGATCTAGAGACGAAAGACAATACATTGAGGACAACTAAGACAACACAATTATGTTAATAAAGCTCAAGCTTCTAATAAGAAACTAGAAAAGATACCCCAACTCAATTTATCATAAATAGTACAGAAATAAGTCATTTTCTTTCAAAACCATTGACTGCATATGAACTGATCAATCATTGAAAAACATGCATTAGATTGCCAAAATAATTTAAAAGGAGAGGAACCACCTTACCAGACTTGAAGTCGAATTATGTATGGTCATTTACGAACATTCGGTGAAACAAGACTCTCCACGTACGCTGTGGCCGTCGTATTCCGAGAAATCATTAGACTTTCGAGTTTCCTTTCATTAGGGCTACACCTTATCAGTTCATTCGAATTGTTTATCAGTATAAATTCAGCTGTTGTTGTAAAGCATACCGGCGCCAACCAACTTTTGTAATTAATTTGATTACAGTCCTCAAAGATTCTAAATACTTTCCCCCAAGTTGATTGCACTCCGTATTCCCTCATCATCCATAACTCTAACTCTACACCACCGTCGGGGCTTTCAGAAGAATAGATTGAACAAAGGCATCCGCTAAGAACCGACAACACTGTAAAATTCTCAACCTCCGCACTACCAACACTAGGCATTGGCACCTCAAAGAAAATTTCTTCTGCCAAGTTAAAAGCGCAACTAGCATTAGACGAACCGTGTGAGCATCTCCGCTTGGCAAGCCAATGGAGGTTTCCATTCAAGAGGGACCCACGTCCACCCTGCCAGCAATGAAAATCAGACAAAGTGTTTCCAATCTCTCTCCAAGAATCAGTTTTTGTTGCCAAAATTCTGTATGTGTTGCGAGGACCACCAGAGAGTGTGGCACAGAGAATCTTGTAATCATCAATTGATGAATCGTAAGCAAAACCATAGAAATGCATATGTTGGAAATCGGGATCCGGTAATTTCTTGTAAACCCCTGTGGATGGGTTCCATAAAATGAAACTTTTGCAGCCACTTAGAGATAAACAGATCAAGCCGTTGCATGAGCCTACAACTGCAATAACTTCACGAGGTTTCCTCAATGGAAGAACAAGATTTACAATCGCAGCTTCATCAGTAAAAGATGGTTTTGAACAGTCCAAAGATTGAAGACCGGCAGATGATGAGAGAAGGACTCTGGGGCCTCGAGACTGTAGCTTCTGTTGCATCATGGGATCGGAAATCAGAGAGAGCCATGTCTTGCACACGCGCTTGAACAGCCCCAGAGACTTGAGGGGCAATCTTGAAAATATCTCAAACAGGATTTCTCGGGGGAGATGATCCAGCATTGTTTAAAAGAAAGAAAGGCAGAGAGCAGAGATCTGCAACTCAATATACTCAATCTGTTTATGGAGAGGAATTCAAGCAAAGAGACATCAATCAATAATGCAGATACTTTTCAGGGTTCCGTAAGGATTATTTATTATCCTCGAGTGCAGTACCTAATCTTTCCTTTATTAGTAAGCGCCGTAAAGAGTTAAAGACATCACTCGGTTAAAGATGATTTAGGGGGTTGTTTAGAGAGTTAACGGAGGACATTTAGCATCGTTCAACACAAAATATACAGGAAGCAAATTTTCTATGACGTCTTTCCAAACTACATTTACTAAATGTACTTCCCTTACGCATTTACTTAAATCAACTACCTATAAAAATTTATTGAGACAACAAGTCAATTTAGTAATATATAGAAGTTTAATTGCGCGATGCTATTAAAAAAAAAATTACTATACACGACTTTCTCAATATAGAGGTGCAAAAGCAAATTCAACCATATTTAAAGTCGTGACACATTATTCAAATAAGTGCACATTCATGGTTAGTCGTGGCACATTCTTCATCGCACATTAACTGCTCAGATATCTTTGATACGCAACATTAAAGAAAGGAAAAATCAGTGTTGTTGTTGATGTTTGTATTCTTGCTTGTTCCTTTCTTGAACTACTATCGTTGGCTTTGCTTGCTGAGAAATATTCGTATGAAATACGAAAGTACCACATTGTTCGTAGGCCCGTTTAATAAAATTATAATACACCCACTTATTGACTAATCAGATTACTATTATTGATAATGAGAAAGAAATTTCTAAACAAGTGACGTACATTATTTTTCAAGACAAATTTTTTTCTCTTGCTTGGAAGATCTTGTGTGTGCTCACGCTTCTTAATCGCTGAAGAATCAGGCTGCTTTGTTGATCCTTCTTTCTTTTTCTGTTTGATAGAAGCATACAAAGGAAAGGATCAATCGTCCATTTGCTTGAAGACTGAAATTGGCCTTGTAATTCACGTGTATGATTTATATATTGATTAGTGGCAAAAAAAAAAAAAAAATGAGAGAAGAAATTGAAGCGGTGGATGTTGTTGTATATATATATAATGTTTTGTTTTTGCTTCGTGAAAAAGAAGCAATAGAAACCGAGAAGAAAAGAAGCAAGTTGAAAGAGAGAAAGAAAGAAAGAAAGAAAGAAAAAGAGAAAAGAAATGAAAAAGGGAAAGGAAGAAAAGAAACCGAGGAGAAAAAGAAAGAGAAAAAGAAGGAGAAAGAGAAAGAGAAGAAAAAATAAAAGAAATTTTTTTTTAGAAAATTAATTAGGTAGTTAAATTTATACTCAGTATTTTAATGAGTAATAGTTTTACGATATTAAAATATTTATATTTTAATATTTATAATACATATTGGTACTAATGATATATTTTTATATCCTATGATATAGGAGGTGTACCAATAATGAGTAAATTTCAGAATTCAGACCTAACTCAAGATTAGTGCATTTTAGTAAATGGATAATTATATATATTTTATATGTTTTCAATATAGCCAGTTATGATTAAATTACGCGTTATCAGATTTAATTATAATTTATTTTAAAAGGATAAATATTTATACTATTTAGTATATTCAGAAATGTTTTAGAATTTATTATAGTATAATTTATGATTACATTTAGTACAAAAATATTAATTTTAGAACAATATACTTTTATGATATTATATAGTAGTAGTTTTTGAACCACTATATGCGTACCCTCCCCTTTAGTGTAGTTGCTCTGTGCATGCATTGGACCAGTTTGGTTTGCTCTACCCGAGCGATGCAGCATTCCTCTGGGTTAGACCAATTCGGATCTCCCGTTCTACCTGTGCGTGAGTTACTCCATCAAATTAGACCAATTTTTTTCTTGGTACAAGTTTGATGTAGTTTTCAGTATATATGACAACATGTAGTTAAAGATGACAAAATATCCTGTGGGGTTAAGAATTTAAGGGGTTTGCTCTGAGGTAGTTTTATAGAAATTGAGGTATAGAAAAATATTATTTTTTAAATTATTAATAAGCAAGTAAACTTCTCTACTTTGTTCTCATTTTATTTTCTATAAATTTATTAAATTTAATTTTTTAGTATCTATTTATATATTAAATAATATATCAATTTTTTATTTTATAATTTATATTTAATTAGAACATATTTTAATAATATTTTAGTATTAATAAAAATAAAAATTTATAACAAAAACGCTTACAATCTACTTTTTTTTTAATTGTAAACGACAAAAAATTTTTTTTTGAATTGCTCTGACCATTAGATAGGAATTGAGAGTTTATCGTAAAAAGAGTAGAACGGGTTCGGAACAACATCATGCATAAGATAAAAATGATGATACAGTACTTTTAGACATAGGAAAAAGGCAACTGTGTGAATGTTGAGACAATCAGAGGAGGTTTCGGAGCAATTGCTTGATACCCTCCTTAAACTTTCTGGTGTGAGAAGAACCGATGGAAAAGCCACCTTGCTCCATTTTATAGTACAAGAAAGAATCTAGTCTAAAGAAATCTAGAGTTCAGATATAGCATTATGAAAAGACCAATCAGATATATAAAAATCAGAACTGTTGAAAGGAGAGAAGAAGATTGCAAATCAATCTGGCTAGAACCTTGTTCAGGTTTAAGTACTGAGTGCTACAATGTCAATAAGACAACAACAATTGATCAGGATGTTCTTGAAAGCTGTCTCAAACTTGTAAGTTTAAACATGATTATGATAAACAGAATTTTACAGATCTTCAGTGGAGAACTTTAAAAGCCATTGCTGCATCAACCGCAGATACAAATACAAACATCTCCAGCTGTAAAGTCCATCTTATTCTTGCTCTGAATGGATTGCCACCTTATTCGATGTATCAATGTTGATTCTTTGTCTATACGAATGGGCGACCCACCAGGAGTAGCCACTCCATTACGATAAATACGACTGTATAACATCAAACCAATTATCACACTAACCAAGATATGAGTCAACATGATCATTGTCTAACATTACAAGTAGCTTTTTCTAAAATATTCAAATTTGACCCACAAATAAAAAACTCAGTTCTCACTCGTTAAATAAATATCTAAAACACCTTATCACTCACCTCAACATTCTGCTCATCGGTCACAATAAATCTTTGGAGTTGTAAAACGCATGTTACCAAAGCGATAATTACAGATATATCACGAAGAATAACGCATCTACTTTTACTTTTTTTTTTGCATGGCCAAGTGTGGTTGCTGCATCTGTGTGGGAAGTGAAACTTAGAAGCAACGGAAAAGTACTGCAATCTACAGCAGAATATGAAACAACATTTCCTCTTTTTCAACAAGGTAATGTTTGTAGATGTGTTTCAACTCCAATTCTAGATGCGTCAAATCAAGAGCAATATGATTTGTGATAGGAAACTTTACAATGCTGCCAATAGAGTAAACTTTATTTCTTACTTTTTTATAATCACACAGTGCGAAATATAATTATCTACATGGATTTTAGTAAATATAATTGACTTTTATGGTAAATGTTGCTTACTTTCTGAAGCTTTTGACCATAAAACGAGAAAGATATACCTCATTCTTACTGTACAATTATGTAAAAGAATTACCCACACGCACACCACTACGCCACCAAAATTGAAATGATAAAATGTCTGAAATATTTAAGCAAAACACATGATTTAGAGACGAAATACAATACATTGTGGACAATTACGACAACCTGATTATGTTAATAAAGCTCAAGCTTGTAATACGAAACTAGAAAAGATACCCCAACTCAATTGTTGCGATATTAAGTTATGTTCTTCAGTTTAATACCTTTTTGGCATCAACTAAGTCACAGTCTTGATATCTTTTTTATTTTATGCGCTGTAAAAGATATAACTCACAAAATAAATAAAAATACATACGATCAACACACTATTAAATATAAAGAAAATAAATCAATCAACAAAAAACACAAACTATACGTGGTCGACCTAAAATTACCTATGTCTACAGAGGATTCATGATCTAGTTTCTTTCATTGATATAGATCACTAAATTCCTTCTTATATCATCATTGATCTTATAAGACTCTTTAATATCTCCATCTCTTATAGAGAGTATCTACTATTGATCACTATAAACTCCCCAAGACCTATTAGAATTTCTTCATAAGAGATTTCTACAAGTAATAAAAAAATAGCTTAAGCATCTAATTCAAAAGGATCTATGATGTTTCTTCTATTCACTGAAGAACTAAAAGAAAACACTTTAAAAAATTATACCCTAATGCAACAAACATTTTATTTTAGAGGCAAACAAAAGAAATTGTATTTCTTACTTCTTAATAATCAGAGAAATATAAATATCTACTTGGACTTCAATAAAATATAATTGACTTTATGGTAAATATTGTTTACTTTATGAAGCTTTTGACCATAAAGCAAGAGAAAGATACATCTCTTCCTTATTGTGCAATTATGTAAAAGAATTATCCACACGTATACCACTATGCCACCAAAAATAAAATGATTAAATGTCTGAAATATTCAAGTAAAAGAAATGATCTACAGACGAAATACAATACATTGTGGACAACTACGACAACACAATTATTTTAATAAAGCTCAAGTTTGTAATAGGAAACTTGAAAAGGTACGCAACTCAATTTATCATATATTGCGAGAAGATGATTGAAAATTATTTTGAAAAAGAGTTGGAGTAAAACCAATGAATATAAGATATATGGTGAAGGCAAGAAGAAGCTCGAAAGCACGAAGAAATAAACTACTGCTGTAGCATTGGAAAGGCCATCGCCGCAGCGAAAAATCGCTATAATGCTCAAGTCCAGGTCGTAATACTGTAGTGAAAAATACGAGTTCTCATGATTCTAGATTTTTTTAAGTTATCTTAAAAATCCTATTTTATTCTAACTAAGACTAGGGTTAACTTAGAACGTATTTAAGTTATATAAGGGCCTTATTTTTAGCTTGAGAACAGATGATAGCATATCACAACACAAACACAATTGAGAGAGCAATTGTTGAAAATCCCTTCTAGAAAGAGAGTTTTTTTTTGGTAAGGTTTGTGGTTCTTGTAAAAGTATATTTTATGATTCAATAATAAAAAGAGAGATCTTAATCTACCGTTAATGTAGACAATTATCGAACCACGTAAATTGTTATGTGTGCTTTCTTCTGATTTCCTTCTTAGGTCTCTTTGTTTTGTTTACTGCATTATTATATTTGTGTGCGCAAGTGCTTCCTCTCCTAACAAACAAGTATTAAAGCTTGGTTTAACAATTATGACAGCACCCAAGTATAAAATAAAAGAATTCAATGATGAGAATGACTTTAATTTGTGAAAGGTTAAAGTGATGGCGTTACTAGTGAGCTAAGGATTAGACTCAACCCTACAAGAAACTATGGCTCCATCTAGTGAGGAGAAGCCAGGGTTATCTATATCTAATGCAGAGAGAAAAGACATTTAAGAAAAGGCTCATAGTATAATCGTTCTGTCCTTGAGTAAAAAAGTTTTGAAAGAAGTTGCTGGTGAAAAGACAACTATTGTTCTTTGGAATATATTACATGATCTTTATATGACTAAGTCGTTGGCCAACCGTCTGCATATAAAGAATAAGTTTTATTAGTTGTTTATGTCATAGGGACACCGGTTAAAGACTATATAGATGCCTTCAACAAGTTCATAATCGATTAAAGATAGAGGATGAAAATAAGGTGATTATCATATTGAGCTTTTTTTTCCCTATAATTATGAGCATTTTATTGATATGTTACTCTATGATAGAAAGAGTTTAACCATAAAAGATGTCAAATCATTATTCAACTCAAAGAAACTGGGAAAGAAGATAGTTTAACCCCTTTAAGCATTTTGATGGTTGAAAATTATCTTCCCTAGAGTTATGAGCATTTTGAAAAATGATAACAGGATATGGAGGAAGATATTAATTCTCTTCTCAAGAATAATAATTGGGAATTAGTGGAAAGACCTTACAGTAAGAAACTAGTTAAGTGCAAATAAGTGTACAAGGTTAAGGAGAGAATACCAAGAATAAGGTCTAGAGGTTTAAAGCTAGGCTAATGGCACAAGGCTTCACTCAGGGTGAGGGGATAAAATTTTATAAAATATTCTTACTAGTAGTCAAGCAAACATTTATTAAGATTTTGTTAGCCATTTGTGTGAACCTTGATTTTTACCTAGAATAGAGGGATGTAAAGACAGTCTTTTTGCATGGAGAGTTAGAGTAAAAAATATATACATGTCGCATCCACAATGATTTGAAGAACCTGCCATGAAGGGCATGCTTGTTTGTTAAAGAGGTCATTGTATGGATTGAAGTAATCTCTTAGGCAATGACATAGAAGATTTGATGACTTGTGAGTTTAATAGAAACAAGTATGACGGTTGTGTGTACTTTAAGTACCTGAGTAGTGAATTAAGAATGTATTTACTTTTATATGTGGAATTGCATGTAAAGATATGGAAGCAATACAGAAATTAAAAAAGTAGTTGAGTGGCGAGTTTGAGATGATGATTTGAAAGCAGTAAAGAGAATCTTTGGTATGAATATTGTGATAGAAAGAAGAGACATTATCTTCTTATCACAACAATGAAATATACTCAAGATACTTGAGAAATTTAATATGTTTAATGCAAATGCAATCTCCACTCATTTAGCCATGCATTTCAAACTTTCAACTGCAGAATTGCCAGAATTCGAAGACGATAAATTGTAGATGAGTAAAGTATTATATGTTAGTACTGTTAGAAGTATTATGTATGTGATGGTTTGCATAAGCTCAGACATAGTACAAACGGTGAGGGTTGTAAGTAGATACATGGTAAATCTGAAGAAAGATCACTTACTTGCAGTCAAGTAAATTTTGAGATATCTCAAAAGAACGTCAGAGCAAGGTTTGCTGTATAAAAAGACTAAGAATAATAGTGAAATGATAAGAAGATATATCGACTTAGATTATGCAAGTGACCTCAATAAGAGAAAGACGTTGATCGTTGTGTGTGCTAGAGGTTGATTTTGCAGTACGTGGTGGCATTATTAATCACAAAAGTGGAGTATATAGCCATGGGTGAAGTTATAAAAGAGGTTGTGTGGTTAAAAGGTATTTGCGTAGAGATGATGGCTATTGAAAAAATTAAAACTGGAGTGTATTGTGATAGCAAGAGTGCCATACAACTAAGTAAGCATTAAGTGTTTCATGAGAGGTCAAAACACATACATGTGCAGCTCCATTTCATTAGAGAGATTGTTTATAGTGGCGAGATTAGTCTAACAAAGATTACGTTATCTAAAAATCTTACGAATATATTAACTAAGCTACTGGTCTTAATTACGTTCATCTCATACAAGAACTTAACTGGAGTCATTACTATGTGAGGGTGACGATGATGCGGAGATGAAAGAACTTGGAAGCTTTTATGGATGATTGTGAATCAATAAGGGGATTTTTAATAAGGTAATTTATAAATTATCTTGAAAAAGAGTTGGAGTTAAGCCAATGAAAATGGGATACGAGGTAAAGGTGCGAAGGTGAGAAAAAGCTCGAAAACACGAAGAAACAAGCTGCAACTACATCGACAATTTCAGGGTCTAGAGTACTATAACAAAAATTTCAAAGCCTTGAGTGCTGCAGTGATCTATGTGTAGTGCTACAGTGCCTGAGTCCAGGTCGTAGCGCTGCATCGGCCAAAAGCTCCCACTACAGCGAAAAACATGAGTTCCCCATAATTTTAACTTTTTCTAGGTTTTCTCAAATACTTTATTTTATTCCAACTCGGACTAGAGTTAAATTAGGACGTATTTAGGCTATATAAAAACCTTATTTTTGGCTTGAGAATAGATCACAACGCATAAACACAATTGAGTGAGCCATTGTTGAAAATCCCTTCTAGAGAGAGAATTGTTTTTTGTGAGTTTTATGGTTCTTATAAAAATATATTTTGTGAGTGCTTTACGATTTAATATTAAGAAGAGAGACCTTGATTCATTATTGATGTAGGCAATTATTGAACCATGTAAATTTTTGTGCATACTTTCCTCTGATTTCCTTCTCTATTCTCTTTTATTTTGTTTATTATAATATTATATATAGTATAGAAATAATTCACTCCTCCCTTCTTCTCCATTCTCTTTTATTTTGTTTACTCTAATATTATATATAGTATATAAATAATTAATTTTCTTGCAAGTGCTTCTACCCTCAACTCTCTTTTCTTCTTCATTCTCTTTTATTTTGTTTACTGTAATATTATATATAGTATAAAAATAATTTATTTTCTTGCAAGTGCTTCTGCCCCTTAACCCCCTATTCAATTTGATTTTGTTTGCAATAATATTATATATAGTATAAAAATAATTCATTTTCTTGCAAGTGCTTTTGCCCCCAAAACCCAACCTTTCTATTCTCCATTCTATTTTATTTTGTTTGCAATAATATTATATATAGTATAAAAATAATTCATTTTCTTGCAAGTGCTTTTGCCCCCAAAACCCAACCTCCCTATTCTCCATTCTATTTTATTTTGTTTGCAATAATATTATATATAGTATAAAAATAATTCATTTTCTTGCAAGTGCTTTTGCCCCCAAAATCAAACCCCCCTATTCTCTAATCTATTTTATTTTGTTTACTATAATGTTACATATAATATAGAAATAATTTATTTTCTTGCAAGTGCTTCTCCCCAAATCCCCATCGTATATAGTACAGAAATAATTCATTTTCTTTCAATCATTGACTATATATGAACTGAGTCGCTGAAAACATCAATTAGATTGCCTAAATAAATTGGAAGGAGAGGAACTACTGTACCAAACTTTGCAATAACAATAGCAAGTTGAATTATGTATGGTCATATGGTGAAACAAGATTCTCCACATACGCAATGGCCATTGTATTTGGAGAAATCATATGACGTCCAAGTTTCCTTTCTTTACGTCTACACCTTATTAATTCATTCTAATTGTTTATCAGTATAACCCAGACTAAAGTTCATATATATCTTGTTAAATTATCATGTTCATACTATACTAACTACTAAATTATAAGCTTTTTGAACTATTGGTTCACCAACAAAGTTTTAACTTTCATCTTTCACAAATTGAAATCATTCGTTTTGTTAAATTTCTCTACCTCATACTTTAAGTGTAGCCATGTCTGCTGAAACCCTTACTTTGATACCAGTTTGTTAAAGCAGAAGCAATCAAACGAGCAATATAATTCAAGTAATATTATGCCGAAACAAGCAATTAAGAAACTAGAAAGAGAAAGGTAGAAAATTAACATACAGAATTTACGTGGTTCGGCAACTTGTCTATGTCCACAGCGGATCAAGATCACACTATTTTTTTATTTAATCCAAACGCATTCACAAGGTATGCCTTTTACAAATATCTCACCTAGGGGCCGCGGCGCAGGGCTCCGGGCACCACGACGCTAAGGTTCTATCTTGGGGGCCACAGTGCCTACACATGGGCATCGACTCTTATATTTTTGTGTTTGTCTTCGATCATTGTGCAATTTACTCTCCAAATCATATCTCAATAATTTTTACCAACTTTCTCAAATTTTGAAATGTTGCAAACAGAGGAAACTATATTTCTTACTTTTTAATAATCACACAATGAGAAATATAATTATCTACTTGCACTTCAACCAATTTAATTGACTTTATGGTAAATATTGCTCATTTTTTGAAGCTTTTGACCATAAAGCAAGATAAAGATATATCTCTTGTTTATTTTGCAGTTATGTATGATAAAGATATATCTCTTCTTTATTGTGCTATTATGTAAAAGAATTACCCACACGCACACCACTATGCCTTCACAAATGAAGTGATTAAATTTCTGAAATATTTAAGCAAAACAAATGATCTAGAGACGAAAGCCAATACATTGAGGACAACTAAGACAACACAATTATGTTAATAAAGCTCAAGCTTCTAATAAGAAACTAGCGAAGATACCCCAACTAAATTTATCATAAATAGTACAGAAATAAGTCATTTTCTTTCAAAACCATTGACTGCATATGAACTGATCAATCACTGAAAAACATGGATTAGATTGCCAAAATAATTTAAAAGGAGAGGAACCACCTTACCAGACTTGAAGTCGAATTATGTATGGTCATTTACGAACATTCGGTGAAACAAGACTCTCCACGTACGCTGTGGCCGTTGTATTCCGAGAAATCATTAGACTTTCGAGTTTCCTTTCATTAGGGCTACACCTTATCAATTCATTCGAATTGTTTATCAGTATGAATTCAGCTGTTGTTGTAAAGCATACCGGCGCCAACCAACTTTTGTAATTAATTTGATTACAGTCCTCAAAGATTCTAAATACTTTCCCCCAAGTTGACTGCACTCCGTATTCCCTCATCATCCATAACTCTAACTCTACACCACCGTCGGGGATTTCAGAAGAATAGATTAAACAAAGGCATCCGCTAAGAACCGACAACACTGTAAAATTCTCAACCTCCGCACTACCAACACTAGGCATTGGCACCTCAAAGAAAATTTCTTCTGCCAAGTTAAAAGCGCAAATAGCATTAGACGAACCGTGTGAGCATCTCCGCTTGGCAAGCCAATGGAGGTTTCCATTCAAGAGGGACCCACGTCCACCCTGCCAGCAATGAAAATCATACAAAGTGTTTCCAATCTCTCTCCAAGAATCAGTTTTTGTTGCCAAAATTCTGTATGTGTTGCGAGGACCACCAGAGAGTGTGGCACAGAGAATCTTGTAATCATCAATTGATGAATCGTAAGCATAACCATAGAAATGCATATGTTGGAAATCGGGATCCGGTAATTTCTTGTAAACCCCTGTGGATGGGTTCCATAAAATGAAACTTTTGCAGCCGCTTAGAGATAAACAGATCAAGCCGTTGCATGAGCCTACAACTGCAATAACTTCACGAGGTTTCCTCAATGGAAGAACAAGATTTACAATCGCAGCTTCATCAGTAAAAGATGGTTTTGAACAGTCCAAAGATTGAAGACCGGCAGATGATGAGAGAAGGACTCTGGGGCCTCGAGACTGTAGCTTCTGTTGCATCATGGGATCGGAAATCAGAGAGAGCCATGTCTTGCACACGCGCTTGAACAGCCCCAGAGACTTGAGGGGCAATCTTGAAAATATCTCAAACAGGATTTCTCGGGGGAGATGATCCAGCATTGTTTAAAAGAAAGAAAGGCAGAGAGCAGAGATCTGCAACTCAATATACTCAATCTGTTTATGGAGAGGAATTCAAGCAAAGAGACATCACTCGGTTAAAGATGATTTCGGGGGTTGTTTAGAGAGTTAACGGAGGACATTTAGCATCGTTCAACACAAAATATACAGGAAGCAAATTTTCTATGACGTCTTTCCAAACTACATTTACTAAATGTACTTCCCTTACGCCTTTACTTAAATCAACTACCTATAAAAATTTATTGAGACAACAAGTCAATTTAGTAATATATAGAAGTTTAATTGCGCGATGCTATTAAAAAAAAAATTACTATACACGACTTTCTCAATATAGAGGTGCAAAAGCAAATTCAACCATATTCAAAGTCGTGACACATTATTCAAATAAGTGCACATTCATGGTTAGTCGTGGCACATTCTTCATCGCACATTAACTGCTCAGATAATCTTGGATATACAACGTGAAAGAAAGGAAAAATCAGTGTGTTGTTGTTTGTATTCTTGTTTGTTCTTTTCTTGAACTACTATCGTTGGCTTTGCTTGCTGAGAAATATTCGTATGAAAACGAGAGTACCACATTGTTCGTAGGCCCGTTTAATAAAATTATAATACACGCACTCATTGACTAATCAGATTACTAATATTGATAATGAGAAAGAAATTTCTAAACAAGTGACGTACATTATTTTTCTATACAATTTTTTTCTCTTGCTCGGAAGATCTTGTGTGTGCTCAAGTTTCTTAATCGCTGAAGAATCAGGTTGCTTTGTTGACACTTCTTCTTTTTCTGTTTGACAGAAGCATACAAAGGAAAGGATCAGTAATCCATTTGCTTGAAGACTGAAAGTGGCCTGCCATAAACTGTCTCTGTAGTGTGTGCATGAAGAAAAGAAGATAGTCTTGTTATCCTTTGCTCATCGGCCATAATAGTCTAGGATGCAAAATGTAGTTAAAGATGACAAACTGTTCCGTGGGATTAGGAATTTAAGAGGTTTGCTATGAGGTATTTTTATAAAAATAAAGTGAGGTATAAAAAAATATTAATTTTTAAATTATTAATAAGACGAGATGGAATTAAACTTTTCTACTTCCTTCTCCCTCTGTTTTCTGTAAATATATTAAATTTAATTTTTTAGTATATATTTATAATATATCTTTTTTTTATAATTTATATTTAACTAGAATATACTTTAATAATATTTTTTTATTAATAAAAATATATAATAAAAAACTCCTGCAATCTCTTTTTTTTTTTTTATATTGTAAACAACAAAAAACTTTATTTTAAGTTGTTGTGAGGATTAGAGACCGAGAGTTCATCCTAAAAGGGGTAGATCGAGTTCTAACAACATCATATGACATATAAAAATGATGATGCAGTACTCTTAGTCATGTTCATTTCAAGCAGGCTCAAATGAAACTATGGTAAGACAATACATATAATGACTGCATTTAATAACTTAGTTGACTTGCAGACTTTAATTGTTGCAATTTATTGTGTCATTTTCTAGATGTCATGTCTTAGGACGTGCATACTCTATCCCTAGACTTTGACAAATAGCCACATTATGTATTTCAGCTTGACGCTCTTGAAAGTATCCAAATTATACCACCTAATGCAGCTCGAGGCATGAGTATGTTTGAGAGGCAATACAAGCCCGCATGGATTAATCACATTTCATTAACAAATCCTATGCCTAGAAGGCTCGGGAAGAGGAAATTTGTATTGGGACAGTGCTTACGTGCCATTCCAATTATATGGATGTTTTATTTTTTTAATATTTGTATAATAAACATTTCAATTTAAACATTAATTATTAAATATATAGTAATAAGCGTGTAAATTTTTAGACACTGTTAATCTAAAAGAATTTAGATTTGATTTAGAGGAGTTTAAATTTGATTTAAAGAAGCTTAGGTTAGCACTAAAAGTTACATTTCTAAGAATTAGAACATTGTCTAAAATAGAAACAAAGACTTAAGAATATATTAGCAATGACGTAGTTGTAAGAATTTATAAATAGTGCTAAGAAATATTATTATATAGTATATCTTCGAAGACATCATTCTTGGTTTAAGGTTACTGCTACGGGTAAATCGGTATTCTTTTTAGACCAATGTGTGTCTATATCAAGATTATCCAGATAGTTAATCTTAATAGATCATTTTATGAGCTTACAACTCCAACAATTTTACGAGATTTCTATCAAGTGGGTGTGTGATTAATTGAGTGTACGTATAATTTAAATTTTTTTTACACACAATGAAAGTATAACATATAAAATACACTCAATCTAACATAATTGTACACATATATCTCATATATGTTCATCTATATCAATTAAATAAATTGTAAGTGAGAAATGCTTATCTGAATTAAAGGTAGCTTTCAATTCTTTAAGAGCTATAATATTCAAATTTTGAGCTTTGTAGTACATGTGCCATATATTCCAAGCAGTAGCTAAACGTAATCACAAAGCAAAAATTTAGAATAAAATATTGAATATATTTGTAATCGGCAGTTTACAGATTAGATCTCATAGGCGGCCAAAGTCATTATTTATAATACGTATTAGTATTAATGATATATTTTTACACCCTATGATATAGGATGTGTGCCCGAAAGCTGCAACATTTTGTCGGGTTAGACCAGCTCAGATCCTCTGCTCTGCCTGTACGTGAGTTACTCCGTCAAGTTAGACCAATTTTTCCTGGTTACAAGTTTAGTGTGATTTTTAATATATATATATATATATATATATATATATGTACTACATATTTTCAGAGTTATTTTACCTATATTCAGCTTGATAATAGATTTTATGATAGTTTACGCTTTTAGATTTTCAAATCCCAGTATTATGTTATGATTTTAGTTTTAGCACAGATTTTATGACAGCTCATATTTTCAGTACAAGTTTATTGACTACTCAGTATACACTTTATGATTATTTTATTTTATAGATTTATACGTATACAATACATATAAAATATATAATATTTTTTAATTATGTCCACTCACTGAGTCATAAGCTCACCATTTTTTTTATTTTTTTTATTTTTTTCGGGTTGTCACAAAAATTTGTGCAGTGTGATACAGTCGTCATATTTTGAGGTTGACCCATGACACGTATAGCTACATGAGTATCTCAGTCTGTGTATATATGAATCTTTATATATATTGAAGTACATGTGTACACTTTTGTTGACCCAAGTAGCCCTGTTGTATCAAATATATGAGTAAAGAGTATGTTAGTTCCATGTCATTGTAGGATCCGCCTCGATTCTTGAGGAGGGCTCGGGTCGGGTCCTGTCAAGCTTACCTTGAAATGTGCTGTTGCATAATTCTAATTCACAACAAAAATGGTAGGATTATGAATCTATAATAACAGTCACAAAATTTTTAACGATAGGTGTTTTTGATTCTTATGGGAGATGAGTGAATTAATTATTTTTAGTGTTTGTTCTTCACAACCCTTTGTTTAGAACTACTAACAAAATACTCTAAGTTCTTCTCTTAATTCTCACACACATAAGACTCTCTTGAATGGAATGGATGAGAGCCTATTTTGGTTTTGTCCAAATTATGACTAATCAAAGTACTCACTATTCATAATTGTTGACTATTCCACTCAAATAATTTATCAAACACTTGAAAAATGACTACTAAAAATTTTCTTTATCTAACAAATGAATTATTTAGGTAACTAATGGCCAATATTAAGGTCCCTCATTGTATAAATAATACAATTGTCATAACTAATATTTTTCTTTTTATAATAATAATAATGACTTTTTTTTATTAATTATTTAAAAATAAATTTTTTATAATTACTTTTACCTCACTTATTTTTACTAGTAAGGTAAATAAGTCATTTCAAAGTAAAAGTAAATCATGGACAATATTGTGTAGTGGCTTCGATTAACAGTGCGGTGGCTTCACTATTTGAATGGTGGTGGCTGGCATACATGATAGCTGAATGATAGATGTAATGGCTAGTGTGTTTGGTGCCTAATTATATAAATAATACAATTGCCATAATTAATATTTTTTCTTTTATAATAATAATAATAATAATAATAATAATAATAATAATAATAATAATAATGACTTTTTTTTTATTAATTATTTAAAAATAAATTTTTAATAATTACTTTTACCTCACTTATTTTTATTAGTAAGATAAATAAGTCATTTCAAGATAAAAAGAAATCATGGACAATATTATACCACTTATCAATATCTAATTGGTTAACAACTCTTATCAATTAATTAAGTGATGTACTTAACATTTAAGTTAAGAAAATTTTACAACTTAAGGAACTCTTAAACATATTTTCGGTTTGCTGAAATTTCTTGAACCGAAATGTTCAATCTAATATGTTGCCCTAGTGCACAACGATTACATGCCATCTATTTATGAGACTCTCTAGGTCTATGCTCGATTTATTATATGAAACTTATCCATACGTCCGTGAATAATATCCCACACACATGTTATGAATATTACAAAACGACGCACTAAACCATACAAGTTGAGGTTATAACATATCTGTATAATCCTTCCATTATATATATCCTGAAAGAGTGGAGATATAAATCAACACCGCCAAATCTTTATATGCTTGACCGTAAACTTATTTCTAGATTTGTATTCAATAAATAATATTCACAAACACCTTTCCGATATTATTTATCCCTAGGGTAAAACTCTTTTCTCAGGTTTTACTGTTTATCTCCATAAGGCTTTTGAAACACAATCTTGGATCATTAAGATATATTATTTACCTAAATAAGTTAATGGATCATATATCTACGCACATCGAACTTTATGAGCATCAGACCATACTTAGCGACACTCACCGGTCAGACCATAAAAGGTTTCTGACATATGTGAAATCAAAGTATAGTGGATTACTCACAAGCCCACCACGGCACTCAGGTCACGAATACTACTCAACTGGAGAACACCCTCAATTGACAGTTTTATGGGATGTCTATTGGAGGTCCTTGTAATTCTGTTCAGTAATCAGTCTTTACTGAATACCTGCATCTCTATATGAGCTTCTACTAAACTTATAGTTTACTAAGACTAACCATCTGAATCATCTAGATATAAATATATATTGATCTATATTTAATAAAGTCTTCACCGATAGACCCGCATAAGTGAAGATAAATCAAGAACATTATATTCAAGAACATATTTGCACAATGACATTTTCTAGCACCATTTAAAACTCTTTGCAATTACGTTATTACTAATGTATTCTTAAGTTTCTGTTTTATTTTAAATAGGGTTTTAACTTTTTAGATTTCACTGACTTTTATAACATGCTAACTCTTATCAGTGATAACTCTTAACATTTATAATTTTCAGCGTTGTTAATTTTTAACCCTAATTTAAATTCTTTTAGACAAAATTTGAATTCTTTTAAATTATACAATACTTGAAATATTATTAATATCTTATCATATATTAAATATAATTATTAATTTAATAAAATGATATTAATAAAAATTTATATATAAAATAAAAATAATATATAAACACAAATTTTAATAATTTGTTTTGATAAAAAATTAAAATTTACAATCGCACCTTGATAGTTTTAAACAGTTTAAAGATTGAAGACCGACAGATGATGACAGAAGGACTATGGGGCCTTGAGTCTGTAGCTTCTGTTGCATCGTAGGATCGGAAATCAAAGGGAGCCATGTCTTGCACATGCACTTGAACCGCCCCAGAGACTTGACGAGCAATCTTGAAAGTATCTCAAACAGGGTTTCTTGTGGGAGCTGATCAAGCATTGTTTAAAAGAATGGCAGAGAGCAGTGACCTCCAACTCAATATACTCCATTCGTTTATGGAGAGGAATTCAAGTTAAAGAAACACCAATCAATAATGCAGATACTTTTCAGCGTTCCGTACCAAATTATAATTAATCCTCGAGTAAATATGAACATATAAATTAACTGATTGGACACTGATATTTTAAAGATTAAAAATTAAATAAACAAGTCGAAAAGTGAAAATTCAAAAATTAGGTAAAATTCGTGAGTTTTTATTTTCTTTTTTATTTTCTATATTTTTGTTAAAAATTGATGAAAATAAATAGATCAAAAATAGTATAGGTTGAAAATGAGTATATTAGCTTGATAACAGTTGAAAAATAATAAAAAAATTAGTAAAATATAGTAAACCACTAGAGAAGACAGTTGAGGATGACAACGCATGCTAATATGAGGATAAATTTAAAATAACAATAATTAAATTTGTATAAAAATTATAAATATATAAATTAATAATGAATAAATAAATTAATGATAATAATAATAATTGAAATAAAAATTCAAATAGTAATAATAAAAGAGACAAAATATATATTAGTAACTAAATTTATAATTATTATGATAAACAATATAAGAATAAAATAATAATAATAATAATAAATTAGCGTAAATAATAATAAATATAAAATTATGAGATAATAAATATTAATAAATGAAGAAATATACTAATGATACAATATTTAATAATTAATAATAATAAAATAAAATTTTTTATTCTTATAGTTTTAAAAATGATAATAATTGAAATAATAATTCAAAAGGAAATAATAATAAAATATTAATAAAGATAATAAGAATTAAAGTATAATAATTTTCATAAATAAATTAAGAAGTAAAACATGAATAATAGTGATGACGACGACAACAACAACAATAATAATAATAAATTAAAAAGTAAAACATTGTCGCAGGTGCGCCCAATGGGGGCATGCCATGTCAGAGAAAGAAAAGGACAAAATAAATAAAAAAAATGAAAAAATCATTTTTATGCTTTTTTTTTTGTATGCTTTGTAGTTTTGTTCGACACCGTTTATTAGAAGGGGGCGGACACGACGGGCAAAAAGTAAAAAAAGAAAGTAAAAATTGTAAATAAAATAATGATAATAATAATAATAAAAAAATAATAATAACAACTATTTAAATAAAAAATATTATAATATTAATAAAATAATAATATGAGGATAAATTTAAAATAACAATAATTAAATTTGTATAACAATTATAAATATATAAATTAATAATGAATAAATTAATTAATGATAATAATAATAATTGAAATAAAAATTAAAATAGTAATAATAAAAGAGACAAAATATATATTAGTAACTAAATTTATAATTATTATAATTATTATGATAAACAATATAAGAATAAAATAATAATAATAAATTAGCGTAAATAATAATAAATATAAAATTATGAGATAATAAATATTAATAAATGAAGAAAAATACTAATGATACAATATTTAATAATTAATAATAATAAAATAAAAAAGTTTATTCTTATAGTTTTAAAAATGATAATAATTGAAATAATAATTTAAAAGGAAATAATAATAAAATATTAATAAAGATAATAAGAATTAAAGTATAATAATTTTCATAAATAAATTAAGAAGTAAAACATGAATAATAGTGACGACGACGACAACAACAACAATAATAAATATGAAATTTTAAATAATTAATAATAAATAAAAAAAATAAATTTATTATTATTTATCTTCTTATTAATAATTATATTAATATAATAATAATAATTAGAATTATAATAAAAGTAGTTGTAGTAATAATAATAATGATAATAAAAGTACTACAAAGTTGATTCATATAACTTATAATAATGAAAAGGGATATTATAATTAATACACTTGAAGTAAGGTTTAATTATAAAAATACCTATATATTTTAGATTCTATAAATAATACCTAAACGTTTTGAGAAATTTCATTAATGCCTTGCCTTAGAGAATCTTTCATCAAAATTAATGAATTCCAGGTCAATAGTTATGAAATGTCTAAATTACCCTTAATAATAGAATTAACATGACTATTATACCCTTCTACCAATATTTTTTTAATTAATTTTACCTTATTACATAAATAAATCAAAAACCACTTTAAGAAATAAAAAACCATCAAGCTGCTCTTACCAGATAAGAAAAAACAGAAAAATTTATAATTCAAACTTTACATCTAATATTTTTTTCCTGCAATTATTTTTTTAATAAATAAAAACATGAATGAACCCTACATCATCCTCCCTAACCACCGCTAAAAAATCCAAACAATCATTCCCAATTTAAACAACCATTTTCATAATACATCATCCACTATGATCACCACTCAAAAACCCAAACAACCATTATCACAATCCACAAACCGCTTCAATACACATCTAATCTTCTTTTTTTTCTGCAATTAATTTTTTAATGAATTAAAACATGAACTAACCCTATATCATCCACCACAATCACCACTCAAAAACCCAAACAACCATTTCTACAATACATAAATCAAATTTCAATAGAATTTCACAAAATATTCAAACCTACAAAATAACAATACTATAAAGTACCTCAAAAGAATTTTGATTTTATCAAACTGAGGGACAATAGTGGAGGGATGATGGAGGAACAGCGACGGCTTTGATCTTTGATCAAGACTTCATCCTGACGGATGTGGTTTTGGAATCGATGCCTCTGGTGGTGACAGAGAATGATGGTGCCTGAACATCGTGGTTGGCATCTTCGATCTTTGACGGAGGCTTCCATTGATAGTGCGACTGCTACGATTGATGGTGTGATGGCTTCCAATGACTGTGTGGTGACTTTGATCTTTAAACGATGATTTTTCACATACACGATAGCTGAATGATAGATGTGGTGGCTGGTGTGCTCGGTGCCTAATTTTGAAAGTGAAGATTGAGATTTGGTTTTGGAATTGAACACCTATTTTCATAAGACTGAGATTTGGTTTTGAAATTAAACACCTAATTTCACATGAAAAGAATGAGATTTGTTTTTGTTTTATTTATTTTAATATTTTTAAAATATTTTTTTTATTTAATATTTAAATGTATAAAATGACTTTATTATCCTTATCTCGTTAATTTTGACAGAAAATTTCCTAATAGTGGAGCATTGATGAAAATTCTCAAAATGTTTGGATATTACTTGTGAAATTTAAAATAAGTGAGTATTTTTGTAATTAGCCATTACCTCAAGGATATTCATGATAATATCTCTAATGAAAATAAAATTTAAAATGCTACTACTAATAATAAAAATAATATCAATAATAAAGTAAAATATATATTTTGTAATAAATATTCAATAAATAATATAATAAAAATAATGGTATTAAAATAATTATAATTATAAATATTTTATTATTTTTATAATCTGTTTATTAACACTAAAATGAATTTTTATATAATTTTATTGGAAGAAAAATGTCTTTAAATGGTACAAAATTCCGACGTAGGAGTTATATCCCATAACTCTTTTAGCATACACAAAGTTGTGGGCAATTGATAGTATAAGACAAAAGTTAATGCTCGATCAGTTGGCAATGTTCAAGGGGATAGGCATGGGTCTGTTTGTGAACATACGACTCATTATTTTTTCAGAGCTGTTGGTGCACAAGATCTTGTTACAATAGGTGCACATTATTAATTTGCATGAGGAACTGTGGTTCCTGATTAGCAATAGGCAGATTTGATTCTTGCGGAGCATGTTTACACTGATTACGGAATTAAAGATGGGAGATTATCTTCTTGTTTGAGATTTAGAGAGAAAATTACAAAGTTAACTGTAACAGCAGTATTGGCCAGAGGGAAGACATTTGAGGTATATAGATTGGAGCACTTATACAATGTTATAGACTTTGCGAACGTCGACAATGAAGACTTGGTGAAGCTTAATTTGGTGTATCTAATTCATAAATTATTGATTTCACGTGACAACCGTAGAGATGTTCAATAATTTGTGCTATATGTTGTGGATGATTTGAAAGAGTTAATTAATTATTCATAGGGACATGGAGTAGTCCACTCTTTATAATTTACTTAGGACAACATGCATTGAAAAGATGAATAAAGTCAGGAAGGATCCTGCTTTGATCAAAGAGAAATATAACGTGTACAGCTTTCATATACTATCCTGATATGTAATTTTTTTAAAATTTATCATTGATGTAATTATTTATTTTTATCAAGTCTCATTTGTTGTTCTTAATTAATTATTTGGTATGGATATAGAAGATCACATCGGTCTGTGGGAAAACATTCACATGTTGAGTAACTAACTGCTTCCTGTGTTGTTAAATTGCGTGAACAAGAGAACTCTGCTATTGAAAGAAATGGATGATACATTTTTGAAGCATGAGCGTGTACGTTGTACTTCACTCTATTTTATTGTATTTTTCTATAATATTGCTTGGTTTTCAATTTTGATACATAAAAAAATTTTGTAAGAGGGGAGATGTTAATAAAGGTTTGTGTCTTTTTAGGGAAATGAGTGAGAGAAGTATTATTTTGTGGAATTTGATAATTTCTTGCATAGCACATAATGGGAGGGATAATGAAGCTCTAAGACTATTTCATTAAATGCGTGATCAGGGATTGGAATTAGATGAGGCAATTGCTATGTTGCCTATTTACGCTTGTATGAGAGCTGTTGATGTGGGGTAGTAGATTCACTCTTGTGCTGAATCAAGTGGATTTTATTAAAAATAATTCTATGGGGAATACAATAGGGGATTTTTTTATAGTAAATGTGGAATTTTGGATTTTGCTAGAATGTTTTCAATAGAATGCCTAAAAAAATGTGATATCTTGGATGCTATGATTTTTGGACTAGCTTTTAACTGTAAAGGTGAGCTTGGACTTGAGTTGTTTGAGCAGATGATGGTCAAAGGTGTGAACCTTAGTGAAACAACTTTTGTAGGTGTTCTAACATGTTGTGCCCATGCTGGGTTGGTCAAAAAATGGCATGAGCTTTTTGCTTCAATGACTGGAGCGCACTCTATAGATGGTAAATCTTGAGCATTATAGATGTATGATTGATGTCGATGAATGTGGTGGATGTGCTAGAGAGGCTTATGACTTGATAAGAAGCATGACTATTAGACCAAATGCTGCATAAATATTAGACAATAAGACATAGTTATTAGAGTTCAATGGTTCAAGATCAATAAGCTCTTCAACAGCATGCTCTGCAAGTTTCACATCACCATGAGTATGACAAGCACTAAGCAAAACACAAGGTAAGAGTGTTGATGAGGCAAGAGAGTATTCAAAAATCACCAAGGTGGAGTGTCATTAGATAATTATGTGATGCCAGTGAAATTGAGAAGCTAGAATTTTTAAAGGTGTCTACATCTTAACTTTTTGTCGAATGTCCAGTTAACTCTTTATACAAGCCAAAATTTTAGCATGAGAATGAATTCATGCACTTGAAATGTGAATTGCACTTTTTGGGGTATTCTAAAAAAATGGGTGGCAGTGACTCTTAGTTTCATTCATGAATATAAAACTTGAACATAGAAAAGAAAGCTTAATAATAAATGAAGAAGAAAGGGACTAGCTCTAGACATTTCTATAAATAGTTTATTGTTCATGTCTGTTTTTATATTCAATACAATTTTTCTCATTACGGGTATCAATGTTCTTTTGCAAAGTGCTCAAGAAAGAGTTAATAATGGAGAGAAAGAGTTTTTGTTCGAGTGGGAGGGGGAGTTATGTGGTGAGTCCAATCTCAGTGATACTTGAGACAGAAGAAGAAGTTAAGCCTGTTATTACCAAGAAACAAGTACGTCAAAAGACAATAGGAAGTCAAACCTCTGTGGCTTCAAATTTGAACTCAATTAAGACTGAGAAGAAGGAAGTTGTCTTCATAAAGGAAGAAGAATCTGTGAAGGTTAATGTTTATTATAGAGAGAAACTTATATTTAGAATGGGAATTTTGTGCTACTTATATGTAACCTGTTGTGTTTGGTTCATTTTTCTAAATCAAATTATGAATAAAGGGTTTGTACTATAAGCCTTCTTCACATAATAAATGGGTTATTTTTATTGACATCTGATTTTTTCTCTCTTATTTCTTTCCATGAGAAGTAATTGTGAATTAATTAATTTTTGCAATTAAACATAGATGAAGCTTAAAGTTTACAAGAATAATATATATATATATATATATATATATATATATATAAAGAACAATTAGGGGAAATAATCAAGAAGGTAGATGTATTTATCCCTTTAATCACACAAGGTTAGGAATGTTAAATCAAATTGTTGTGCCTAGAGGGTGTTCAAGCTCAGCATCTACTTTAGGGTAAGATTTCATATTTTTGAAAACTATATGTGATGATAATCTCTTACAATATAGATCGGGGCTTATTTTGTGGGTGTCACTTGAGCCATAAATCCCTTTTGTACTAAAATAAGTTCTACGTCCAAATCCTACTCATTTTGTGGGTGTCATCTTAGCTTTTTCACATTGAGTCCTTAACCTTGCAAGAGCTCTGGGGTCGTCATTACATTCAATGCCATGTACCCTTGGGTTTTCAAGAGATTAAATGGAAAGGGAATTGATATATAAGCAAATGATGCCTATGCGTTTTCTAATTAAAATTACACGACTTTTAAAATATTCTAAGGTTAAGTTAGTAAAATTGTGATAAATAACAAATTTATTAAAATCTATTAAAGTGGAAGTAATAAACATAAGCAAATAATGTAATAATAAGCAATTAAGAAATAAACTAGAGAAGGAGAGTAAAAGAAAGGACGCAAAATTTACGTGATTCAACAATTTACCTATATCTACCGTGGATCAAGATCTCACTTATTTTATTAATGAATAACGAGGCAATTATAAAATATGCATTTTATAAAAAAGAACTCAAGGCTCACAAATAACTCTCTCAATTGCACTCACAAAGACGTATAATTAATTTCACTTGTAATATAGGGTTTTCTCTCTTATGTTTTGTGTTATGATCACTTAGATGTGTGTACAAACTAATAAAAAATATTTATATAAGCTTTGGACTGACTTAAGAAAATCTTAAACCGAGTAGGAATCAATTTGGGAAGCCCTAACTTACATAGGATGGGTTTCTTAAACAAGAGGGCTATTTTCTGCATTTGCACTGCGGCGCTGCTTATTTGTCGCAACCAACTCTGCGGTGCTAGCCTTCTGGCACCGCGACACCCAGATCTGGGTAGCATTGCATCGTTTTCTTGCCTCTTTTCGCATCTGTTTCATTTTTTTGCATACTCTACGCACTTGGCTTAATTTTAAAATCATATCTCAATAAATTTTAATCAACATTCTCACAAAACCTAATCCTAATTCAAGAATATTTTAATAATAATTCATGATTTTAATCAACACTCTCACAAAACCAATCCTAATTCAAAGATGTTTTGATAGTAATTCTTATTTGAGTTATTTGTGTATTGCATGTCGATTAATTATTTGGTTTTGTATGATTTTTTATTCCGAAAATGTATGTATTAACCATCGGAAAAAAAAAAACCTCATAAAATTTTCACATTTCTGACGTAAATTAAACCAAGTACCCAAATGTGTTTAACTTTCATCAATGATTACATATGTTATCACAATATATACATGGAATATGAGAATAAGATAAAAAGAGAGTTATATCATATATGCAGCCAATCTGCTTCAAGATAATACTCCTGGAAAATAATTAATCTACCTGCTTTAATTCATCAGGAAATTAATTAAGTTGATGCAATTCACTTTTTCTGTATATTTTTTGATTAGATGCCTTGATTACACAAGGACAAGGTCATGTTCCTTAATATAATATTGTTAGTATTCTTACGCGTACGTTCATTTAGAGAACAACGTAGTGTTCTTAGGCACTAGGCAGCAAGAAAAAGAAGATCAAAATTAATATTTAGTGTTTGATTCATGAACTTGTAAATATTGGCACTCATTTGAAAGGGTCACATTTACCTTCTTAATTAAGGAATTAATGTTCCTGACGCATGGGGTTCATCATGAAGAAAGAATACCAATAGCCTTTTAACTCCAGCTATTTGTGTTTAGTGTAGTTCTCTTATTACCTCTTCGTCTTGTGTTTAGTGTAGTACTCTTTTTACCTTATTTCCTACATCTGGGAAAACTTCATCAAGAAAATGCAGTTGGTAATAATTGTTATAGCAGAATGGCCAAGATGGTATCACCTCTCCGTTGGCAGAGACATCAAGAGTGGCGCCACCAAAGTCAAAGATCAAGACATCCTTGAAAATGGATTTCCTGTTAAAACGATAGACAATGGCAGCAGCAGCGGGCTCATCAATACTGAGACCGGCCATAACAGCGGCCTAATTGTGTAGCCCTAAGACAGGTTAAGTCCTTCAATAGAAAGAGCGACTGAGAAAGAGATGCTAGAGTTCTTCGTGTTCTTCTTCTTCTTGGTCTGTAATTGACTCAATCTTATAATGAGTGATTTAAAATATGGTTTCTAGGGCTGTAATCTTGGTTCATAGTGGATAGTCTTGAAACCGAACTACTATACATCGATTCTTAATTGTTTGTGTTTGTTATAGTATTCTTCGTTCTTGTGTGATTTCCTAGCCTTTTGTTGTCATACAACACCTCATTTCTATTTCCGGATTGCAGTACTCCGAGGAGCCAGGATCAAGCAAGATGTTATTAAATTACTCATAGCCCCGCTCGGAAAGGCAACTGTGTGAATGTTGAGACAATCAGAGGAGGTTCCGGAGCAATTGCTTGATACCCTCCTTAAGGTTTCTGGTGTGAGAGGAACCGATGGAAAAGCCACCTTGCTCCATTTTGTTGTACAAGAAACAATCTAGTCTAAAGAAATCTAGAGTTCAGATATAGCATAATGGAAAGACCAATCAGATACATAAAATCAGAACTGTTGAAAAGAGAGAAGAAGATTGGAAAATAATCCAGCTAGAACTTTGTTCAGGTTTGATTACTGAGCGCTACAATGTCAATAAGACAACAACAATTAATCAGGATGTTCTTGAAAGCTTTGTCTCAAACTTTGAAGTTTTAACATGATTATGATAAATACAATTTTACAGATCTTCTGTGGAGAAATTTAAAAGCCATTGCTGCATCAACCGCAGATTCAAATGCAAACATCTCCAGCTGTAAGGTCCATCTTATTCTTGTTCTGAATGGATTACCACCTTGTTCGATGTATCAATGTTGATTCCCTATCTATGAGTGGGCGACACACCACGAGTAGCCTCTCCAATTACCATAAATACACTGTGTAACAAAACCAAATCAATTATCATACTAATCAGGATATGAATCATCTATGATCATTGTCTAACATTACAAGTAGCTTATTCTAAAATATACAAATTTGACTCACAAATATAAAACTCAGTTATCACTCGTTAGAGAAATATCTAAAACACTGTCACTCGTCTCTACACATGTTACCAAAGCGATAATTACAGATATATCACGAAGAATAACACGTCTACTTTTACTTTTTTTGCAAGGCCAAGTGTGGTTGCTGGATCTGTGTGGGAAGTGAAACTTAGAAGCAACGGAAAGGTACTGCAATCTACAGCAGTATATGAAACAACATTTTCTCTTTTTCAACAAATTAATGTTTAGAGATTCAATTCCAATTCTAGATGCATCACATCAAGAGCAATACTTTTTAATAAGCACACAGTGAGAAATATAAATTTTTGCTTGGACTTCAATAAATTTAATTGACTTTATGGTAAATATTGCTCATTTTCTGAAGCTTTTGACCATAAAGCAAGATAAAGATATATCTTTTCCTTACTGTGCAGTTATGTAAGATAAAGATACGTCTCTTCTTTACTGTGCAATTATGTAAAAGAATTACCCATACGCACACCACTACATAAAAAATGAAATGATTAAATGTCTAAAATATTTAAGCAAAACAAATGATCTAGAGACGAAATACAATACATTGTGGACAACTAAGACAACGCAATTATGTTAATAAAGCTCAAGCTTCTAATAAGAAAATAGAAAAGATACCCCAACTCAATTTATCATAAATAGTACAGAAATAAGTCATTTTCTTTCAAAACCATTGACTGCATATGAACTGATCAATCACTGAAAAACATCGATTAGATTGCCTAAATAAATTGAAAGGAGAGGAACCACCTTACCAGACTTGAAGTCGAATTATATATGGTCATTTACAAACATTCGGTGAAACAAGACTCTCCACGTACGCTGTGGCCGCTGTATTCCGAGAAATCATTAGACTTTCGAGTTTCCTTTCATTAGGGCTACGCCTTATCAATTCATTTGAATTGTTTATCAGTATAAATTCAACTGTTGTTGTAAAGCATACCGGCGCCAACCAATCTTTTTAAATAATTTGATTACAATCCTCAAAGATCCTAAATAGTTTTCTCCTAGATGACTGCACTCCATATTTCGTCATCATCCATAACTCTAACTCTACACCACCATTGGGGCTTTTATAAGAATAGATTAAACAAAGGCATCCGCTAAGAATCAACAACACTGTAAAATTCAAAACCTCCGTACTACCAACATTAGGTATTGGCACCTTGAAGACGGATGCGAAAGGAGACAAAAGATGCATCTGACAGTGCCCAGATGCTGGTGTCGTGGCGTAAGGTTGTGGGCGCCGCAACGACCAAAACAAAACCTAGATGCTGCAGTGCCAGGCCTTAATGTCGCGGTGCCTAGGCGAGAAAGCCCAGTGCCGCGACGCCAGGAGCTGGGTGCCGAAGCACCCAGCGCAGGAAGTAGTTTTTGATTTTGAATCAACTTATTTTGTCTCTTACTTGTTTTAAGACTCCCTAATATAACTCTTACACGTTTAGGGTAAACTTTGGTCGTCCTAAAACCTATATAAAGGCTCTCTATTAATTTATAAACACATCTTGGTGATATTCGTGAATTTTTTTGTGATTAGAGTGAGATCTTTGTAATCAAACATACTTTGTGATTCTTAGTGAGAGAAAATATCTTAGTTGTAAGAGAGTGATTACTTTGTAAGTCTTTCTTGTAAAATGCATATTTTGTGAGTGCTTTGTAATTCAATAATAAAAGAATGTGATCTTGAACCGTCGTGGACGTAAACAAGTTGCCAAACTACGTAAATTCTGTGTATTCTTCTTTTATCTTTCTCTCTTTTAATTTTTTAATTACTTATTCTGCATTATATTGTTTGTTTATGTACTTCCACTTCAACAGCTTTTGACCACAAAGCAAGATAAAGATATATCTCTTCTTTATTATGCAGTTATGTAAGATAAAGATATATCTCTTCTTTATTGTGCAATTATGTAAAAGAATTACCCACACGCACACCACTATGCCTCCACAAATGAATTGATTAAATGTCTGAAATATTTAAGCAAACAAATGATCTAGAGACGAAATACAATACATTGAGGTCAACTAAGACAACACAATTATGTTAATAAAGCTCAAGCTTCTAATAAGAAACTAGAGAAGACACTCCAACTCAATTTATCATAAATAGTACAGAAATAAGTCATTTTCTTTCAAAACTATTGACTGCATATGAACTGATCAATCACTGAAAAACATGGATTAGATTGCCAAAATAATTTAAAAGGAGAGGAACCACCTTACCAGACTTGAAGTCGAATTATGTATGGTCATTTACGAACATTCGGTGAAACAAGACTCTCCACGTACGCTGTGGCCGTTGTATTCCGAGAAATCATTAGACTTTCGAGTTTCCTTTCATTAGGGCTACACCTTATCAATTCATTCGAATTGTTTATCAGTATGAATTCAGCTGTTGTTGTAAAGCATACCGGCGCCAACCAACTTTTGTAATTAATTTGATTACAGTCCTCAAAGATTCTAAATACTTTCCCCCAAGTTGACTGCACTCCGTATTCCCTCATCATCCATAACTCTAACTCTACACCACCGTCGGGGATTTCAGAAGAATAGATTAAACAAAGGCATCCGCTAAGAACCGACAACACTGTAAAATTCTCAACCTCCGCACTACCAACACTAGGCATTGGCACCTCAAAGAAAATTTCTTCTGCCAAGTTAAAAGCGCAAATAGCATTAGACGAACCGTGTGAGCATCTCCGCTTGGCAAGCCAATGGAGGTTTCCATTCAAGAGGGACCCACGTCCACCCTGCCAGCAATGAAAATCATACAAAGTGTTTCCAATCTCTCTCCAAGAATCAGTTTTTGTTGCCAAAATTCTGTATGTGTTGCGAGGACCACCAGAGAGTGTGGCACAGAGAATCTTGTAATCATCAATTGATGAATCGTAAGCAAAACCATAGAAATGCATATGTTGGAAATCGGGATCCGGTAATTTCTTGTAAACCCCTGTGGATGGGTTCCATAAAATGAAACTTTTGCAGCCACTTAGAGATAAACAGATCAAGCCGTTGCATGAGCCTACAACTGCAACAACTTCACGAGGTTTCCTCAATGGAAGAACAAGATTTACAATCGCACCTTCATCAGTAAAAGATGGTTTTGAACAGTCCAACGATTGAAGACCGGCAGATGATGAGAGAAGGACTCTGGGGCCTCGAGACTGTAGCTTCCGTTGCATCATGGGATCGGAAATCAGTGAGAGCCATGTCTTGCACACGCGCTTGAACCGCTCCAGAGACTTGAGGGGCAATCTTGAAAGTATCTCAAACAGGATTTCTTGGGGTAGATGATCCAGCATTGTTTAAAAGAAAGAAAGGCAGAGAGCAGATCTGCAACTCAATATACTCAATCTGTTTATGGAGAGGAATTCAAGTCAAAGGGACATCAATCAATACTGCAGATATTTTTCAGCGTTTCGTCACTATTATTAGCATCATTCCACATAAAATATAGAGAAGCAATTTTAAAGAAAAATGTTCATCGCCTATATTTTAAACTCATTTTATTTATAGTTAATAAATTAAAATGTAATCTTTAAAAAACACAAAATTTAAATTCGAATCGCTTTATTTTTAAATCATATTTTAACTTTCTCATGAAATAAGTTATTCGAAATCTTCCTCCAAAACTCACTTAAAACGCAGATTAAAAAATTTGACTTTAAGAACATGTAAATCAACTATTTGGACACTGACATTTTAAAATTTAAAAAATAAATAAATAATTTAAAAAATAATAATTCAAAAAATAGACAAAATCGGTGACTTTTTCTTGCTGGTATTTTTGTTAGAAATTAATGAAATAGACAAAACTAAGTATAACTTGAAAACAGGTATATTAGATTGATAACGGCCCAAAAATAATGAGCAAAATATGATAAAATCACTGGAGAAGACAATTGGAGATGGCAACGCATGCTTGCTGCCGGCGCGCCTAATGGGCGCTTGCCACTTAGGGAGAGAAAAAAGGACAAAATAAATAAAAAACGAAAAAAAGTAAAAAAATTAGTAAACATTATAAAAATAATAATAATAATAATAACTATTTAAATTCAAAAAAAATTAATAATAAAAATCTAAGTAATAATAATAATTGAAATAAAAATTCAAATAATAATAATAAAAGACACAAAATATATAATAGTAACTAATTTATAATTATTATTATAAATAATATAAGAATAAAATAATAATAATAATAATAATAAATAGCTCAATAATAATAATTAATATAAAATTATGAAATAAAAAATATTAATAAATGAGGAAAAATGCTAATAATAAAATATTTAATAATAAATTAAAATTTTGATTCTTATAGTTTTAAAACTGATAATAATTAAAATAATAATTCAAAAAGAAATAATAATAAACTAATAATAAAGATAAATAGACTTAAAGTATAATAATTTTAATAAATAAATTAAGGAGTAAAACAAGAATAATGAAAACTAACAGGATCCAACCCGAGCTCTCTTCAAGAATCGAGGCAGATCCTGCGATGACATGTGACTAACATACTCTTTACTCATACATATAATACAATGAGGCTACCTGCCTCAATAAAAAGTGTATACATATGCTCCACTATACAAAACATATACAAATACACAGACTAAGACACTTATGTCACTATGCACGTTGGCCAACCTCAAAATGTGATGACTGTATCACACCGCACAAATTCCTGTGACAACCTGGGAAAAATAGGGAAAATAGAAAAAAGGGTGAGCTTGTGGTTCAGTGAGTGGACATAATCTGAAAATATCATATACTTTATATGTATTGTACACGTATAAATCTGTATGATATAATCATAAAACTGTATACTGAGTAATCAATAAACTTGTACTGAAAATATGAACTGTTATAAAATCTGTGCTGAAATTAAAATCATGACATAATACTAGGATCTGAAAATCTGAAAGCGCAAACTATCATAAAATCTATTATTAAGCTGAATATATGTAACATAACTCTGGAAACATGTACTACATATATATATTGAAAACCACACCAAACTTGTACCCGGGGAAAATCTGGTCTAACCTGGCGGAGTAACTCACGCACAGGCAGAGCGGGGGATCTAGGCTGGTCTAACCCGGCGGAATACTGCATCGCTCGGGCAGAGCAAACTAAACTGGTCTAACGCATGAACAGAGCAACTACATTAAAGGGGAGGGTATGCATATGGTGGTTCAAAAACTACTACAATATAATATTGTGACCATAATTATTCTAAAATAATTATTTCTGTACTGAACATAATTATAAACTGTACTATAATAAATTCTAAAACATTTCTAAATATACTAAATAGTATAAATATTTTTCTGTCTAAAATAAATCATAACTAAATCTGATAACGCGTAATTAAATCATAATTGGCTGTATTAAAAATATATAAAATATATATATATAGTTATCCACTCACAAAAGTGAGCTAATCCTGAGTTGTGTCTGAATTCTGAGATCTACCCGCTATCGGCACACCTCCTATATCATAGGGTATAAAAATACATCATTAGTACCGATATGTATTATAACTATTAAAATCTAAATATTTTATTATCGTAAAATTATTACCCGCTAAACCACTGAGTATAATTCTGACTACCCAACTAATTTCCTAAAATTTCTTATTTTCTTTCTTTTTCTTTTCTTTTCCTTCATTTTCTTTTTCTTTCTCTTTTTCTTCTTCTTTCTCCTCGGTTTCTCTCTTCTTTTCTTTTCTTTTTCTTCTTTCTTTTCTTTTCTTTCTTTCGTTTTTTCTTCTTCTTTCTCTGTTTCATTTTTTTTTTCTTCTGTTTCAATTCTTTCTTCTTAAACGAAGAAAGTAAAACAAAATATATATATATATAAAAGCGCCACCGCTTCTATTTCTTTTTTTTTTTTTTTAACTTACACTAAGTTTTATATATATAATACACGTGTATTATTGTAATACACGTGTATTACAAAAACAACAACAATAATATTATTATTAATAAAAGTAATAAATACGAAAAAATTAAATAATTAATAAAAAATAATAATAATTAAATAAATTTATTGTTATTTATCTTCTTATTAATAATTATATTTATACTAATAATTAGCATTAGAATAAAAGTAGTAGTAATAATAATAATAATAATAATAATAGAAAAGTTAATTTATATAACTTATAATAAAGAAAAGAGATATTATTATAAATACATCTGAAGTAAAGTTTAATTATAAAAATAATCATGTGTTTTAAATTTTATAAGTAATACTTAAATATTTTAAGAAATTTTATCAATGCTCTGTCGTTAAAGATTCTTCTATTAAAATTAACGTATTCCATGCAGTAGTAGTGAAATGTCTAAATTACCCCCATTAATAGAATTAACTTGACTATTATACCCTTTTACTAAGAAATTTGTTTTATTAATTTTACCTTATTACATAAATAAATCAAAAACCACCAAGCTCCCCTTACCAAATAAGAAAAAACAGAGAAATTTACAATTCAAACTTTACATCAAATCTTTATTTTTCTACAATTATTTTTTTAATAAATAAAAACATAAATGAACCCTACATCATCCTCCACAACTACCACTAAAAAATTCAAACAATCATCCCGACAATATACAACCATTCTCATAATACATCATCCGCCACTCAAAAATCCAAACAATCATTATCACAATCAACAAACCACTTCAATAAACATCTAATCAAATTTTTTTTTTGCAATTATTTTTTTTAATGAATTAAACATGAACTAAACCTACATCATCCACCACAATCACCACTCAAAAACTCAAACAATTATTTTCACAATACACAAATTAAATTTCAATAAAATTTTATAAAATATTCAAACCCACAAAATAAAAAGAACAATTAGTGGCAACAATCGTGAAGATAGATGCATTTACTCTCTAAATTAAACAAGGTTAGGAATGCTAAATCAAATTATTGTGCGTGGCAGGTGTTCAAGCTCATCATCTACGTCATGGTAAAGTTTTATATTTTTGAATTCTATATGTAATGACAGTCTCTTACAATATGAATTAGGGCTCATTTTATGGGTGTCACTTGAGCCATAAAACCCTTTTGTATTAAAATAAGAGATTTTACGTTCAAATATTCCTACTCATTTTGGGGGAATCTAAGCTTTCTCACAATGAGTCCTCAAGCTGGTAAGAGCTCTGGGTCGTCATTACGTACAATGACATATACCATTGGGTTTTCAAAAGATTAGATTAAAAGAGAACTAAAATCTAATCAAATCATGCCTATGCATTTTCTAATCTTCTAAGGAGTTTACACATGATGTGAGAATATTGATTAAAAATCATCAAGATATAATTTGGAAAGCAAACCAAGTATATAGGTTACGTAAGGATTGAAAACGGACATGAAAGGAGATGAAAAATGAAGGCGCGGTGCCCAAGTGTGGGTGTCACAGAGACTAGATGCTGGGCGGGGCAGCGCCCAAAACAGAACCTGATCGCTGCAGCGCCAAGTGATGAGCACCGCAACGCTCAGGTGGGCACATCAGCGCTTGGCGCAAGAATAATTTTTTGTTTTAATACTTATCTATTTCGTCTCTCACTTACTTCAAGACTCCCTAATATACCTCCCACACATTTAGAGTAAACCTAGGATGTCTTAAAGCCTATATAAAGGCTTTCTATTGGCTTGTAAACACATCTTACCAAAGAAATCTTTGTGATTAAGCATTCTTTATGATTGTTTGTGAGAGAAAATCCCTAAATTATAAGAGAAAGTATTCTTCGTGAGTCTTTCTTGTAAAAGACGTGTTTTGTGATTGAATAATAAGAAGAGTGATCTTGATCCGCCGTAGACGTAGGCAAGTTGTTGAACCACATAAATTTTTTGTGTATTCTTCTTCTACCTTTCTCTTTCTAGTTTTTTAATTACTTGTTCTGCATTATTTGCTTGGGTTATATTGCTTGTTCATGTGCTTCCGCTTTAACAAACTGGTATCAGAGCTTGATTCTAAGAAGACATATCCACACCCAAGTATGAGATAAATAAATTTAGTGGTACGAATGACTTCAATCTATGGAAGATGAAGGTAAAGGCGTTGTTGGTGAGCCAAATGTTAGGCTCAGTATTAAAGGAGACTACAACTCCATCTAGAAGAAAAGATGCCAGAGTCATCTAAGGCTGAAGCAGAAAGAAGGGACATTCAAGAAAAAGCTCACAGCACAATTATTCTATCATTGAACGATGAAGTACTAATGGAAGTAGCAAGTGAGAAGATGTCAATTGGTTTTTACAAGAAGCTTAACTCTATTTATATACGAAAATCGTTGGCCAACATATTGCATATACAGAAGAAGTTGTATCAACTTTCCATGTCATAGGGAATGCCTATGAAAAATCATATAAATGCCTTCAATAAGATCATCCTTGATCTTGAGTCTATTAACATCAAGATAAAAGATGAAGATAGAGCAATTATCCTGCTAAGTTCATTCTCCAAGAGTTATGAGAACTTTGTTGATACACTACTCTACAGTAGAGAGAGTTTAACGATGAGTGATATAAAATCATCATTAAACTCAAAGTTATTAGAGAAGCAGATTTAGGGTAATGCAGAAAGTCTATCTATAAGAGCAAAGCTCTCATATAGAGATGGAAGGAAAAAGGGCTCAAAGTCAAAGTTCAGGACTCATAGGAAGTGCTAACACTACAAGAAAGATGGGTACTTTATAAAGGATTGTCTTAAGAAGATAGTATAAGACAAGAAGAAAGCGGATGTTGCGTTTGCCTATGATGATAACTATGACAGCGCAGAGACACTCGTCGCTACTAATGGTAAGAACACTGAACAATGAGTTCTTAATTCTGGTTGAACTTTTTACATGTCTTCGTACAAGTCTTGGTTTATAAATTTCCAGCCCATTAGTGGTAGTAAGGTGTTAATGGGTAATGACGTTGCATGTCAGATGATGGAAATTGGTAGTGTTAAACTTAGGTTGCATGATGGACGAGTGAGAGAGTTGACAGATGTTAGGTATGTGCTATTACTGCAAGAAAGAATGACACTTCATAAAGGATTGTCCTGAAAAGAAGCATAAGACAAGAAGAAAACAGATGCTACGCTTGCCTATGATGATAGCTATGACAGCGCAGAGACACTCGTCGCTACTGATGGTAAGAACATTGAACAATGGGTTCTTGATTCTGATTGTACTTTTTACATATACCCGCACAAGTCTTGGTTTGTAAATTTTCAGCTTATTAGTGGTAGTAGGATGTTAAAGGGTAATGACGTTACATATCAGATGGTAGGAATTGGTAGTGTTAAACTGAGGCTGCATGATGGACGGGTGAGAGAGTTGATAAATGTTATGTATGTTCATAACCTTAAGAGAACTTGATCTCACTAGTGACATTAGACTAGAATGGGTGTTCCATTAAGATCGGCGGAGGGGTTTTGAGAGTGTTGAAGGATTCAATAGAAGTAATAAGATGAGAGAATCACAAATGTGTTTATGTGCTTAAGGGTGAAGTCGCGAGTGATTTTGCATTATTCTCTGTAGATGATAAGAGTATGCAGACCAAGTTATGATATCTTAGATTAGCAAACCTAGGCGAGAGAAATCTAAAGGAGTTATTTAGTCAAAAGGCGTTTGGTAAGGATAAGTTCCAGCCCTTAAAGTTTTGTGAGCATTGTATGCTTGAGAAAGCACATAAGGTGAGATTTAGTATCTCCGTGCATAAGACTAAAGGGTCTTTTGACTACATACACTCAGATCTTTAGGGACCAGCTCAAATAGCTACTCGTAGTGGTGCCAGGTATTTTCTCAGTTTAATTTATAACTTTTAAAAAAGTTGTGGGTCTATATGTTGAAGAGCAAATATCAAACATTTGATGTGTTCAAGACTTGGAAGGCTCTTATTAAGAATTAGACTGGCAAAAGGGTAAAGAGGTTAAGAACTGACAATGGCCTTGACGTCTTCTCAAAGCCCTTTGAGAAGAAGATGTTTTGCAATAAAGAGTTTGATGGGTTTTGTGCAAAGTATGGAATTGTGAGGCATAGAATGGTAAAATCAACACCACAGCAGAATAATGTAGCTGAGAAGATGAATAGGACCTTACTTGAAAGGGTTATATGTAAACTTACCAACGTAAAGATGTCTAAAGCATTTTAGGAAGAAGTTGTAGTGATTGCAGCTTATTTAATTAATAGAAGTCCCTACTCAGCAATTGGATTCAAGATGCCAGAAGAGAAATGGTCTTACAATCCTCTTAAATATGACCACCTCAGAATATTTGGTTACCCTACCTTTGTACATGTTAAGGAGAAAAAATTAGAACCTAGAGCCATCATAGGGGTATTCATAGGATATCTCGAAGGAGTGAAATAATACAAAGTATAGTGTAAAGACTTGACACCACCAAGAAGTATCATAAGCCTTGACATGACGTTCGATGAGATGACGATGCTAAAAGTCTCCCAAAAAGATGAGAAATAAAAACTTGTGCCTAAAGAATACTCAGCACCCGAGTCAATAGAAGTTGAAGTAAAGACTGAGAATAAATCTGATATGCCCCTAAATCAGCACTTCAAAAAGAAGATCCTTGAAGATGAACTAAGAATACCGATGAGTTCCTCCAAGTCTACTCAAAGAAAGACTAGGACTTTTGAAATAGAACTTGAAGAGTACCAGTTAGTCAGAGATCGGCTAAGGAGAACGATTAACCCACTAGTCAGGTATGCACAAGTAGATCTAATTGCTCATGCTTTTAATTCTGCTTACACTCTTGAGTATAATGAGCCTAGAATATATGGTGAAGTTATGAAAAGTAAAAACAAGAAAGAATAACAGCAGACCATGAAAAAAGAGATTAGTTCTCTTAGGAAGAACAATACTTGGAAGTTGGTGGAGAAACCTTAAAAGAAACTAGTTGGGTACAAGTGGATGTATAAAGTGAAGGATGGAATACTAGGGATAGAGCTTACAAGATTCAAGACTAGGTTAGTTACACAAGGTTTTACTCAGAGAGGAGGAGTTTACTTTCATGAGATTTTCTCTTCAGTCGTCAAGCACACATCCATTAGAATTTTGTTAGTCATATGTGCAAATCTTGATTTACATCTAGAGTAGATGGATGTAAAGACATTTTTTTTACATGGAGAGCTTGAAGATGCGATATACATGGCAAAGTCAAAAGGGTTTGAGGAGCCTGAAAAAGAAGATCATACTTGTTTGCTAAAGAAGTTGTTATATGGGTTAAAGCAATCACCTAGACAGTGGTATAGAAGATTTGATGAGTTTATGATGGCTTATGGCTTTAATAGGAACAAGTATGACGAATGCGTGTACTTCAAGAACATAAGTTGTGGGATGATGTATTTGCTTCTATAGGTTGATGATATATTGATCGCATGTAAGAATATAGAAGAAATACATAAATTCAAGAAGCAGTTGAGTGGCGAGTTTGAGATGAAGGATTTAGGAGCAGCGAAGAGAATATTGGGTATGGATATTGTAAGGAAAAGAACAGATATTATATTCTTGTCCCAACAGCAATATATATTCAAAATTCTAGAAAAGTTTAGTATGTCCAATGCAAAGGCTGTCTCTACTTCTTTGGCATGCATTTCAGACTTTCAGCAGCACAGTCACCGACATCCGAAGAGGAGAAACTGCAGATAAGTAAAATATCATAAGCAAGCACTGTGGGGAGCATCATGTACACAATGGTTTGCACAAGACCAGACATAACACAAGCTATGAGTGTGGTAAGTAGATATATGGCAAATCCGAGTAAGGATCACTAGCTTACAATGAAGTGAATTTTGAGATATCTCAAGAGGACGTCGAATCACAGTTGATGTATAAGAGGGATAAAGACAACAGTGAAATGGTAAGAGGATACGTAGACTCAGATTTGTAGGTAATCTAGACAAGAAAAGATCGTTGACGGGTTACATATTCACAGTGTTTGGGTATAGTGTATGTTGGAGATCAGTTTTACAATGTGGTTGCACTATGTACAGCAGAGGCAGAGTACATAGCTATTGGTAAAGCTATTAAAGAGGCTGTGTGGTTAAAAGGCATATGTGCAGAAGCATTGACTAGTGAAGATGTGAACATCGGTATATATTGTGACAGCTAGAGTGTCATACACCTAAGCAAGCATCAAGTGTTCCACAAGAAGTCGAAACATATTGATGTGCGGCTCTACTACATTCAAGAGATTGTCCAAAGTGGTAAAATTAGTCTAACGAAGATTGCGTCGTCTAAAAATCCTACTGACATGTTAACTAAGCTACTGCCCTCAGGTAAGTTCATCTTATGCAAAGACTTAACTAGAGTCACTACTTTGTGAGGGTGACCGAAGATGCGAAGATGAGAGATCGAGTTACTTTGTGGATGATTTTAAATCAATGAAGAAATTTGTGAGAATATTGATTGAAAATCATCAGGATATAATTTGGAGAGCAAGCTAAATGTGTAGGGTGCGCAAAGATGAAAGGCAGACTCAAAAGGAGACAAAAGACAAAGGCGCGGTGCTCATGTTGGGTGCCGCGAGGCCCAAAATAGAACTTGAGTGCCGCGACGCTAGGTAACAAGCTCCGCAGCTCCAGATGACTAGTGCCGCAGCCCCTAGGCAGGCGCACTAGTGCCACGGCGGTGGGAGCTGCGTGCCACGATGCTAGGTGCGGGAACAGTTTTTCGTTTTGATACTTACCTGTCTCCCACTTGCTTTAAGATTCCTTAATACGACTCTTATATGTTTAACGTAAACTTAGAACGTTCTAAAACTTATATAAAGGCTCTCTATTAGCTTGTAAATATATCTTTGTGATTAAGCCTTCTTTATAATATTTTGTGAGAGAAAATTCTTAAATTGCAAGAGAGAGTGTTCTTTATAAATCTTTTTTGTAAAAGACATACTTTTTGAGTGCTTTTATAATTCAATAATAAGAAGAGTGATCTTGATCCACCGTGAACGTAGATAAATTATCAAACTACGTAAAATTTCTATGTGTTCTTATTTTATTTTTCTCTTTCTAATTTTTTAATTATTTGTTCTGCACTATATACTTGAGTTATATTGCTTATTTGTGTACTTTTACATCAACACATGACTTATAAAATATTTTAAGGTTAAGTTAGAAAAATTGTAACAAATAAATAAATTTATCAAAATTTAATCCTAATTCAAGAATGTTTTGTTAGTAATTTCTTATTTAAATAACTCGTTGGCTAATAATTTTTTTTAGGGTGTCTGTAATCTCTTTCAATTTGATGAGTTTACAAATATTGCATGTCGATTAATTATTTGGTTTTGTGTGATTCTTTATTTCGAAACTGTACTAAACAATCGGAAAGAACTTCATAAAATATTCACATTTATGATGTAAATTAAACTAAGTACCAAAATGTGTTTAATCAATCAAATAATTTTAGCCAATAAGATAATACTATTGGAAAACAATTAATCTACTTGCTTCAATTCATCAGGAAATTAATTCAGTTGATGCAATTCACTTTTTCACTATAGTTTTTTTTATTAGATGCCTTGATTACACAAGAACAAGGTTATGTTCCTTAATATAACATTATTAGTATTCCTACGCGTACATTCATTTAGAGAACAACGTAATGTAGTTGGCCAGCAAGAAGAAGAAGATCAAAATTAATATTTAGTGTTTGATTCATGAGCTTGTATATATTGGCACTCATTTGAAAGGGTTACATTTACCTTCTTAATTAAAGAATTAATGTTTCTAACGCTTGGGATTTATCATAAAAAAAGAGTACCAACAGCCTCTAACTCAGCTATTTATGTTTAGTGAAGTTCTCTTTTTACCTCTTCATCAACATCACCTCTTGATATTTATGTTTAGTGTAGTTCTCTTTTTACCCTATTTTCTACAACTAGGAAAACTTCATCAGGAAAATGGAGTTAGTAATAATTGTTATAGCAGAATAACCAAGATGGGTAACACCCAGCAATTGGCCTTAGCATGGATGCATCCATATCCAGCAGTGAGAAAGAGACATCAAGAGTGGCGCCACCAAAGTCAAAGATCAAGACATCCTTGAAAATGGATATCGGATTTCCTGTCAAAACGATAGACAATGGCAGCAGCAGCAGCAGGCTCATCAATGGTGGAGATGACACTGAGACCGGCCATAACAGCGGCTTCTTGATGCTTAGAGAGTCGTTAAAGTAGGTAGGGAATGAGAGCAATGACTTCTGGACAGTGGAGCCAGAAAAAGTCTCAGAATTCTCGCAAGAAGCACTCGAGGATCTTTCAAGTCAATTGTTTTGATTGTTTATTTCTATCTGTCAACGATGAATCAGAGAATTCACTTCACTCAATCAAACTCGCTGGACCTGTGAAGTCAATTGAAATAAGTTATTAGTTCAACAAAACAATGAATTAATTATATATATTAATGTAATATATGCAAAAATCTTCTTATTACTATATATACAATACAATTTAAATCGAAGACCAAGCAAATTCAATTGAATTCCAAGAGAGATGCATACAATCATTGGGATGAAGTAATACATACATGAAATATGAGAATAAGATAAAAAGAGCTTCAAAATAATGATCTTGGAAATATATATACTACCCTCTAGATATACAAAACTAGCTACTTGCATTGTCTAGCTAAATGACCAACAACAACAATTAATATCAAATTCTATATCTTAACAATTAATGGATTGGGCTCATGCAATTTTTTTATGTTAGTACCATGTCTAAACTATAGTAATCTTGTATTTTAGCTAGATTCTAGAACATCAATATTTATTCAAGAGATATTTTTTACATTTAAACTTGGTATCTCCACTAAAATGGAGGTCGATATTGCCAACCTTTTATCATTGGTTGTTATCACAAATACAGTATTAGTAAATTTTTATAATAGCCACTTTAACTCTTTTTTTTTATTTACTCTTTTGTTAGTTACTACTTTCTTTTTAAAAATTTAGTCCAAGATAATAAAAAAAAAAGAGACAAAAGAGTATCTGGCTATTTTTTTAATAAGATAAAAAACCAATCAGCAAGAAGATGAAATGCTTAGGGTTTTGATTTATGAACTTGAAAGTTGCATGGCTCTCATTTATGTGAAGGGTCACACACACTTGGAGGAAAGTTTGTGACGCATTGGGTTCATTAAAAATGTTATTCCACAGTATACATAACAATACTAAGATATAATTCATGAATTATAAGGGTATTCGCTCGCAAAGTCAATCTATTAATTTCTTGGAATATAATTCATCAGAAAAGTAAATGCATTTTTAACAAGGGAGTGAAATGCAACACATATAGAGCTCAATTTCCAATCTTTCAAGAGGTTGAAGTAGTGAAAGTGTGAATGTGTCACCCCTTTACAAATTTTTGAAGTCGGAGAAAAGATGCATGGTGTTGTGGAATTTCAGTAAGTTTTTGGTCGACTGGAAAGCGAATGTCGTGGAAATGTATTTTACCTTCAATCAGAAAGCTATTGGGAACTTTGATCTGATCGTTGTCGAATCAGCTTTTAGTTCAGGATTTGTATGAGTTTGAAGATTGAAACGAGTACAAATAATTAGTCTCTTAGTTGGGTGGTGATTATCGATTGAGATCAAGGTTCGAGTCCTCTATTTTTTTTAGCCACGTTACAACAGATACTATTTTAGCAGAGTTGTCTTGATAGTTATCTGATTGTAAAGTCACAATTATAAACTTGTAGTTGTACCTTCTTCGACATAGCCGATTTGAAACTCTTAGCCGTCGCATGTTCAATTACTTTTTGTTCATTAATCCACTAATCAATCGGTAAATAGGATTAGGATGGACTTGGGAAGAGGCTCAGTGTAAAATATATATATATATATATATATATATTCAAATTCGAAGTAATTAATCTGAACTTGGCACGAGTTAATTATGCGCAACTATAAATATGCATTCATTCACTTGAGAAAGGGCAAAAAGAATAGAATGTACATTTTTGCCTTATAATTTGTACAGACCACAGAGCATTAATCAAAGCCCAGTGGGGCATTATAAATCCCTCACAATATATACATTCTAAGTGCTATTGCTGATGCTATTTCTATCTCGACTAAACTAATTTAAAATGAATAATATCTCAAATTGCAGGTATATAAACACTTTTAGCAAATTTTTGGTTCTCTATATGTTCTGCTTTGTCCCTCCATTATATGATCAGGCTTAGTGAAATACTCGAGGAGATGCGTAAAATTCGCTCTCAATCAATACTGGTCTTAAGTCTTCTTGGCTCATGAATTCCAAGGGGAAGGAAACAAGATGTCCCTTCACGGATTTCAGTCTCTTCATTGGGTCTGTTACTTCAGTTTCTCCTTTCTCATAGGTTTCTGGTTTCTGCGGGGCTATTCCCAAGTCAATCGTGGTGTGTCCCAGCTTCTCCTTCCTCTGGTTCATGCTTTGCCTGAGTGCAGTCCTGCATTTTGAAAGCATTGTTAAATACTAATGTGTAAGAGAGGATCGTACGAGGAAGAATGAAGATATGACAATCGTTACAACATTTTGTACCTGGAGTGCATTTGTTCGTTTGGGATGCAATAAAAAACATCTTGATAAATCGTGGTGTTTTCCTATCACAGATACTATAGCATATCAACTTGGTGCAGCAGAATCAAAATATAAATCATCACATTACTTGACATAAACATGCCAACAAGCAGTAAATTTTTGGTTGTAGCATAAATTGATGGCTGTACCTTTGCAGTTGCTAGCCATAAGTCTCTATGTCGTGTCTACTACAGGATCACTTATTTGGTTGATCTGAAGGAAGTAAAAGCAGAAGAATTAAATAACACCAGAATGTCGTTAGACTATCGATGATGATATACACAAAACATTCAGGCTCGCCAGGAAATGGGAAGGGAAAAGAGCTTAATAACTTCTTTACAAAAGGGGGAATTGAAATGTTTGCGATGTAAATTATTCTCTGACAGAGGTAGTCTGAAGACATTCATGATTTTCCCTTGTACTAACCTCTCCTGCATGAAGATCCAGGTGCTCAGACCACAGGGAGCACCGAAGAGAATAAGAAAATTTTCGAGCTTTCCAAGGCTCTCCGTTCATAGATGTTTCTACGAATTCTTTATCATCAGTTTGCTGTGCACATACACCTATATGAAAATGAAGGTTAAAAGTTGGTGAACATTTTTTGTATAAGAAGCAAAAAGCTGAATTACATCCATAAAAGAACTAATCAAGCCAAACTCAAGGCACATAATTTAAATTATACCCGACTTGGGGCCACGGGACCACCATCACAAAGTCTTCCATATGATCTCAAACCATAGAAGCTAATGTAGTCTTGTGTTTTGGATCCAAGCAACATATTAAGGTTGTATCATATTGAAGTTTTCTCTCTGGAAATGGTCCGATACTGCCAATGGATTATGGCTCTGACAGTTGCTGCACCACCATCATTGATACCCCCTTGTCAACGACAATTCACCAAAAAGAGATTCTAAGTACGCTACATAATTTTAAGTGAACCTTGTGGAAATAAAACCTAATGTATCAACCTGGAAACCTGGTATGAGCGGTAGGACAATAATGACCCTGAAGCATTTCTGTTCTTTGTGTGCTTTTATAATACGCCTTTATAAAGCTTCCAAGACACGATTCTGTATGATTTCATCTCCTGAAAGACCTGAAATGAAAAATTGGTTCTGGAAGAGAGAAACCAACCATAACAGCAGAATTGTCAACATAAGAACTAAAACAAGTATGATCTATCCTTCACTATGTTTAAATTGCAGGTGCTCTGTCCAGAATGTATCATTGTAATGATGAATGCTTAATTTCCAAAGAATAACCATACTACACTTCAAAGATTATCTAAGTCACCTAATCTCTCATGCATGACTCATTCCAAATTCTTGAAGTCAGTTACATATTTGCTATCATGTAATTTCTAGGTTTTAAGATAGGAACTTTTCCAGTTATTGGTCCATAAGAACTATCTGAATGAAGTTATCATGAACTTCATAGTACAATGATACTTTGTGACTTCCACAAACAGTAGCGTGATTATAAGGTTCTTCATAAGATTCTCCAAATTTATGATAAGATGACTGATTCTATGGGACTAAAAGTTCATTTAATAACCAACAACCAAGAAAAATAAAGAAGATTCATTAAATAAAAGTTCTCCTACCTCAATGTAAATAAAATATTCTGTATTCTCAATGAGAGAACCATAAGTACTGTGAATGCTATCTTCAGTTTGACTTGTTCCTGCGGACCATTGGCTGACACTTCTGATAATCTGTACATGAAGTATTCAATCATTATGGCAGGAAAATAAAAATTACAAAGAGAAAAAAATTTGGATTTGGATATGTGAGAATATTGATTTGATTTGGAATGCAAATTAAGTGTGTAGGATGCACAAGAATTGAAGAAGGATGCGAAAGGAGGCGAAAGACGAAGAGAATAGTGGTTAGGTATGGGTGCTACGGCGTCTAGTCTAGAACGTGAGTGCCACAGCGCCAAGCGCTCAGATGGACGCACCAGCGCCGCGGCGCTAGGCATAGGAATCTGTTTCCCGTTTTCAGTTTTTTTTATTTCGTTTTCTACTTGCTTCAGGACTCTCTAATACGACTTGTACACGTTTAGGGTAAAACTAAGATGTCCTAAAGCTTATATAAAAGCTATCAATTGGCTTGTAAATACATCTTAGTGATCATTAAAAATATTTGTGATAACCCAATAGATCTAAGTGATCAAGTAAGAAATCTTTGTAGTTCTTTGTGAGAGAAAATCCTTAGAGTACAAGAGAGAGTTTTCTTTGTGATCTTGCTTAAAAAATGCATATTTTGTGAGCGCCTTGTGATTCATAATAAGAGAAGAGTGTAATTTTAATCCGCTATAGACGTAGGCAAATTGCCAAACCACGTAATTCTTTGTGTGTTCTTCTTCTACCATTTCTCTCTTTATTTCTTAATTACTTATTCTGCATATATTGTTTAGGTGATTTTACTTATTTGTGTACTTCCGCTTCAATAAGATACATTAGACAACAAGACAATAATACCAATGCACATGTATATGATAATGTCTTCTATCAATTACTTTCTTAGCACACCTTAAGCTTAAATTGCTGTAAAGAAATAGATGCCAGATATTGTGAATCACAATTAATGAAATTCCAGAGTTGTAGCTAACCTGACAACGGTATGCTATATGTGGACCATTTTGTCCATATTCACTAGCATAAACATCAACATCGCCTTTGTTGCAGATATCAAGTCATGCACTTCAATTTGACACCCCTAAGCATCAATTAAACCACAACCTTGATACTCTTTTTATTTTATGCGCAGCGAAAAATCATAACTTGATACCATAAGAAAGAACACATAAGATTAACACACCAATAAAGACAAAGAAAATAAACCAATCAATAAGACACAAGATATACGTGGTTCATACCAAAATTGCCTACGTCCACAAAAGATTCATGATCCAGCTTCTTATTATTGAAATAGATTACTAAGTATCTTCTTACATCATCAATGATTCCACAAAACCCCTTAATATCTCCCATAGAGATCTCCAAGTATCTACCCTTGATCACCACGACTCCCTAAGACCTCTTAGTATCTCCTCATAAGAGATTTTTACAAAGAACACAAGAATAGCCCGAGCATCTAAGCCAAAAGAATTTATGGTGTTTCTCTTTTATTCACTCAAAGAATATAAAGAAAAAAATACTCCCCAAAGGTTACACCTTAGTGCACCATGCACTTAGTGCCTATCTAACTCATTTATTCTCTCTTATGGTTACATCTTGAAATCTTAAATGCTTGTCTTTTTCTTCTATTTAGAAGGGTTTATATAGTAAATAAAATATCCTTAGAAACCTTAAACCTAATTAGAATAAAAGTCTTTACTTATAGAAGTCCTAATCCCACTTAAAGAAGTCAATTGAGTCAAAATAGGAAATATCCTAAAGTTGCCACGTAAATAGTAACCGCGTGAACAATATCCATGCGTGAACAGTAACTTCCGTGAACAGTACCATGAACATTTCTTTTTTCTTCCGTTTTGCTCCTTCCTTGTACATCTAATACGTACTTGACTTCGTAATGACTCTCTTCTTAGTATTCATCTCAATTCTTGCCCATACAAAATTATTGAATCACCAATTTCTAACAACCTTCTTGGGATGTTTCCGCCCACTTATCTGACATTTTTGAGCAAAACTGTGGCACCAAATTTGAGTCTTTTTCATGCTGAAGATCCGCAGAATCAAGGTCAACTAACACAACTTAGAATCTGTCTCTCTGAGCTACTGCTTTGTACACCTCAGAAGTTGACGTGCAACTTCCATTCCCAGATGGCTTATCAAGAATAAAATGGTTTGTACTCGTCATTTAACTTGTGGTCTACGTTGGAAGCAACTAGTTTATCAGCTTCCTGAGGCAAAAGCAATGGAATATCTTCCAGTGGTGATTGTGAGGAAAAGGAATCTCTTTTGCTGGGATCTTTCTGATTTTCTTCTGTGTTCTTGTATTCAATGTCTATCTTTCGACTTCTTCCCATGTAGTGAGGAAGAACCATGTGGTGATGAGGGATGAGTAGTGGAATGTTTTGTTCATTTGGAGCTTTCTTTCTCTAGAATAAAATTAATCAATGTCAGACAACAAATTTCTAAAAATGAAGGTGAAAAAAAGAATACGAACAACAGAAGATCAATCTTTGCAACATCATGACAGGGTGGTCCCCATAAAGCGCAATGGACATCATGCCAGGGCATATGGGAATATTTTTCATGGTCCAGTTCAACTTTCATTGTGTCCTCCCACGAATTTGGTTCAGATTCTCTGGTCAAACACAAGTAAAGAACTATTAACATGAAAGTTCATAAACGAACCACCAAATAAACAAATAGCCGTTAACAGATGTGCATATTTCTTATTAATGCTAAAATAGTGGAAAATGCTTTTCCTGTCCTGATATGATGCCAGTTCAAGCAAATTTCTCCCTCTAGATCCACTAGTAGACTCTTTTAGAAACATTTGTTTTATGCTGAAGATGCATGTAGCTGAATTCCTAATAGTCATTCTAAAACCAATTTTGCTTGCATCAAGAAACAAAAATCACCTTGGATTATAGTAGTCTTTGCCGGGCCATTTAGCAGGAGGGCAATCTCCCACTCTGTGTTCAATTTTGTCATAACGGCCAAAACATAAATCCAATCCTTCAATAAAACAAATACGGTAATCAACAATGACAAGTTTTTCGTGATGAGACCTGCATATTCCATATCCTATCAGTGATCATACTCAAGAATATAAACAAAAAGGAAACTCCTTAGTCTAAATTGCATAGACAGAACACCATAAATATACACCGGTTAAGAAATGGTCCGGATAGCGCAGCACTTTCATATTCTCGTGAATTTTAAGGAGCCTCTTCATACTGTACAAACAGTTAATTTTCAAAGCAATAGCAACCTCCTTGTAAAGAAGAATGTAGATCTGTACAAGGATTAACTTAAAACAGGTATTTTATAACAATAATGAACATAAATCAATAAAATCCAATATAATGGTGATTAGTTGTTGTACATTGAAATAAAGACATCCTGAATGTAAACAAGAAATATCATTCAAAGCTAAGAAACAGGTTGAGTCAAAAAAGTACATTGAACTATCAATCAGCTATCTCAAAATCACTAACCACAGCCACAGTAATATGCTGAATAGATAGGCATAATGAATATAGGAACAACTGACTCAACTGCCATCCATAAGAACTATAAGTTATCAACTTCTATTTGCTCTAAAATGCAAATAGTTAAATATACAAACCGATATATGCTGATGCTTAGATCTTATTAGAGAAGAGGACATCTGACAAAAAGTCACATGTCAATTAAATGGCCAGCATATCAAGTCCAAAATCAGTGTTCATCATGCATGCAGCCAAAGATACCGTTGCTGATATCAGAAATGGTGGCAAAGAATCTGAGTTTCTGGTTTTTAAAGGGAATAACGTGAATATAAATCCTAGATAATCCTAATCCTCCATTTTGATAATAAGCACCAAAACAAAAAAGAACCATAACCATGACTAATGGGGTAGAAGTTCAGAAATATTAATGTCACAACTACCCGACACGGTAAAATATCAATATAGAGTTTTTTTGCATCTGAACCCCTTCCTTGGCTTTTGCTTCTATCAATGCATCAAGTCGAGAGGAAGAATGCTTTTCGAATGGACGTCTCAGATATAGCTATGGGCAAAGCCACCAGCCGGTGATGAATATCTGCATGCAATTTCCAATCATTGAGCACATAATGAATAGGCACTGGCATACGTTCAATGCAATTTTCTTAGTATGGGGAAGACTTGAACCTGTGACTTCGCCTCCTCTACGCAAGAAGCAATTGCTTCAAAAGCTGCTTGACCATCTATAAACCACTGAGCTTGACTCCCATCTTCAATCACCCCCTTTGGAGGAGCAAAGGAACCATACCGGCGAGGATGGCACCACCCTGTTGGAAATAAAACACTCGCACAAACAACTTTTATTTTAAACTCAAACAAATATTACAAGAGCACTCTCACTCAAAAACAAGATACTACAACTCACTCTTTATTAGAGTTTGCTTCTTCACTCACTTAGAAGCTCTTAATTTTTCTTGATGCTTAAACTAAAATGGGGAGGGGTATTTATACTACTTAAGAACAATCCTACACCACACAAATAAACTAATCCAAAATTACAATAACCATACACCTCATTCTTCTACATTCTTCTCCATCCTTTCAAATTATTCACATGCTTAATTACCACACCCTAGAAGATTTTAGGTAGAAAGTTAGTAGTTTTGGACCTTGATTATGGACTTGGACTCCAATTTGATTGATTTTGGGTTTAGGCTCCCATAATGGATCAAGTTTATGATCCAACACCCCCCCCCCCCCTTAAACTTGATCTTGTGACCCCTAGTAAGTTCCTTAATCTTATGAAGTCTTCGCTTGTCAGTGGTTTGGTAAAAATATTGGCAACTTGATCTTGTGACTTCACATATTCAACTTGCACATCCTTTCTTGCAACACACTCCCTTATATAGTGGTAGCGAATATCGATGTGTTTGCTTCGATCATGGAATACCGGATTCTTGGCTAAGGCAATGGCTGACTTGTTGTCGACACAAACCTTGGTAGGCTCTTCTTGTATCAAGCCTATCTCCTTCAATAGATTTCTAAGCCAATTTGCATGACAAACGCATGAGGTAGCAGTAACATATTCCGCTTCACAAGTGGACAATGTGACAATCGGTTGTTTCTTTGACATCCATGTGAAAGCAGTATCTCCCATGAAAAATACGAATCCAATAGTGCTCCTTCGATTATCTATGTCTCCACCCCAATCACTATCGCTATATCCAACAAGCTTGTAATTATTAGAAACTGAATAGAACAAGCCAAAGTCAATTGTACCTTTCAGATAGCGAAGAATTCTCTTTGCGGCTTTAAAATGGGTGGTTGTTGGAGATTCCATGTAGCGACTGACCAATCCAACTGCGTGAAGAATATCGGGCCTCGTGCAAGTTAGATAGCGTAGACTTCCTACCAAACTTTTGAAGAATGTTGGATCTACACTTTCGCCTTCTTCATGTTTGGACATCTTGATTCCGTATTCCGTCGGTGTGCTTATCGGCTTACAATTCTCCATCTTGTACTTCTTCAGGATCTCCTTTGCATAGCTTTCTTGTGAAATGAAAATTCCATCCTTTTGTTGCTTAACTTCAATGCCAAGGTAGTACGCCATGAGCCCCATGTCTGTCATCTCGAATTCTTTCGTCATCACTTCCTTGAATTCATTGAACATGCTTGGGTTGCTTCCAGTGAAGATCAAATCGTCCACGTAGAGGCACACGATCAAAATATCTTCATCTTTGATCTTGATATATAGAGCGTGCTCGTAGGGACATTTGTTGAAGCCATTCTCTTGGAAGTACTTGTCGATTCGGCTATTCCATGCCCTTGGTGCTTGTTTTAGCCCGTAAAGAGCCTTCTTCAACTTCAACACCTTGTCTTCGTGGCCTTTGACTTCGTAGCCTGATGGTTGCTGAATGTAGACTTCCTCTTCAAGAACTCCATTTAAGAAGGCAGACTTTACATCCATTTGCTGTATCTTCTACTTGTTTTGAGCTGCCAAAGAAATGATTAGTCTAATAGTCTCCAATCGAGCAACAGGAGCAAATACCTCATCATAGTCAATTCCAGCCTTTTGACTATAGCCTTTAGCAACTAGCCTCGCCTTGTGCCTTTCAATCTCTCCTTTGGCGTTTTGCTTTGTTTTGTACACCCATTTGACACCTATCGCCTTATGTCCTTTGGGAAGTGAGGTGAGTTCCCATGTGTCATTCTTCTCGATGGCCTTGATTTCTTCATCCATCGCATCTCTCCACTTCTTCTCTCGTACTGCTTCTTGAAAGCTCACTGGTTCACAATCGACAAACAGACAAAATAATGTAAGATTATCTTATCGTTCAGTTACCTCATAGAGATCTCTAAGGCTTCTTGTACGTTGCGCAACTCTTTCACTTTGACTCTCACTTGACGATGACGAAGGTGATGAGTCTCCTTGAGTGGTTGATGTTGGTGAAGTGGGTGGAGTTTCAAGCTCTTGTTGAGGTCCTAGTTGCTCCCTCGTTGTCTGCTCATCTTCTTCAAACTGAGGAAAGAAATTGAAGTCACCTGCATGAGAGTTAAAATCCCATTCTTCTTCTTAGTTGAAGATCACATCTCGACTAATCACAATCTTCTTATTGTCTGGATTGTACGGCTTGTAGCCCTTCGAATTAGCATCATAGCCGATGAAGATAAAACTTTCACTTTTATCATCAAGCTTCGTTCTTCTCTCGTCCGGTACATGAACATGGGCTATACTTCCAAAGATTCTCAGGTGGGAAATGCCAGGCTTTCTTCCACTCCATGCCTCTTGCGGTGTCTTTCCCCATACACTTCTTGTTGGAGATCGGTTTGACAAGTAGACTGCACACGCTACTGCTTCCGCCCAAAATTCCTTAGGTAGTTTCTTGCTTTTGAGCATGCTTCGTGCCATGTCGAGGATTGTTCTGTTCTTTCTTTCTGCCATGCCATTTTGTTGGGGGGATCTAGGAACTGTCATTGGTCGACGAATTCCATTTGCTTCACAGAACTCTTGAAACTCCCTGGAAGTAAATTCTCCACCTCGGTCGGATCTCATGGCTTTGATCTTTCTACCGCTTTCTCTCTCCATTGCTGCTTTGAACTTCTTGAAGACTTCGAAAACTTCTGACTTCTGTTTCAAGAAATATACCCAGGTTTTTCTTGAAAAATCATCAATGAAGAGAAGAAAATAGTTACTGTTACCGAGAGAGCTTGGCTTGATCGGTCCACACACATCGGTATGGATGAGCTCGAGTGGTTTCTTGGCTCTTGTCTTTGACTCCTTTGGAAAGCTTTTCCTGAATTGTTTCCCGACTAGAAACCCTTCACAAAGCTGGTCAGGATGGTTGATGCGAGGTAGTCCCTTCACCATCTCCTTCTTAGATAGCAGCTCTAGACCTCCAAAATTGAGATGCCCAAATCGAAGATGCCAAAGACATGATGCATCTTTGTAGCAAGCTTTCAGGCACTTTGCAACATCGTTTTGTATGTTGATCAAGAACATTCTATTCTTTGACATCGGCACTTTAGCAATGAAGTTATTCTTATCATCTTTTATAGAAAGATTATAATCCTTCATATGAATATCATAACCTTTCTCTAACAGTTGCCCTAAACTCAAGATGTTTCTTTTTATATTGGGCACATAATAGACATTAGAAATAAACTGATGTCTCCCATCTTTCAAACGGATAAGGATGTTACCTCTCCCTTTCACTGCTATTGTGGAATCATCTCCAAACGAAACATTTCCGCTCACTGACTCGTCTAGCTCTACGAATATGTCTTTCCTTCCACACATGTGATTGCTTGCACCACTGTCAAGATACCAGGAATTTGCTTGGCCACTATCAGTTTCCTTTCGTGCTAGAAGAAGAGTTTCTTTGCCATCTGTCTTCTCCTCTATGTAGTTGGCCTTCTCCTCAATTTTTTTGTTGGGAGCTCTATATTCTGAAGCATAATGCCCAAACTTCTGACAATTATAACATCGAACTTGAGATTTTTCATACCTTGAGTTCGGATTGATTCTTCCACGGCCTCGTGTTGAGCTTTCTCCTTTCTCATAGTTGTTGAAATTATTGTTGTTGTAATTCCAGCCTCGTCCATGATCACGACTTCCACCTCGTCCATGGCCTCTACCTCTGCCTCGACCACGTTGGTTTCTATCATTGCGTTGGCTTTCATGCATATCCTTGAGTTGCAGCTTGAGGAGTTGCTCAATAAACCCATACTTCTTCTTATGCTTCTCTTCGTATGCTTGCAATGATCCTTGGAGTTGCTCGATCGTCATTTCTTCCAAGTCTTTAGTTTCTTCAATCGTCACGACGATGTGCTCAAATTTGGGATCCAACGAACGGAGTATCTTCTCTATTATCCTCACATCTTCTAACTTTTCACCATTTCTTTTTAATTGATTAGAAACAGCTACTACTCTTGAGAAATAATCCGAAATAGACTCAGATACTTTCATGTGTAAGGATTCGAAGTCACCTCTTAATGTTTGGAGACGGACCTTCTTCACTTGCTCGGATCCTTTGTAAGAGGTTTGCAGCTTCTCCCACGCTTCCTTGCTAGAGCTTGCACTCGAAATCTTTTCAAATCCATCATCATCTAATGCTTGATAGATGAGATAGAGAGCCTTCTTGTCTCTCTTTCTTGAATCCTTCAAAGTTGTCTTTTGATCTGGTGTAAGAGCAGTAAAAGCAGCATCATTCGCAGGCTCGTTATAGCCTTTCTCTATGATATCCCACACATCTTGTGATCCAAGAAGTGCCTTCAACGTTGTTGAAATTATTGTTGTTGTAATTCCAGCCTCGTCCATGATCACGACTTCCACCTCGTCCATGGCCTCTACCTCTGCCTCGACCACGTTGGTTTCTATCATTGCGTTGGCTTTCATGCATATCCTTGAGTTGCAGCTTGAGGAGTTGCTCAATAAACCCATACTTCTTCTTATGCTTCTCTTCGTATGCTTGCAATGATCCTTGGAGTTGCTCGATCGTCATTTCTTCCAAGTCTTTAGTTTCTTCAATCGTCACGACGATGTGCTCAAATTTGGGATCCAACGAACGGAGTATCTTCTCTATTATCCTCACATCTTCTAACTTTTCACCATTTCTTTTTAATTGATTAGAAACAGCTACTACTCTTGAGAAATAATCCGAAATAGACTCAGATACTTTCATGTGTAAGGATTCGAAGTCACCTCTTAATGTTTGGAGACGGACCTTCTTCACTTGCTCGGATCCTTTGTAAGAGGTTTGCAGCTTCTCCCACGCTTCCTTGCTAGAGCTTGCACTCGAAATCTTTTCAAATCCATCATCATCTAATGCTTGATAGATGAGATAGAGAGCCTTCTTGTCTCTCTTTCTTGAATCCTTCAAAGTTGTCTTTTGATCTGGTGTAAGAGCAGTAAAAGCAGCATCATTCGCAGGCTCGTTATAGCCTTTCTCTATGATATCCCACACATCTTGTGATCCAAGAAGTGCCTTCATTTTGATACTCTAATTGTCGTAGTTGTTGTTGTTGAGTGTCGGAACTTGGAATGGTGCCATACCATTTGCCATATCTCTCAATATAATGAGAATTTACAAAATTTGATTGCACGGATGAATCCGGAACGCCGAAAAACCTTGGGGGGGACCTGGTCAAAATTTTCAATTTTTCGGTCAACGGTTAAAGTCAACGGTTAAAGTCAACCCTAACCTGGTCAACGGTCAATGATTTTGACGGCTCAGTCAACTCGCTTGGACGGCTCGGTCAATGGGCTCGGTCAACAGGCTTACGGCTCAGTCAACTCGGCTTGGCGGCTCGGTCAATGCTCCAACTCGGCTTAACTCGATGAGTCAACTCGATTTTCTGGCAGCAGTCTTCCGGCGGCGCGTGGAGGCGCGTTCAAACTCAGATTGAGGAGATTTTGGTGGCGTCGGATTCCTCTCGTCGAGACCTTCGATTTGATATGCAATAGTATATACTTTCCAACTTACTCTAATACCACTTTGTTGGAAATAAAACACTCGCACAAACAACTTTTATTTTAAACTCAAACAAATATTACAAGAGCACTCTCACTCAAAAACAAGATACTACAACTCACTCTTTATTAGAGTTTGCTTCTTCACTCACTTAGAAGCTCTTAATTTTTCTTGATGCTTAAACTAAAATGGGGAGGGGTATTTATACTACTTAAGAACAATCCTACACCACACAAATAAACTAATCCAAAATTACAATAACCATACACCTCATTCTTCTTCATTCTTCTCCATCCTTCCAAATTATTCACATGCTTAATTACCACACCCTAGAAGATTCTAGGTAGAAAGTTAGTAGTTTTGGACCTTGATTATGGACTTGGACTCCAATTTGATTGATTTTGAGTTTAGGCTCCCATAATAGATCAAGTTTATGATCCAACACACCCATCAAGAGGTCTTAAAGCACCATAATTTATTGCAGCAACCCATTCTTTGACCTTACCACTAGTGCTTTGAAACTCTATGGTTCGATTACCGCAAGAAACCTTCTCAAATTCATAATTAAACAAATGTCATAACGTTTAGACTAGCCTACTGAAGGACAAGTATCATATTCCTGAACAAACAATATAAACTATAAACCAGGTTTTGAGCCATAAAATTGTAATCTAGATTTTATAAAACAAAAGACAAATCAGCTGACCTTAAATGCATTAGTGCAGAGGATTGGATCCCCTTATTTGGCTTGCTAAATATATTCCTGAACCAACATTCCTATTTGTTGTTGGCATAACATCAAACATAATTATGTCTAGGAGTTTGGTTTTAAAAGGATCTTCTAGTGTGGGATCTAACCATTTTTGCTGAGATTCTCAATAAGACACAGGAAAATGACTTTGGTTGCTTTTTGAAAACAATTGGTGCTAGCCTTTCAACAGACGAGTTGGCTAAACTGACAACAATTATGTGGGCCATTTGGAGAGATAGGAACAATTATTCAATGGAAAGAAAGACAGCTCATCCTACTTTTACAATTGCAAGTGCTGAAGTTTTGGTAAATTCCTTTTCATGTCAGCTAGATTCAAAGATCTCAAGCCCTCCCTATCATGAAAGTATTATGCAAGCAGAGTGGAAAACCCCCCAAAGAGGCTGGTTCTAGTTGAACGTAGATGCAGCCACCAAGAGTAATCCTTCAAAAATTGGGCTGGGTGCAATTATCAGAAACGACAAAGGAGAATGTGTGAAGATGGCTACATTTTCAAAAGCTGGTTAAGGAGATGTGGAAAGGGCTAAAGCTGAGGCCTTGCTATTTGGCCTGAAGATCGCCATTGACTATAACAGACAACCTCTAGTAGTAGTTTCTGATGCTAAAAATGTTGTAGAACTTGTCAAAGGAAATATTTCCTCCAAGAAGGAGATCTGTTGGCTCATTAAAGAAATCCAGGATTTAGCAAAAAAAAGTAGAGAACTATATCTTTGAATTCAATCCTAGAGTGAGCAATTCAATGGCTCACAACCTAGCAAAAGAAGCTTTTAGCTTCTTAGGTGTTATGTACTGGCAGGATTCCTTGCCTGTTACTAATGAATGAAATTATTACATTTCAAAAAAAAAAAAAAAGGATCTTCTAGTAAGGCCAAGAATCCAGGTTTCAGAACAGCCCAGACCTACACAAAGATCAAATGTGATATGACGACAATGATTATCATTATTAAGTAACCAGAGGTTAGCATGTGAAAATCACACACAAACATAACTGATTATGACTTGAATAAACAAAATTGCTTTTAACGAGCCAAGTAAGATACTTGTGCACCAACAATTGTTCCTATATCCTGTTTTTCAATGCCAAAGCAACTTGATGCTATTTCAACTTAACATTCTTTAGAATTTGTCAGCTTTATGATTTTCCATAAAATCAAATCAAGTGAGGTATCTAGAAGCATATTAGGACTTATTCACAGGCCAACTACTGCAAAGATCTTTTAATTACAAATGCTGATGCTTCTGTGGCTGCATGAAGACAAGTAGATGATCTCAATTGATGGCACAAGGATAAAGTTAACTATGATTCAAAGATCTGGATTCTCTATCTTTTGCCAGCTGTTGTTACAACAACCAAAGCAACAACCTGAGCAGCTGCTTGTATCATTTTCAGTCCAGGAAATTCTTGATAAATGCTTCACCATAACATAACCTTCTTTCAACTTTGGACCGTACTCTTCTACAAATGACAGCCTAGATACTTCCAGAAATTTGCATACCTATCAGACACTTTTTATTGTGGATTCGTATAAACAGCAGAAAAGAAAAGGAAATTTATCATTGAAAATTGACAAGAAATGACGACAGAAAGTGAAACGATTACGGTCTAACTTCCTACAAGTTCAACATCAATTAAGAGACACATCAAAGAAAATTCACCTCTCGGGAATTTGCGATATCTATGTTTCCTAAGAAGTGATTCAGATAAACTTGCATTGCCACCTTTGCTCTATCTGAAATCGTCTGCTGCCTTCCAATTGTTGGGCGAAGAATTGATAAAGCTGCAATAGATGGAACATAACAAACTACTTTATAAGAACTATATACAACATTATGATACAATTTCCCTGTCAATGCAGGAGATATGTAAAAATAATTACCTATTCTTAACACTTTCATTTTGATGTAAAGGCACGGCTCCATCATCAGGTTCGTCATCATCTTGCACAACTGCCACTGGGTCTACTATTCCCAAGCTATGAAGCCATTCTGTAACCTATCAAGAAAAATTCCAAATTCAAAATTGATCAAACAATTAAAAAAACTCTGTAACAAAGGAGAATTTCCAAAACTTTCATGCACCTGGGTGAAACATACACACACGTACACATGCACTACATTGTACAATGGCTTTGAATACATTGGAAAATATGTTGTAAATCAAGGATGTGCTGCATTTAGAGGCAAAGCTGTTCTTGTTTCTCATGTAGTTCGTCATTAATTGCACGTTTCTTCACAGCAAAATGTTAATAGAGAACTTGTGAAGCTTTCTTCAGTAAGCGCCACGTAAACTGTTCAATAAAACTACAGTCAATACTTGAATGTATATTTCTGCATGCCTAAAGCACGTTATACGTAATCATGGAATTTCTAGTACTCAAATCAGTATTACCAATGAAGTTACTTCTGGGACCATACGCATTAAAAGTTGAAAGGCATCCAACGAACGAACAAACAGACAACATACAGAGATTGGTCCCTACCACTCAACTACTAGTCTTTTAGTAACAATTTGCAAAAATGTTCAGAAATAATTGTCTCATTCAGTCACGAGTGAGACTAAATGCAGCAATCAGCATCATCATCATAACAAAACTCTTGCAACAAGTTGTAAAATTCAGCAAGTTCTGAGATCACAACAGTCAATGACTAAATTCCGAAATCATTAAGTTTGTGCAAAACAAAAAAAGTAAAACCAATTTTCATGATAAACCAATTCCTAGACTTTACATTAAACAGAATTGACGTTAAAGCAAATCCCACCAATCGACTTACCTATACACGCAATTTGACTCACCAAATTCCATTTTTCTTATTCTAAACTTCCAAAACAATAAAAAAAAAAAAGATGATATTGCACTCACAACAACATATAAAATAATTGAGAAAATTGTAGTTCAAGAAGAAAAATCAATAAAAATTATGTGCCTGTTTGTATTAAAGTTCAATGGTGCAAGACAAGAGCATGGGGCTAATATCACTTGTGTCAGGTCTAGACACGGCCATAATCGTTCCCTTTGCACTTTGTAGAATACAATGGAGCACGAATTGGAACATTTTTAATTTAATATAAAACTCACTAATACAAAAACACTAGCAAAAGTGTTTACAATCATTCATTTTTATACTTCTCACACAACACTCACAAACATTTATTTGTTCTTACTCTCTACCTTCATTCATGCTTGTTGCTTACTTGCTTCATGGCTTCCCTCCTATATTTATAGGCTTATAAAGTCGGTTAGATGTGTGGAAGTAAATGTTAAAAAAATTGGAGATAAATGTAGAATAATTGTGCAAACTTTAGAAGTCTAAAAATGAAGGCTGCAAATTTCTTGTTGATTTCTTCTACTTGAAAAGTCCAGAAAAGAGGTTGCAACTTGTTGTTCTTGAAAGCACTTGGTCATTCTAGAATGACAGTGCTACAAATTTCAATACTCCCCTTCAGCACCGATATTCTCTTGAATTCTTCTAACCATATTAAGTCGACTTCTAAATTTTGCAAATTTATCAATACCTAAACTTTTTGTAAATAAATCAGTTACTTGATCTTTCGTTTTAACATATAGTAATTCAAATTTTTCTTGTAAAACTTTCTCTCGGATAAAGTGATAGTGTACCTCCACATACTTTGTTCTTGCATGAAAAATTAAATTTTCTGCCAAGCAAATTGCTGATTGATTATCATAATATAATGACACTTTATAATCACTTTGTTAATGTAAATCTTTCATTAATTACATCAACCATGTACTTTCTTGTGCTGCTACTCTATGCTCAGCTTTAGCGATTGACAATGATACAGTTAGTTACCTTTTACTACACCAAGAGATTGTCCTTGAACCAATCTTAAAGAAATACCCAGTTGTTAAATATCGTGTGTCATAATCTCTAGTCTAGTCAGCATCACAATAGCCAACTATTTTACAATCTTGATCTTTCTTGTAGAAGAGGCCATAGTCAATTATGCCTCTTACATATTTTAGTATCAGTCGAATTGCTTCTAAGTGAGGCTTCTTAGAATTTTGCATGTATCAACTTACAACTCTAACAACATAAGAAATGTCTAATCAAGTCAATGTCAAATAGATGAGCTTCCAACCAGTTATCGATACATAATTCCATCTTCTAAATCTTTTCCTTCATAACTACACAATTTAGCATTGGCTTCTAGTGGTGTTGAGATGGGTTTCTATTCTAGCATTCTAAACTTCTGCAATAAATCTCTAGCATATTTTTGTTATCTTAGAAAAATTCTTTCTTGTGTTCGATTGACTTCAAGTTCAAGAAAATACTTAAATTGACCAAACTCTTTCATTTAGAAGTGAACCGTCAAATTTTTTCTTGTTCGACAAATCTTTTTTTCATCATCTCCAATGATGATTAAATCATCCACGTATACTAGCACAATTGCAAGCTTCTTTCCATTAGCTTTGACGAACAGGTTAGAATCAGCTAGTGCTACTGAATAACCACCATGTGTTAGAAATTCTTCAATTTTACTATACCATGTCGTAGGAGCTGATTTTAATCCATACATTACTTTTCTCAACTTACACACATAATCAGGATAAACTTTGCTTTTAAATTTCATTGGTTGAATCGTGTAGATCTCTCGATCCAACTCTTCATGTAAAAAGGTATTCTTTATGTCCATTTGTCATAATATCCAATGTTTGCTAGCTGCCAGTGCAAGTAGAACTCGTATTGTGGTGATCTTGGCTATTGGACTAAACGTCTCATTGTAATCTAGCTATATTGTTGATGACAGGACCTGACCCGAGCCCTCCTCGAGAATCGAGGCAAATTCTGCGATGAGATGTGACTAACCTACTCTTTACCCATACATATGATATAATGAGGCTACCTGCCTCAACAAAAAGTGTACACATGTACTCCAATATACAAAACATATACAAATACACAGACTGAGACACTTATGCAGCTATGCACGTTGGCCAACCTCAAAATGTGATGACTGTATCACACTGCACAAATTCCTGTGACAACCTGAAAAAAAATAGGAAAAATGGTGAGCTTGTGGCTCAGTGAGTGGACATAATCTGAAAATATTATATACTTTATATGTATTGTACACGTATAAATCTGTACGATAAAATAATCATAAAACTGTATACTAAGTAGTCAATAAACTTGTACTGAAAGTAGAAGCTATCATAAAATCTGTTGCTAAAATTAAAAATCATGGCATAATACTGGGGATCTGAAAATCTAAAAGTATAAACTATAATAAAATCTATTATCAAACTGAATATATGTAACATAGCTCTGGAAACATGTACTACATATATACTGAAAACCACACCAAACTTGTACCCGGAAAAAATTTGGTCTAACCTGACGGAGTAACTCACGCACAGGCAGAGCGAAGGATCTGAGTTGGTCTAACCTGACGGAATGTTGCATCGCTCGAGCAGAGCAAACTAAACTGGTCTAACGCATGCGCAGAGCAACTACACTAAAGGGGAGGGTGCGCATGTGGTGGTTCAAAAACTACTACTATATAATATCATGACCATAATTATTCTGAAATAATTATTTCTATACTGAATATAATTATAAACTGTACTATAATAAATTCTAAAATATTTCTGAATATACTAAATAGTATAAATATTTTTCTGTCTAAAATAAATCATAATTAAATTTGATAGCGCGTAATTTAATCATAATCGGTTGTATTAAAAATATATAATATATATATATATATATAGTTATCCACTCACAATAAGCACTAATCCTGAGCTGGGTTTGGATTCTGAGATCTATCCGCTATCGGCACACCTCCTATATCATAGGGTGAAAAAATATATCATTAGTACTAATATGTATTATAACTATTAAAAAATAAATATTATAATATCGTAAAACTATTACCCACTAAATCACTAGGTATAAATCTAACTACCCAAATTAATTCTTGAAATTTCCTATTTATTTTCTTCTTCTTTTTTCCTTTTTTCTTTTTCTTTCTCTTTCTCTTTCTCCTTCTCTTTCTTTTCGATTTCTTCCTTTCCCTTTCTTTTTCTTTCTTTTCTTTTTCTTCTTTCTCTTCTTTCTTTTCTGGTTTTACTTCTTCTTTCTCTGTTTCGTTTCTTTTTCTATTTCGAATTCTTTCTTCTTAAATGCAGAAAGCAAAACAAATATATATAAACGGCCACCATTTAATTCTTTCTTTTTTTTTCTTTTTTTGGTTGCCACTAACCAATATATATATACTACATGTGTATTACAGTTGAGAAAATCCTCAAACTACCAATCGAGTTTTATACCTCTCCATTGATCTATCAGGACATCTCTTAATCTTATACACTTACTTACAAGATATAGGTTTCATATCCTTTGACTTTGGCACTAAATTCTAAGTTTGACTTTACTTCAACGCTATAATTTCTTCTTTTATAACTTTGGTCCATTCATAGCTCTTTGATGCTTCTTTAAAAGTCTCAGGTTTCTTAATATTTTTCTCTTTTGCCACAGTTATATTAGCATATTTGAGATTAGACTTTTGTATTCTTGTTGAATTTCGAGGATAAGATTGATGGGTTTCAGGTTTTGCTCCTTTATATTTAGCCTCCGTAATTTGTTGTTAATAGATGTCAGTTTGCCAAGGACTTTGAGTTATCTCTTGCTCGGTATTGTCATCACTACTTCTATTATCAAGTTCTTCTTGATTTTGTCGAATTTTAGCAATTTGCTCATTTACCTTTTATTGTAGTCGTTCTCCTATTTCTTTTGAATCTGAAAGCTCATCTTTCTTCATCAAACACCATATTTCTTGATGTGTAGCATCACTCATTAGTAGGGTCATAACATTTTTATCCTTTGCGTTGGTTCTTATATCTAACAAAGATACACTTGATTGCTTTTTTGTCAAACTTGCTCATTGGGTAACTTGGCACAAATACATAGCATATATAACCAAATACTAAAAAATGACTCACTGTAGGTTTCATATCCCATAATTTCTCAAAATGTGATATGAATCCTAATCTTAGTTGAGGAAGTATATTAATTACATAGGTTGTTGTCTTTATTCCTCCAGACTAAAATCTTTCTGGTACATTTTTCGCATGCAATATACTTTTACAAGTTTTTGTAAAATGCTGATTCTTTCTTTCCGTAATACCATTTTGTTGTGGCATGTTGGCACATGTATACTGATGTAGTATCTTGCATTTTCAAAGATATTGAGAGAACTTATCAGAAGTATATTCTCTCCTCATTATCTGTGCAGAGACAACGAATTTTCCTTCTGACTTTTCCTTCTACTATTTCTCTAAATCCCTTGAATTTTAAAAAATTATCTGATGTTTCTCTTATAAAAAAAACTCATACATACCTCGAGAAGTCATCAATAAATGTCACCACATATCGCATGCCACTAATTAATAGCTGTTTAATAGGTCTAAACACGTCTGAGGGAATCAACTCTAATAGCTCTTTGACTCTAAACTTTGACTCCTCATATGGTAGTTGATGTGCCTTGTCGTACTGACATTCTGCACATATTGTATCTACTTTCACATCAAGTTGAGGTAGACCCTTAAGCATTGCCTTATTCATCAACATTTTTAGCTTGTGATAACTTACATATTCCAATCGTGCGTGCCATAATTCTACCATCTCATTCTTTCAAGTTTTGTCTATTTAAGTTGACTTTACTGTCAATACATAAACTGACTCTAAACGTTGTCCTTCTAATGTTGGTGTTCCCAAGGTTTTTAAATCTTATTACACCTTAACATCTTGTGGACTGAATAAGACATAGTATCCAGAAAATGTTAACTGTGATACTGACAATAAATTCTTTTTCATTCTAGGCACATAATAGACATCTTAAAGTTTCACCTTGTTAGAATTGTAATGGGGTACAAGAATTGTGTTGCCGATATAAAATATAGGCAATCTTGAGTTGTCGGCTGTCACCACCACGCGATTTTTTTTATAGTCAATCATATTTTGCAACTTTTCTTCATCACCTATCATGTAATTTGAACATCCCGAGTCGACGATCTAATCATTTTATAGTCAATTCGTCTAGGCATTATCGCCGAGAGTGATAGGTTTTCCTCCTCTATAGCAACTGACGCTTCAGCATCCCACTCGTCTTCACTTTTCTTTCTTTATTTGAGGTGGCAACATTACCTTCAGTAGACCTTTTCTTAAACCAACAATCTTTTACCATGTCTGATTTTTTCACAATTATAGCATTTTCCTTCAAACTTTTTCTTTTGCTTGAATTGACTACTATTGTTGTGAGTACTTAGCGTTCTCCCTATTTGTGAGCTACCTTCTTGATGACACTTTGGCTTGTTGTTATCTTCTTTAGATCCTTTACTAGCACGTCGTTTAAATTGATATTTTCTTTTGTTGACAAATAGTATTTCTTCATCGTCTTTTAATGAGACCCCACCAATTTGCTTGGCAATTGCTTCTTAATTAGTAAGCAAATTTTCAAACTCAACGAGAAATGGTTGGGTTGGCCAAATTTGTACAGCAATAACAAAACTTCTATACTCGGGCCTCAAACTATAAATGATAATTCTTTTTATCCTAGTTTCAGTAATAGCAGCGGCATGATTTAACTCAGATATTTCGCGGCACAAGGATTTTATCTTTATGAAGTATTGGTTGATCGTCATGTTACGTTGTGCAATCGACGAAAGCTCATTTTCAAGAAGCTGTAGCCGCGTGTTATTTTTCTTTAAGAAAAGTGATGCAAAAGTGTCTCATGCTTCATTTGGCGTCTTCACCTTCTTTATGTGCTCCAACATCTCTTCTTCAACTGTGATTTTAATGGCGAACATAGCCTTACTAGTTTTCATCTTCCACTACTTTAAACTGGCTTCGTCTGTTTGCTGCTTCACTTCATTTTTTTCAATAACCTCCCAAAGATCTTGACCTTGTAGATAACACTCCATCAACGTTGCCCATGTATTGTAATTTTAGTTGTTGAGCTTTTTAATTCCTTCAACTACTTGAAGGTCACCCATTATGGTAGCAAGACTTCAATAATACTAGACAAGCTTGATCTTAAATTATAAGCTTGTAGAGTTCTAAACTCTTTACAACTCAAATAAAGCTCCACCAAGATTGATCTCTAATCGTCCCATTGTTACTCCTAATAACGCTTTCACCAATACCACAATAACAATGCCTACGTGCTTGTTTATATGAATTATACACCAGCAAAGTTTTTAAAAAAGACTGAAGGGATCACAACGGTCCCACTTAAAATCCAGACTCCTTAGGCAATATTAGTCTTTTTGATAGAACTTTTCTAAACATACATTATTCATATAACTACACCAAATTCTAATAATGGTACTGTATATTTGAATAATACTTTGACTACTGGTCTATGCCTCAAACAATTTGACTCTAATAACAATTGTTGATTTCCAAACTTTGATACATTGTAAAACACAATGGAGCACGAATTAAAATATTTTTTATTTAATACAAAACACTTGTACAAGTGTTTACAATCACTCATTTTTATACTTCTCACACAACACTTACAAATTTTATTTTCTCTCACTCTCTTCCTTAATTCATGTTTGCTGCTTACTTGCTTCATAGCTTCTCTCCTACATTTATAGGGTTATGAAGTCGGTTATATATGGATGTGTGGAGGCAAATGTTGAAAAAATTAAAGATAAATGTAGAATGATGGTGCAAATTTTAGAAGTCTAAAAATAAAGGCTGCAAATTTCTTGTTGATTTCTTCTACTTGAAAAGTTCACAAAAAAGGCTGCAATTTATTGTTCTTGAAAGCACTTGGTCATTCTAGAATGACGGTGCTGCAAATTTCAATAAACTCATCGAAAATCCTCTCATGTTCTGAGCAATGCATGGACGAGTTATTACGTGGCAGCGCAGACACAGATGGACGCATTGTGTGATGATCATGATCAGACCGCATGTTGTTGACAATGAGTCTCTCCGTTGACATAGAAAGCCTCCTGTTTGAATCCTAGTGATGATAAACTGATCACTGCAAAATCGTTTTTGCATGTCCTTTTTAAAGACACAGAAACAGAGATGGCTTTTGGTCTTATTTTGTTTTGTGAGCAAAGAATTGCAGAGACGGAGCGAAGTAGTTTTTATAGTTGAAACAGGAAGTTAAATGTAAAAAGGTTTTTGTTTTTATTTATTTATTTATTTTACTTTTAAGGTTGTAAGAGCCGGGAAGATAAACGGGTGACAATGTGATTGGGTCACCAATTGTTAGATGGGTGTTGTGTGAAACTTGCTTTTGATGATGACATGTGTAGTGATGATAGGATTAAGTTGGGCTGATTCCACGTGGCACTTGTCAAAGTTTGTTGTCTGAAGATTTTGTGAGTTTATCTTTGGCCACGAGGTAGTTTAAAGTTAACTTTTCTTATTTTGGTTGGGTAAAGCAATCTTATTTTCTCAGATTTAAGTTAATTTAATATGGGCAAGTTTGAGCGTTTTAAAGGACAAATAATTGGGTATATACCATGATGGAAAGAAGTGAATTTCTAATCACCCTTGTTGGGGGTTTGCATGGTAACTTCATGAACCTTAAATAAATCATAGTAGCCACAAAATCTTCAGCTTTGAATTTTCTGCATATTCTTCTAATGGAGGAGGTCACTGAATTTTCCTTTTTAGTCATAATCAGGTTCTCTCTCAATAAGGTTCAATTTGGTACGTTTATGAGGGCAATTTAGTCAGATCAGTTTCTTGTGTTTCTTATTTTCCATTTGGCGGCACACGGCATATTTTTCAAAAGCAGAATCACTTCAAGAATATCCTGCTTTTTATGTGCTCAGCACTGAGAATATGCTGAGAAGGTAAATGATTGAGATATCTTTTGCAAGTTCCTGAGCTCACACTTGTTTTAATTAAATACTAATTGGCATAAACTTGTTATTTATGATTCTGTATTCCATTTCCACCCACAAACGGAAACTAATAAAGAAAATAAATTAATGCAGTGTTTGGAACAATTTGTCGTGCACGAATAGATTATCTGGCTTATGTTAATTCCACAAGTGTTGTACAGGTCACAGGCTGATGCCAATTGAGCCACTGGGAAATTACTACAGTTATCATAAACAACAGTTCTTTTAATAATTTTTAGAACTGTCAGATTTACTATATATAATATTATATTTGTGTAAATTTTGAATATTTTGTCTTTAGAATATAGATGGGTTTCTTTTCTTAATTTGCTTTTCCTTTAATTTTTTCGCGATTGTTTGATATAGAGGTGTTTTTGCTTAATTTTTAAAAACAGAACAGTTAAAATATTTGATCAATACTATTCCAACTTCACCAATTATTTGTTTATTTTAAAAAATATTATTTATTTGTTTATTAAATACCCGTTTATTTACCTTTTGTAGTTGGTATTATCACTTCACAAGAAGTGCGGTTTTAAAATCACGACAATTTTATACCAAGGACCATTGACATGCTTTCGCTCTATGCTCTTTCGTTTATTAATTAGAGCTATCTAATTTATGCGGGTTGTGTTCTTGTTTTGGAAAAGGATTGAGGTTAATTCAACAAGAGGCAAGAGAAAAATGACCTTTATGACTTGCTCTTGGGGTCTCCCAACCAAAGTGGAGTCTCCAAATTTGCCTGATTGCTCACTTAGTTTATCAATTAAGTCATCTACCTGATTGCTCACTTAGTTTATCAATTAAGTCATCTAAAAATATGCAAGCTGCCAACTCAAGGTCAAGCTTCAGCTGCTTGTCTTTGTTTGTTGGTAACTTGGCATTCCTTCTCTTTTTTAAAAGGCTTGCTCATTTAAGTGTTTTGAATTTGGTACAAAGCTACATTCTCAGTGTTGCTTTAAGCTAAATTAAGTAATTGTTAAAACGGAATGCAACGAAAAGATTCACCGTGATGAAGGCTCACCTGAACAATGATTCAGTCCTTGTCAAACAGATATAAATCTTGATTTGGTTATTTCCAGGCATTTCTTGCATGTAACTCTTCTATTAAACCATTTCCTTCTGCATATTGTTCTATCCTTCCTATTTCAGGATTTAGCACTTCAGTTTAAAAAGAAAGTTGTAAGACCAATGATTTCTGAGGAATTATTGAATAGTTAATAGAACAATTGTATATTGATAGAATATTTGTGATTCTGTATGAATCGGTCTGCTACAGCATTCCAAAAACAAAAGGTCAAATGCTTGTAAAGGCAACAAAATCTTGTAATAGAATTATATGTGTGGTACTGATGCAGCTATTTTTGCTTGTCTTTACACCTCACCTCAGCAGAGCTATAATACAATGAAAATCATCTGGATACCCGTAGGCTGAACATTCATAGTTGCAATAAAACCAATTTTAAGAGTTAGTCCTCCATGCTTGAGCCACATATTCAATTGGAGCCCCAATTTCGACAAAGACAGTGGACCTTGGCAAGAGCAGCCATATAATCATCGGACCTGGAATAAACAGCAATCTAAATGAGAAATAAATTGATGTATGATTAGTGCTTAAATATTGCGTATCTACTCTGAATTAAGACCTTTGTCCATAAGGAGACTGACATGCTGCCAATATATGAAGCTTGGCTGCATCTGCTTTTTGCTGTAAATTGAGAAATGCTCAAAGATGATTATTTATACAAAAGGAAAAGTAGTTTTCCAGCACCACTTCTTGTTAAAGATATCTTATATGCTCATTACTTGAGTTGCAGTACATTTTCTTTACAATGTTCCCTATACCAGTTTTAATTTTAAAACAATGGTCAATGAACCAACAAAAATATCCTTACTGCTATGATATAGTACAGCCAACCAGTAGCCAATTTAGACCAATTTTCATAAACATGCAAATTTAAGTACAGTTCAGCCTCCGTCATCCTTACCATTTTCAGCAGTTTTCTAGGAATATTCTTGGATGTGTCTTATCAATGTAGGTAAGACATACTGAAACAGCAATATTCCTTGCGAGGTTCATATAAGAAAATGTATATTGAATCAGAGCAAACCTGAGATTCATAATACAGCCCAGCATATAGAGAAGCATAAAAATACTCATTCTCTCGGCCACTCGAAAATGCAGCAGCAAGCTGTGCAGAAAAAGATAACAGCTTTAATCACATTTTGTTCTTGCAATTGTGCTACATACATGTAGCACTTATATTCATATATCTATAGCTATCTTATTATATTATTGGCTGCCAAGTGTAGGAAAGAGCTGAAAGAGAACAAGCAATGTCCATCCTGGGAAACAGCCACAGTTTATATTCTTGGAAATAGCCACAGGCACCAAAGTTTCATAGCCTGCAGCTATATACCAAAATTAAGGACTTCTAAACATAAGCCATGTATGTTTACATTGACTTTTCCCTGCATAATAAACAGATCTAGAAGCTAAAATATAAAATATAAAATTTCTTCCATCATATTCGCTCGCAAAGTTGATAGGTTATGTAACCATATAATCATCTAGCATAAGCCACATAACCACCTTATGAAACATGAGAATGCAAAAAGATGCATATAGAAAGATTTCTACTAGGACCTTATAAACAACACAAGCAGCTCAAAATTGTTGTAGTAAAAAAATAAGATATTAAAAAAGAAATACACGAAAGGCAAAGAAATACCTTTTCTGGATCACCACCATCCTTAAACATGTTGTAAGCTTCCCTCATTACAGGACGAGGATCTCTACCAACCTGCCTTCAGATTTAAAATAATTAGGAGGGCTCAGTGACAAACATTCTCGATTATACACCACAATCAATTCATTTGTCCCTTGAAGCATATTGTAGCTGCCCATTCATTAAGTCATTGCATCTTATGCATCAATTCTACCTTTACAGTAATTCTGAAGTATATTCACTATTAGTAAGCAATCTCATTCATCATTGAATGGGCCTAATAGATTCTATAATGATGTTTGCCAAGTAACAATGGACTAACTTGCCTCAAGAAATTGTTTCCTCGCTCCATCAACTCCATGTATCTGAGCTTCACACAGAAAGCACCATATTGACTCCTCTGTATCATTTGGATTTTGAGCAACATCTAACCGGAACTGCTCTGCGCCTTCTTCAAACCTAATGAGATGGAAACCAACTTCAATTCTCCATAATGATCACAATCAATTGAAAAGAAATTAATCAACTCATTGAGCTCCAATAAGGCCATTTCCAAATTAATAGAAAAAGTGAAAACTCTGAAATTCAAAACCTTACAGTTTATGCTTACCTACATTTTCTAACAAACAAGCAACCAAACACATAGGAAAAAGACTTGAAAAGTGAAAATTTTAGTACCTATCAAGATAATAAAGTGATAATCCCCTTTGCCAGAGATCTAAACAAGCACCAATACACAAATCACATCATTACAATACATATAACAATTACCATTTTTAACCATAGAAAGAAAGACACGAGCATAGATTTACAAACATACATGCCTTTTGTCGAGGATCCAACTCCATTGCCTTGTCAAATTCAGCCAAAGACCCCGAAACATCACCCTTAACAACAACAAAAACATCAACAAATAAATATTATTACACGAACAAATATTGAAGAATAAAAATCAAAACTTTTATACGCGTTACAAGTACCAACATGAATGAAAACAAAATTTACCTGTCTAAATAGTAACATCCCACGTCGAATGGCGATAACAGCTTCACGAACATTGTTATTGCCACCAGTTAAAGCATCCCAGATACCAGAAACTGAAGGAATGAACAGCCTTCTAGTGAATGTGGGTGGTGGGTTCTGAAGATTATGAACTCGTGGGCTAAAAACGAGTGCGTTAGTGTGAGTTTTCGGTGAAAGTTGCGTTTTTGAAGTGAGTGATGAGTGGTGAAAGAGGGAAGAGGATATGGGATTAATGGTGGGTTTCAAGTAGTATTGGGTTAAAGCCATTGACGCGAATATTGAAAAAAAAAAAAAAAAGAAGATACAAACTTCGAAGTGAATTGTCCAAGCGAAAGATCTTGAGAATCGAAAAATGGTAACTTTAGCTTGTTGGGTGCTCGAATTTTGATAGTTTTGTGTAAATTTGGAGATTTGCCATTGCAGAAGAGAGAGAGAAAGGGGGATAAGGCGCCAAAAGGCAACTGAAATTTATGGTCTACAATAGGATGACAAAACTAACCTATAAATTTGCAATTACCCGTATTTTTTTGGGAAAATTTTGATAAAGTTTAGACGAGTTTAGAATGAATTTAATATATAAAATTAAATTTTGTTATAAATTTGAGACACATATAATTTTAGTAAAATATTTTATTGACATCTGTTAGATATCTATAGATATTTATAATTTTAAAAAAATAAATGATATTATTTTGGTGGTAATTGTAAATAAAAAATTGAAATAATAACTTTTATTTTTATTTAATTTATTTATTATTCTTAACTCACTTGTTATAAATATTATTCTCTAACTTTGTCTCCATGATCCTTTATTCTCATAAAAAATTATAAGTTAATGCTTGTCAAATATTTATTTTATTATCAAATAACATATTTTGATCGCTCTTTAATCTTTATTTCACTGATATTATATTATTTAAATAAATAATATTAATAATTTAACATAGATAGGTTTTTTTTAATATTTTTTTAATTTTTTGTATAATGAAGATTGATGATTATTTTATTTATTTTTTTTACATGATAGATATTGATAATCATTTTGTTTTAATTTTTTACTCTTTTAATATTTAATATATTATTGACTTAACTAGTTATAAATTAGTTTATTTTAGAATTATAATATGTCAATATAAAAATATTTGTAAGACGTATTTTTAAAAAAAAATTATTTTTATTTAATTGAGTTACTTTTTAATTATGTTGTTTAGTATTTATGTTAACTATTTATGAATTACTTTTATTAGTTTTAAGTTAGAAATGAGTTTAATTTTAAGAAAAATATTTTTAATAAATTTAAATTTATAATATAATTTTGATTGCTATATTTTATAAAAAAAATTTAACATTAATGTTAATAATTTTATATTTTTTATTATATTAATTTACAATCCATTTAAAATTCGTATATAACCAATTGCAAGTTTAATAAAGTATACATATTCATTAGAGTAAGTTTAATAATAAAACTTCAAACTCACAATAATTTTTTAAAAAAATTGATATTTTATTTTTAAAACGAATATTAATACAAATTTAACTTAATAATATCCATCCGAAATCCAATCCACTACTATCTCTAGTCTAAAACTTAGAACGATTTTTTTTCTTCTTCCCAATACTTTATAATTATATAATTTTTCAAAAAGCGTATTTTATTTCTTTAACTTTTAAAACTCAACTTTTGAGGTTTTTTTATAAATTTTAATATTACATTTATAAATACAATTTAATGAAGCACAATTAGATACGCAAATCTACTATAAATTAAGAAGTTTTTTTTAATTAAATAACTTAATTTAGTTTATTCAATCATTTAAGTTTATTTATTTTTTTAATTTAATAAAAAATTTAAGTCAACTTTAACTTAATTTTAAAAAATAGTTTTTAACTTTTTGATAAAACATAGAATAATATATTTATATTCTTACCCTATATATATAATACTCGTCTTTTTTTATTTGTTATCAAATATGTATTTTTTTTCTCTTTATCTTTTAAAAAATGATATGTTATTAATTTTTAAATTTTAATATTACTTTGTTTATATATTTTTATTTTCTTATTAATTTGACGTTAAAATTTCATAAGATCACAGATATAATAGTATCAGTTTCAATTATACTCTTTTTTATAAAGGTTGCCAATTTTGAGTTCCTTCTTAAGAAGCTCGTTGATGAACTGAGATTAATTTGGAGGCTTTTTGTGAACGGCAAGTTGTTTATTTGTTGGCCAAAAGTGCATTTTGTCTAAGCCTAAACGGTACCGTATCGTAGCCATCACCATACCAGGTCAAATGCTTGAATGTAAAAGCTAACTGCAATTTTTTTTTTTTTAAGTCAATTCAATGTGGGCAATAATTGCAAGAGAGATTATCCAGAAGTCACAATTTAGCTACAACACAAGTAGCTTTAGCTTAGAGGATTTAAATTTTAGAAAAATTAATTTATTGCAAAGATTCTTTTCTATTTTAATCTTATTTAATTTTAAAGGTCTTTTTAAATGTGTTTTGTGTTAATTATATATAATATTTACTTATAATTATTTCGAATGATTACAAGCACAAAACGCATTTACTATCAATCGAGATAATTACTAATTTTATATTAATAGAAGATCAAATAAAAAATAAGATTAAGTAAAGATTTCGATCCTTAACTGGCCACATAAATTTTTTTGACTTAATTATTAATAATTTTTTTATAGTTAAATTATTCTCACATTCACATTTTTTATATCGTATGTTCGAGTATTTCTTCTTCTTAATTGTAATATATTCTTTTAAAAAAAATGAATTCTTAATATAAAAATAATTCCTTTCAAATATTCAACGAACTTGTTTAAATTTTAACAAAGTTGATCAAAAGCCTCTCTTAAATGATATTTACCCATCAAATTTTGGTTGTATTATAACATAATTTAATCACAAATATTGGCTTACAAATTAAAAAAAAACAATTGATGCTTCTTAATTTTATGTAGATAATTTTTTTTTTTCGAAGCTTTCACTTATTATACTTTCTAAAGATAAAACTAAGGATGATGATAGGTTTAGGCATTTTCAATTCATAAATGAAGAATCAAATTGAATCAAATCGATTCATTCTTTGTTTTTGTAAAATTTTAATTAATTTTAACTTTTTTTTAAAATCGAATTAAAACGAAACGGAATAAAACCAAACTAACTTGAAACTAAACCAAATTTCGAATCAATCAGTTCAGTCATTTGATCCACTCATGTCCACCTCTAAAGCATGACTCAAAATGACATAAATGAACACAACATTTCTCCCTTAGCTAAAGTGTACGTGCTTATCAATGTATTTTAGCATGTATTAAAAATAAGTTGTCAAACACTGCCATATAAAAAAAAATAAGTATTGAATATTAACGTAGGCCCTCAGATATATATCATGTATCTTTCAACAACGACGTGCCCTTGTCTTCATTTTATATATATATACATATATATGCACGCATTTGCATCAATTTCCAACAGGGAAGCGTGAGAGCAAAGGCATCAAATTGGGTTTGAATCTGAGCAGCAGATTTTGCCTTGGCTCATCATCAAACACACAATAAATTAGAAGTGGAAGCATCAATCAACTGGTCTGATCACCATGACCCACTTCGACATGTTGCCACAAGACTGTGTCTCTACAGTTTTTTCACTCACATCTCCATTAGATGCATGCAGATCATCACTTGTTTCTTCTTCATTCCGATCAGCCATGGAGTCTGACATTGTCTGGGACAGGTTCTTGCCGTCCGATTGGCTCGATATCGTCTCCAGATCAGTCTCTCCTCCGAAATTTTCCTCCAAGAAAGAGCTCTTTGCTTGCCTTTGCCACCCTCTTCTCGTTGATGGTGGTCAAATGGTATGAAAATTAACCATGTGAAAGTCTGTATTTTATACCCAAAAAAAAAAAAACGTACAGATGTCTGGATGAATGTTTAATTATAATTTTCTTTTTACATGAAGAGCTTCAAGTTGGAGAAATTATCAGGCAAAAAATCTTATATCTTGTCTGCAAGAACTCTTTCAATTACTTGGAGCGATAATCCAATTTATTGGAGCTGGGTGTCCATGGCTGAATCAAGGTTGGTTTTTGATCACTTTTCATTGTTATAAAACTTGTCATAGGCAAAAAAAAAATTTGTATGGAAATGTTATATTTGCAGGTTTTCAGAAGTTGCAGTGCTGAGAACGACAAACTGGTTAGAGATCGAAGGCAGGATCAGAACTCAATTGCTATCACCAAACACAGTGTATGGAGCTTATCTTGTATTCAAAACCAGCGATCGTGCATATGGGCTTGATGCAGAAGCAGCTGAAACGTCAGTTGAAGTTGGGGATCAACTGTCCATTGGCAAAGCTTATCTGGGTCGATCAGTGTCTGACAAATTGAGTTCATTATCATCAATGGAGGAGTTAGCTGATGGTGATGGTAACAACATGAATGGCATGAAAATGATGATGAAATCATGGTTGATGAGGAAAGGAGGTGATGTTGATGATGATCATGGGTGGATGGAAATTGAGCTAGGAGAATTTTTCATCGGTGATCAATTAGGTCATGATGATGATGATGATGATGATGATGTGGTGAAAATGAGCTTAAAGGAGGTGAAAGGTTACAAATTAAAAGGAGGGATGATAGTTGAAGGCATTGAAGTGAGACCTAAACATCTTATTTGATTAATTGTTTATACGAAATTAATGTATTGTATGTGTGATGTGGAATATTGAATTTATAGCTAATTAGTATCGACTAATTAATGTGACATTGAATTTACAAAATCTCTCTCTATGATTCTTCTTCTTCTATTTTAAGAGATAAATTAGACTTGATTGAATCCCTATGTCATATCAATGCTAACATTATGTCAACACTATTTTGTCATTGTCACTGCCAAAATTATGTGCTTGGTCCACTTGATAGAGATGGATTAGGTAATTTGGCCAATTCAGTAATTATTAAGTCGATAAACACGATAATTCTATTTGGCCGATTATGGTAACCCAAAAATATGAAGTAAGAACGTGAATTGATTTCATGTTTTGTATCTTAAACATAATTTTTTTTATGTAATTAATTTTTTTTAAAGAAAAGCAATGAGGTGATCTAATTACTTCATATAAATTACTAGTTTTTTTTTGTTTGTTTCATAATTTATATAGTTGTTTTTTTAACTTAACTTTTGTTTTTATTTATTTATTCATGTCATGAATTTCGTGCAATTCAAATTTGGTGCTAAAAGGAGATAATGATTTAGCACTATTTTTTTGACTTTAATATCTATCGTTTAATTACATGAAATACATAAATTAAAATTAATCTCACATTTTGTGTATATAAGTATTATAGAAATAGGGACAATTTAGTCCTTCAAACTTAACTAAATAGACAGTTTAGTTCTTGTGAAATTTAAAATACTAATTTTTATCTTAGGTCTTTAATGTTTTTGGTTAGTATAGACAATAAAAGGGTATTTTATTTATTTATTTATTTTACTGTTGGATATAAATTATGTGAGACATGTGTTAAAATATAAATAAATTAATTAATTTTTAAATTATATTAATTAAAAAAAATAAAGAAAAATAGCCTCGCACTGGATTGCCGCTTGAACCTCCGATCGCATTGGTTTGACTCCAATGCTAACAACAATTTGGCGAATGGCACCATTATTGGACTTCAAAATTTTTTATCTACACGTTGGTGATATCAATTTTATCATTGAATTTTTTTTATTAAAAAAAAGGTGAAAAAACTATAAATGGCGCCAACCATAAAATATCATTGCATAACAACTTCTTACAACTACTCGTCATTATCATCAAATTTGCTCATTGGTGATTTACTCGATGATCACAATAATGGCTATAAAATGTTTGCCTTTTAATACATTCATTATAAGGTTACCAATGTATAGATCATAAAATTTGTAATTTAAAAATTTTCATAATACACCAATATTGTGATAGATATTTTGCAACGATGGCTGGAGTGGTGGCAACTTTTTTATGGTGGCGACATTGCAATAGTAGTAATAACTAATATTTTAAATAATTGTTACATTTTGTAACAAGAAAAAAATAAAATAATTAATTTAATACTTAATTGAATATTTAATTAAAAGGAAGAGATTACAATTGGAGGCCTTCAAGTGAGACCTAAACAATATTAGTGAAAAAGCAAAATGGAAATATGTTTTATTAACATTACTAAGTTGATTTTGTAATATTCTTTTTTCTTGTTGAAGTGTGAGATCCATTTCATTTTTATAGTTTGCTTGCTTCATATATAGAATGATAATGTTATTAAGACGGATTAATTATGTCTTTATAAATAGATAATTACATCTTTCGAGTAATATCAATATCTTGAATTTAAATAATTTCTTCTTTTTAAGAAAAAATTAATTATAATTAAACTTATTTAAATTAAATTAATTATTATTAGAATTTTTGTTTGTACTCTAAAAATCTTAAAACGTCTTGCAAAAAATTTTACTCACAAATAATTCAAAATAAGAAGAAAAAAAATCACACATAAGAGATAAATAATTATATATAAAGCACAAAAATTTTACGTGGTTTGACAACAAATACTTACGTTTACAGTAGATTACGAAATTCTAGTTTCTTTTATTAGTTCGTAAAAAACTCTTAGATCACAAAGAGATCTCATAAAAGATTACAGAGAAATATAATAATAAATGAGTTCTCAAAGAATTTATCAATGCTTTCTTGTACACACAGTACTCGAGCACTTCTGTGGCACACACAGTACTCAATCACTCTCTATTCTCTCTTTTGAAGTTTCTTCTCTAATACTTAATTATTTAAAAGGATTACAAAAATTTATATATGCTCTAAAACATTCTTATAAATTATAAATTTAGTCGAAATAAGAGTCTACGTGTTTAAAAAGTCTAAAACTAATTTAAATTAACTGAAACGACTTAAAACAAAAATTCTCCATGAGTTAGTGCCGTGATACTGTTGCAATCTTAACTTGGCACAGTAGTGCTTCCAGTCCAACTTCGACGGTGGGGTTTTTGACTTTGATGCCGCGGCACTAAATAGCCACCGTTGTGGTGCCCATACCTAAAGAGTGTCTTTACTTGTGACTTCACGTTCCTTCTTACTTTTGCCTTTTCGTTTCTGTCTCTTTCTTGTTCGTCCAACACGCACTCAATCACGTGTTGACTCCCTATTGATCTACAACTTAAAATCATGCTCAAACATGATTTTTAATCACTAAATTCCAACAAACTCATCCTTTATTCAAAATATCTTAAGAATCTTCTTAGAATCCATCCACTTCAACATTTAATTACTTAATGTTAATTCCAATTAAGTCTAGACTTAACTCTAATAGGACTCGTGATTTCAATCTTGAAAGATACGAATGCATCTTATTTAAAGTAGCCTTTGTATTGTGATCTTCTATGTCACTTTTGACACCATAAATACAATTTTTTTGTAAATGAAACTTATTCTTATCATCAACATTTTTACTATATATTTTTTTTTACCCTTATCACCTCAGTGAGCTAATTTTCAATACTGCTTCTTGGTTTACATTCGCTCAACAATCCATGTTGAGCTAATTATAATATTTTTATCAAGCACATATAGTCAATTGTACTTCTTACCATAAACACTTTAAACACCTTTAATATTGTTTTGTTACTACTAAAGATTTTGCAATTTCAAGTTCTCCTCATAAACTATTATAGCAACTTCTATCAATCTTTGCCTTTCTTTTTTATTGCGCTTCAATTTATATTCTTACTCATTCCTCTTGCAATTATAATCATTTCTTTGTCAAGACCGCTGCACAATTAAGCTTTGATCTTTTTTTTAATTTTTTTATCTTTATATTTATGAATTACTATGACCTTTGCTATGATATTATTTGTTGGAGGTGAGATTCTAATTTCGGGGCACAGCCTCACATTTGGAAAATGTCTCTACTTATGGTTTCATGCTACTCTTTGTTTTCAATTTGTTTTTATTCTTTTTTTTATTTGTACAAAATTACAAATCAACTCTTTAAATTATAATTATAATTTTAAATTACTAAATACTAATTATGTATATGATTTATTCCCAGCAATTGTGACTCCATGATTCATTTGAAAATATCTCTATTTTAAAATATTTTCTACTTTTGAAGAGATAAGGACCTGATCTGAAACCCTAAGTCAAATCATCACCAACACTATCTGTAATTGTTTACGTCGATAAAGAAAAACAAAAAAGAGATAAAGACATAAAGACATAAAGACGTTCTTGCCATTGTCAATACCAAAAAATATATTTTGGTTCACAAGATGGAGACGGATTAGGCAGTTTGGTCAATTCAATAAATCAAAGTTAAGAATCAATGACAATAAAATGATTGAAAATTCGTCCCACGAGCACAATTTTGGTATAACATTTCAATAAATTAAAAAATATTTTTTTTAAAGTAGTCGGATGTAAATCAAAAAAGAGATTTTAAAATTAAAAAATTATTTTATATTCACTAAAAGAATTTTGAATATTTAATTTTTTAGAGTAAAAATTAGATCACTTTTATTTAAGTGTTAAATTATCTAAAAATTATTTTAGATATATATAAGAAAATTATCTAAAAATTATCAATTAAGCTTTGATCTTTTTTTAATTCTTTTATCTTTTATTCTAATTTATATATAAGAAAATTGTCAGTTTTTTTTTTTAAAGTTCATTTGAATTACTTATGCAGTTCTTATATATATATTTAAACACTTTAATTAATTACTTCTATTAAAAAACAACATCTAAAATATATTTTTTGAGGTCGATAAATTAAATTTGATTAAATATGAGACCTTTATCACGATTAAATATATTAATTTATTTTATTGTATTCAAAAAGTGCACTTCAAATAATTTTTTTCTTATTAATAATTTACTAATGTATTTAAAATATATATATATACAAAGTAATTGATTCAACAAAATTTAAGAACAAAAATTGAGATATATATATATATATATATAACAATGAGTTTTATTATAATGGACTATGTAGTTAATTATACAGTGAATATTTTAATATGTGACAAAATTTTATAATATATCTTGAATTAAATAGAAATTATAAATTACCTAAACAATATTATGAAGTAGTATTAATCATTATCTTATAAATTACGTAATTTATTAGATCATTCGTCGTATATCAATAATACGATTTATTATTTATTTAATTGTGACACCATTTGAATTATAAACTAGAGACAAGCTACAGTGCAGTCGGCTATGCCACACAGCCGGTTGACGTAGCCAAAATGACCGACAATATAAGGTATTGTCGGTGATTTTGATTTTTTTTCTTACAGACCCCTTACATATTATTATAATTAATATATTTAATTATGTTATTTAATTTAATTAAAATTGAACTTATAATATTTAATGTAATTAAAATTAAAATTATAAGATTTAATGTAATTAATATTAAAATTAGAATTATAAGACTTAATATTATTAAAATTAAAATTATAACATACAATGTAATATATTATCTTTAAAATTTTAATATTATAAAAGGGTATTTTATTAATAATTTAATTTTAAAAAATTTATTTGATATTTAATTAAACATTAAAAAAAAAATTGATATTTTTTAAATAACGTGTTGTATAAGTTTATATAATTAAATCTCAACAATTGAATTAATTCAATAATTAAGACAATTAACTGTATGATACAACCAACTGTACTGAAAGTGTTTCCCATAAACGATCTTCTCCGTGGGCGCCGTTTGTTTGCATGTATCACCCAATTTCAGTTCGCATGCCATAAAATGTCAATCCACGTTCTGAGACCACCAAAATTGACCACGTGATGTTCAATTTCACTATTTTTTACTTATGTATGAACTTCATCGTGGTGTGCTCAACATGGGTCCAAGCTTTATAATTAGATTTTTATGAAATCGTATTTCAAGATCCATAAAGTTTTTCGATATTTATCCAATTACTAGTGATCGATCAGTGCACATTTCTATTAATTAACAGTCTAATGATAAAGAATTGCATATTTTTATTAACAGTGTCATAATAAAAAACTATCAATACATTTATTTTTATTTTAATAAAAGTTTTGAATTTAAATTTATTTTTTTACATTAAATAAAATGCACTAATATATAGTTAACATTCGAAGCATAAATTAATATGCTAAGAAATATATGTACGTATAAATTTATAGTTATTAAATTAATACATATATATGTACGTGTAAATATATGTATTAATTATTAAATTATTTATTTATGTTAAAATAAATGTATTCACAATGAAACTTTATTGATTAGTTGTACAAATAACTTAATACACTAAAAAGAAAAATGATAGTTCCATAAGATTCTTAAATTGTTTAAAATACCTGAATTAGTCATTTTAAAAAGGCAATTAAGAATTTTTCAAGATAAAAATAGTAACAACAAAAAATTAAAAAATTCATTGTGTCATTTAAGAAAAATTAAAAAGACCAAACTGTTCATTCTTCTACAGCAATGTATACTTTAATATTTTTGTTTATCTAGATTTGTCAAAACAAGATAAATTCAAACAAGTTGATCAAATTGTCGTTAACAAATTACAGATTTATAATAAATATTTAACAATAATTCATTCATTCCCTTACCTAACTCGCCAACTCATGTCAACTTTTATTTTCTATTTATATATGGATCTTGTCAATCTTCTTTCACTGATAAAAATTATGTTATAAATTTTAAATGTTATTTTAAATTTAAAAAAAAAATATCAAATAATTATTGAGTTGTAAAATAATATAATGGATGAAAAGTTATACTATTATCACTACTCAATAATTATTTGTTAATCATTAATCGAAAAATCTGATTTTTTAAGTCAATAAATTTTGAATTTATATTTAAAAAAACAATTGTTGGCCTGTTAAACTAGACTACTAAAGGATCTGAAACCTGGCTGTTCATGCTTATTCCTTTAAGAAAAAATAAAAGAAGCTTGTTATGATACCGTTGATGTTGGTTTTGATGACGATCCTTTGATGCTTAAGTTAATGACTTTTTGAAGGTGATGTTTATTAAAAGTAGTTTGGTTAAGAGAGAATATCATTACCCCTTCCCATTGTCTTAAGTATCTTTTTATACATAGTCGAGTCTTATTTATATTCGAAATTAGAGAGCAAGAAGTTAGGTTATTTTTTCTTGATTATCAGCATGTTTGTGGTAATTAGAAACACGAAATTAGAGCCACTTGTCTTATGAGTGGTGTGCCTTAAAAATCTTGGTCACTTACCTTATGGGGGATGTACAATGATATTTCCTTGTGATCCTTAGGATCATTTCCTAAATGGGGGAGAGGTAGTTTTAAATTCAGCTCACTTCGCTAAAGGTTTAGACTCTTTAAAGTTGCTAAAGGGGTATTTGATCATCGAGGCCTTAACAGCTTAAGAAATATGCTCGAGCTATTTCCAAGTTCGATCTGATTTGGGATCGTCTAGTAATAGATGTTTAAAAATATAATTAATTTAGGCTGTCTTGAGGAGAAACTTAGGCTCATTACTTTGGGCTAATTTTAGAGATGGGCCTATGCCTATTATCAACCTAATTTTTAAGAGAAATATTAATAATTATTTGATACATTAATTAAGAATCAAAATTTTAATATAATATTTAAAAAATATAACAATACTCTTATAATAATTGTTGGAAAATTGGTGATTCAACAATTTTGATTGGACAAGAATTGAGATGAATACCAAAGTGGAGAGTCATAAGAAGTCTAGAACGTGTGGGACATGTATGGAGAAGTTTAGGACGTGTGGGATACGAAGGGGGAAGTGAAATGGGACTCAAAGACGCGAAGGAAAAGAAGCAATCGCGGCGCTCAAAACAGAAGACCAGCGCCGCAGCGCTGGACGCGAGAAGGGCCAGTGCTGCGGCGCCCAGGGACGAGCGCCGCAGCGCTAGAGCGCGTGAAAAAATCCGTTTTGGCTCGGGATTTCAAGTTTTGGGAAGTTTTGGACTTCTAAAACAAGTGGACTCTTATTTCAACAAGTAATAGGGTTTGTAGGCACGAAATATACCCTATATAAACACTTGTAAACCCTTGATTAAGATTAAGCATCTAAGATTTCAAGATGTAACCATAAGAGAGAATAGAGGAACTAGGTAGGCACTAAGTGCATGGTGCACTAGGGTGTAACCTTGGGGGGTGTTTTCTTCTTTAGGTTCTTTGAGTGAATAAAAGAGAAACACCATAGATCCTTTAGGCTTAGATGCTTGGGCTATTCTTGTGTTTCTTGTAAAAATCTCTTATGAGGAGATACGAAGAAGTTTTAAGGAGTCATAATGATCAAGGGTAGATGCTTATTGGTCTCTATAGGAGATACTAAGGAGTCTTATGGGATCATTGATGATGTAAGAAGATACTTTGTGATCTATTTCAATAGGAAGAAGCTGGATCATGGATCCTCCGTGGATATAAGCAATTTGGGCCAAACCACGTATATCTTGTGTCTTGTGATTGGTTTGTTTTCTTTATTTTTATTGGTGTGTTAATCTTATGTGTTCTTGCTTATGGTGTGAGTTATGATTTTTCGCTGCGCAAAGGGTATCAAGGTTATAGTTTAGTTGATGCCATAGAGGTGTCAAATCTAAGTGCATGACTTGATATCCTTCAACAATAATCATAAAAACTTAGAAAATTTCTTTAGTTTAAGAAGTTCATATAGTTTGGACTTCAAAACAAGCATCATTCAAACAATTAACCGCGTGCACGCATATACATACGAACATACATATGTATAATATATATATATATATATATATATATAGTTTTACGATCAAGGCCATGCACAATACTTATTGATAATAAAGAAAAAAAGAGAGAGAGATTTTGATTAGGTTTTTTGATGAATATGTTGCCAGAAGATTGTGTTTCTATGATTCTATCCCTTACTTCTCCATTAGATGCATGCAGATTTTCATCAGCATCGTCTTCGTTTCGGTCAGCAGCTGATTCTGATACTGTTTGGGAGAGGTTCTTGTCGTCTGATTATCAAGATATTGTGTCAAGATCAACCACCAGCTTGAAATTCTCTTCGAAGAAAGAGTTTTTTCTCTGCTTGTGCAACCCTATTCTCATTGATGGTGGCAAAAAGGTACATATATATATATATATATATATTCTTAATTATCAATTATCATCTTTAATTATGATGATGATGATGATGATGATGAATACATTTTGTTGAATTATTTTCTCATGTATATATAATACACAGAGCTTCAAATTGGATAAGTCATCTGGCAAAAGTCCTATTTATTATCTGCAACAGAGCTTTCAATAACATGGAGCAATAACCCTGAATATTGGAGCTGGAAATATACACCTGAGTCAAGATCAGATTTTGCCTTAATTTTTCCCCATAATTAGCTTTATTTGGTATTCATGTAACATTTATTATCGTTTGCTTTAATTTGCAGGTTTTCAGAGGTGGCTGAGCTAAGAACAATCAATTGGTTAGAAATTGAAGGCAAGATCAAGACTCATTTACTATCACCTAACACAACGTATGGAGCTTATCTCATAATCAAAATCACCAAACGAGCATATGGTTTGGATTTGATACCTTCAGAAACATCTCTACAAATGGGGAACAATCTTGTATCTACCAACACAGTTTATTTAAGTTGCAAAGACAGCAAGAAACAGCAAATGGAGAGTCTGTTTTACGGCAACCGAAAGCAGATGACGCAGTCAAGAGGAGTAGCGGTTGAAGGAGACGAAGGAAGGTTTGCTAATGACAGAGAAGATGGGTGGATGGAAATTGAATTCGGAGAGTTCTTAGTTAGTAGCATTAATGGAGATTACAGTGGTGGTGGTGGTGATGAGGAAGTGAAGATGAGTTTAAAGGAAGTAAAGGGTTATCAATTGAAAGGAGGGCTTGTGATTGAAGGCATTGAAGTGAGGCCTAAAATGATATGATGATGATAATGCATAAGTGGTGGGGACTTTTAGGGCAACTTTTATTTGTTGCGACAAAAAGATGAAATAAGTGTGCAAAAGTTTATACCAAAGGATAAAGCTTATAGATTCTTTCATTTGTTTGGTATGTCGAAGTGATGAGTTCAAAAGGAAGATAGATAAAAACATTTCTAGAAAAATACTTATATTGTCGATCATTAATTAATTCTTTAGTGGGAAAGTTAGGTTAATTTGTATGTGAATTTGAAGTTTGGCCCTAAATAATTTTGCATTGAATTGTAGCTATATATGATAAGGTTGTTGTGGTGGTAGTATAAGATGGAATCATGTTTCAGGATGGATGGGGGTAAGAAGATTCTTAAATGACTTTGATCTTTTGCCATATATAGACATATCGCAAGCAAAAAGTATCATGTCAACCATGACCTGTAATTTGACCACATCATATTTTTGGATTTTTCAACTATATACACCGTATATGAATATTGTTAAGAGAAATGTTCAACATGATGGTTTTTGAACATCAAATGATGACTTCAAATGAATTAAATCATAAAATGTCAACCTAGAATTTCAAACTGATAATTTTTACATGAATTTTATATATATTTCATTACAATTTGCTGATCATTTAGGGTTAGATGACTATCGAAACTTATTGAGCCTGCATTGTGGCGCGAACTAAAAGTTGAAGTCTGAAAATAGACCAAATCTACTCTTAATCTTTCATTCAAGAAATTCTTAAATGAAACTGAAGTGATAATCAAAATGGTCCAAAATCAACTTCCTAGTTCTTCAAATGATGACCTACAGTTGTGATGTTTGTGATGCTCATTTAATATTTGCTATTTTTGTCAAGGAACCAATCAAAGTCGACATAGATGTGCTCATTTTGTACACTTCAATGTCGTCATTTAAACCAGACCCAGAAACAAAAATGTCGTCATAGTAACGTTACACCAACCATGCAAAACATCCTATATATATATATAGTTCTTACAAGTAAAAATTCAATTGAGCAGGCACACAAACACAAGCTATCAGAAAATTGAAAAACAAAATGAGCTTGGATCTTCTGCCTGAGGATTGTTTTGCTCACATTTTATCGTACACATCGCCTAGTGATGCAGGCCGGCTCTCGCTCGTCTCCACGATGGTTCGTTTAGCGGCGGATTCCGACAATGTTTGGGAGAAATTTCTGCCGGCAGATTATCGGGAAATTCTCTCCAGATTAGTAGTGCCGCTGGTGTATTCTTCTAAGAAGGAGCTGTTTTTGAAACTATGTAGTCCACTTCTAATTGACCATGGCACAAAGGTAATGGGAATTCAATAACTCAAACACTTTATAACATCACATTTGAGTGAGAATGAATAATAATTGAATTTGTTGTTTTCAATATTATACTTATATAAATTAATCGAGATTGAATTTATTATGACACATCTTAAGCTCTCCTACTAATTTTTCGAAAATCATTTATATTTTATTTCAACCCGAAACTCTAATTTGAAGGCCTAGGCCAACTTTCAATCCATTTTGAAGTATTATTGAATTGCGTTTAGATGAATTTCAATTCGAAAATTTAAGGATTGACGTGTTTTCATTGATTCCTCTTAAATTGTGTTGATTTATTGAAAATGTAGCATGTGGGTAATTGTTTCATATGTTTAGGTATTTATATGTGAGATATTGGTACTATATATTTAGGGTTTGTCAAATTGTGACAAAAATATTATTAAGGGCAAAGCAAATGCAGCGCACGGGTGGTAGACAAAACAATATATATTCTCTACTAAATGAGTTTATATATGATCCTACCAAACGATGGGTGCATTTACATAATTGCCTCTTAATGATGCCACAAAAATATAGAAGTAGGGAAAATATTTTAAATCAGTTTTATCTCTTTCTTTTTTTTAATATATTAACTAGATTTTTAATTTTTTTTAAATATCTAATTATGTCCTTTTTTATATTATTTTTTACTATTATTTTCATTTTTGAAACATGACTATAATTTTTGTCCAAAAAAACATACTTAGTAATTTTGAAAATCTTGAAGACTAAATTAGATATTTAATATTTACTCAGAGACCAAAATTACACTTTCTCAAATTAAAAAAAGAAAAAACCCTAGTGCAAAATTAAATATGCATCAAGTTCCAAAGTTAATTAGAATTTAATCCATTAATAATGAGAAATAAAATCATCTTCTGAACTAACTTTTCTTAATTTTTGATATTTTCTTTCACATGTATTTCATTAGTTATGTACTATTAAAATTTGTTTATTTTAATTATTTTACATTTTACAACCATCAAATTTGTATTAGTAAGAAAAAAAAAGGATAAAACATTAGATTAGTGGAGCATTTTGATCTTATTAATGAATGCAAATACAAAAAATTAGAGAGGAATTAGATAATATTAGTAGATAGAGTGGCAATTTCAAGGTTTGTTTATGTATGCACAGGAGGTGGAACAAATATGAATTTTTCATATTGATCAAATTCATATTTGTTCCACCACCTGTGGATTCAAATTCAGTCTTGAGAAATTCCCACATTTTAAGACCACCATTTTCTAAAGAAAACTTGAAGATCATCAACAAGTAAATTTTTATATAAATAAAAAGACATTTAATCAAGTCTTTCAAAATTAATAGCCACATATCCCATTCAAAAAAATTTCCATTAATCTTCAGTTGTTGTTGTTCTTGATGATGATATGTAATATTATGCATGTGTAATTGTATATGATTGACACTTGACAGACATTTTCGTTAGAGAAATCAACAAGTAAGAAACGTTATATGCTAAGTGCAAGAGAACTTTCAATTACATGGGCGAGTAATCCTCTCTATTGGACTTGGAAACCCCTCCTTCACTCAAGGTTACACATTAATTAACACTAATTTTAATTCTATACTTTAGACGCTAATTATTTTCTTAATCAAACTTCTTTTCGCTTTTTCGGGCCATTTTAAGATTTGCAGAAGTTGCAGAACTTAGAACAATAAGTTGGCTAGAAATCAGTGGCAAGATAAACACCAAAACATTATCACCAAAAACACATTACGCCGCCTATCTCATCGTTAAATTTGCCGATAGAGCTTTCGGGTTAGACTCATTGCCATCAGAAGTATCACTAGAAGTTGACAACAATGGCTTCAAGTCACAAGGGACTGTTTATTTACGTTGGCAAGAAAACAAGAGGAAATGCCTAGAGCGTTTGTACTATTTGCACCGCATCGAAGCTCTCAGAAGATCATCATCAACTAGGGTTTTTGAAGGAAGAGTAGAAAGGGTTGCCAATGAACGTGAAGATGGATGGATTGAGATTGAATTGGGAAGCTTTTATAATATTAGTGATGATAATAAAGAAGTGAAGATGTGTTTGAAAGAGGTGAAGGGTCAGCATTTGAAGGGAGGACTTATTGTTCAAGGAATTGAGCTTAGACCAAAAGAATGAGTGATGAGTTTTTTTTTTTTTTTTAATTTTTTTTTTTTACATTTGTAAATTCATAAATTCCTCAATAATCTTTTCTAATGTTTACAAGTTGAAATGTGTAATAAAGAGTGCATTTATTTTTTATTTTCCCCCCAAATTATTAATATATGAATTTCTTTATTTAAAAAAGAAAAAGAAAAAGAAGCTCGTGATACTTTTTTTTTTATCTTCTTTTTTAAATCTTAGCGGTACATTATATTGCATTTGTTTTTATTCTTATTTTTTAATTCCTATAACCTTATAAAATTTATTACAAAGCATTTTATTTATTTAAAAAATAATCTTTATAGATGATTATAAGCTCTCAATCAATGTCGAAGCATCGGGTTCAAATCCTTCTCCTTTCAAATATATTTTTTTTTAAAATAATTTTAATAGAACAAAAAATAGAAATAAAATTTTATGAAATAAAATTAACATGGTTTGAGAAAATTAAAACTCGTGTCATTTAGCTAATAGAGTAATGTTATATTTTTCAAATGTTATTTCAAAATTTTTATTTCAAATTAATGTGTTAAGTAATTATTAGGTGAAAAAATAATATAACTTTCAAAATCACCTATTACATTATTTTACCACTTAATAATTATTTTATATATCATTTGAGATTAAAAAAAATTAAAATAACATTTAAAAAGTGTAATATTATTCTTAGCTAATAAGATGCAACTTTTATATTTAATGATAATCTCTCAAAAAGTTCATAAAATTTGTTAGAAAACATCCTATAAAAATAAAGAGTCATTGATATATATATATATATATATATATATATAAAGTCATATAAATATAAGTCAAATCTTAGTCCATGCCAACAAAATTATCCCAAAAAAAGTTTATAATAACGCTCGTAAAAATAACAAAATTTAGTTAGATCACATCTTCTGCCATCAGATAGATAAATCATTATTTATTAAAAAAGAGAACAGAAAAAAATCAAAGAATTACAAAATTACTTACAATGTAAATTCTTTTTTTTTTTCATAATTTTTAATTTACACTAATTAATCCACAAAAGAAAAAATTTAGTCTGGGCTGGATCAGCATTCACTAAACCCAAACACAATATTTGCCATCTGAGCTTATTCTCTGGATGGCCCATAGCCCACAGACAAATCGTGGCAAAACAGTAATAGAGCAAACACTTGAGGGTCATAATCGGAAATAAAAAAACTAAAAGCTTCTCGCTAAAACCCTAGCCCTAATCCTTTATAAAAACCCTAATTCGTCTTCTATACACAGCCGTGCTCTTTGCAGCCCCTTATTTCTTCTCGCCCTCGCTCTTTGCAGCTATCTCTCTTCCTATTCTCTGTTCGCCAAATCAGGGTTTGATTCAATAGAAAAGGACATTTGATTTTTCGTGGAGTTTCACAAGAATCATTGGTTTGTAGCTTCATTTCTGCAATTAAAAAAAATGAATTTTTACAGTCAATGATGATAAATGTGATAATCCCAGCTCATTATGAGGCCTTTTGTAGGCCTGGGAGTAGACTCTTTCCAACATTTATCTGAGCCCCATATCTAAATTTTGTCCGCTCTTTTATGCAGTAGGCGTGAATTTGTTTGTGTATTTGTTTCTCGCCATTTTAAAGATCATGTTTTTCTCTAATTGTTTGGGTTATATGATCAAGTGGGTACTTTTTAATGTTGATTTGTTTGTATGTAAATCTTCTGTTCCCTATGATGGTTCAATTTAATTATGCTAATGTATATCTGATCTTTCCATGACTGATTTGTTAATTTTTTCTGAAGGATTGGTTTTCTGGTTACATTTTTTTTTTTAATTTTTTAGTTTCCTTCTGGAAAAAAATATATATCTTTTTAGTTGTATTATATTGTCATAGAAATTTTTGAAGCATGTATTGGATTAAAAAGTAAAACAGTTGATTGCCCCTTTTTGTCAATAATGACTATAATTCATGTTTGTCAAAATTGAACTTGATGTCCGATTATGGAGGAGTTGTTCCCATTGATGCTTTCATTATTGACCATGCTAATGCTGATAAATAGATGAGTGAATAATTCATTTTGTAATTTTCTGAGGGAACTACTCCTATTTTTTTTAATATTTGTCTTTATATTGGAGCTATTTATGTTTTCTTACTCTAGTCAATTGCTTTGTATGTGTTCAAGTGTCTAAGAAGCTGAGATTTTTCAAATGGACATACCTTTGATGGCATAGGCAGCTTTAAAGGTATTTGATCACATTGAGATTGGTTTGTTAGTTCTGGAATGACCCCTCGGTAAAAAAAGGCTGTATAAGTGCAAAATTTTGGCATCTCATTTTGTTGACTTTGTAACAAAATCTACCTTTGTGCATTGGAACTATATTTTAAATATAATTTGCTTTTAGCCGTTATTTTATTTATTGTTGATTAATTTGTTGTGTGATTGATATGTTCTAAGGATGTGATAAACTTCTATTCAGAAGTCTAATACTTGTCAGGGGCAAAGTGGCCTTAATTTGTTGTGTGATTGGATATGTTCTAAGGATGTGATAAACTTCTATTCAGAAGTCTAATACTTGTCAGGGGCAAAGTGGCCATGAGATGTATATAATTAGGCCTTGGTTTGTACCTTTTTATGTTGAGTGACAGGTGCTGTGGGTTTATATGTTGTTGTTGATGTAATCCTCCAATTTTTGTGTTATCTACCATTCTGATTGTGACAGGGGTTTCTATCCGGAAGTCAAATGCTTTTCTGGGGCAAACCAGTAATGTTTGTAGATCCCAAAGTAACTGTCACAAATAAATGCTTTGACGTTGATGGTCCTCCTTCACAGGAGCTCCTCCGTTGGTGGGCAGGTCTCATATTCCATCGCCTTGTGGAGTGGCGTTGCTGCCATTACCATTTGGGACTGACCATGAGACATACAGTTTTCATACTTTCTTATAAAGTTTGTTCTCACATGTTTTGTATAGTGGTATGTTACATTAGTAGGTGTAGTTACTCAATGTTGTGATTGTTTAGCAATTGAAGTTCTGTGGTAAAAATTTACTTAAATTATGATCTATAATGTTGTGATGGGGGCTTCTACCACGAAGTCCAAAACTTGTCTGGGGCAAACCAGTAACGGGTTTCTAAGAAAAAAGTTCTCTTCCGCAAGACTGAACCTTTTATTTTTGGAAATTTTTCTTAGATATGGAAGAGTAGAAAAAACTGTTAAGGGTTATGAAAATATTCATGGTTTTTTTTATGTTTAATTTTATTTTCCCTCTCCGTGTTTACCATGAATTCCCCAAATCAAAAAAATTTTAAACACATCACAAGCATCATATCATTCATCTAACATCTACTTAAAATCCCATCACATGTTTTTCCCATATAATTAAAATCTACTAAACATCTAGTGTTGATAATAAATAAACAAACATATATACCTATTACATAACATGATATATTATTGGATGGTTGTAGTATCTTGTATGTACTGTAAACTCTTCCCTACACCAGGCCAATATTCATGCCTTTAATGTAATATCTCATTAGTTATGTAGTTTATGTTTCAAAATTTCCCCCTTCATGTTAATATAATAATATCACATTAGTCATGTGTTAGTCGCTATTTTTATATTAATCACGTTTTTTTAATAGATACAAATTACTAAATTAAAGAGACGTGATTGATTTCAAAACAACGATGTAATGATTATAATTATAAAAGCAAATGCAATGATTAAAGCCATAGAATCACCCAATCTTTTTCCTCGTAATTTTTCAAACCTTTATCGGAAATTTTTTGAAAATAGTCAAAATAGACTTGTCTTATCTTTCTTTTTTTTGCCATTTTTTAAATTATTAATTTTTTTAATCAATCAAATTATTTTTGAACACATTTAAGAGTTTTTAGTCATCATTTTAAATTATTAATTTTTTTAATCAATCAAATTATTTTTAAACACATTTACTCTTAAAGCATCAAAACTCTTTTCTATCTCAAAACATGAAGTATATTTAGAATAGCAATGGCAAGCGGGCAATAATACGACAAATAATGAACAACAGTGAAAATTATTAATAAATATTAAAAAAATAAAATATCGCACCAATTACATGGTGTGATAGATTTTTGTTTAATTAGCATGATATGTTTTTAAATTTTTTTTAATTTGTACACCAATTATACAATATATCTCATTTACATACAAATTTATTTATAACAAGTAAATATATGTTTTGATCTAACTATTTTAAATATATTTTTAATTTAAAAACTATAACATGTGCCAATATTACATTACAACATAAATTACTAATGTATTTCATATTATTTTTTTGTTTATTTAAATAAATGATTCTAATGATTGTTCTGTTTAAAAAAAAAAAAGAGATTTGTGATTTTTTTAGATAAATAAAAATAAAAAATTAAATAAATTGAGTGTTTTTTTATTGGTGAACTAATATATATAAAAAAATATTTTTATTTAAAAATAATTTGTTTGATTAAAAAAATTAAAAGGTTGAAATAATTGCTAAAAAGATTAAGGTTAAATTGACTATTTCTGAAAATTTCCCAAACTTTATCCTCACCTGAACAACACAAAAATCCCACTTCCCACGTGTCCAGTAGTCTTTTCAGACGTTAAGCGTAACTAAATTATTATTTGTTCCTCGTATAAAAATGTACATTCTGTTTGTACGCAAATTCAGACCATCATCATTAAATCTCATGTTCATGTAACAAAAAAAAACAACCAAGTCCACTCAACTCTCTCTTTCTCTCTGTCTTGAAAGATGTCGGCTGGCACCGATATTTCGGACAACTTAACGACAGGGAGCCTCAGCGAGATATCGGAAGTTGAAACGGTGAGAATCAGTGTCGATCTTGTTTCGGCAACTAGGAAAAATATCGGCTTCTTGAGGACTGTCGATGAGTCTCATCAGTGGCTGCACGAGAGACCAACACTTGTTGAAGCCATAAGAAGGTAATAAACGAACATCAGATTTTTTTTATAATCAAAATGGAAAGAAAGTAGGTTGATTGCAAGTTCTTATTTTGTTTTTTCAGGTATGATGAGCTGTGGATGCCGTTGATTTCTGCTCTGACGGTGGGGGCAAGACCACCGATGGTTCTTCCTCCTGTTGATATTGAGTGGGTCTGGTTTTGTCACTCCTTGAATCCTGTAAGCTAGTTGAATATACTTTCTAGTTTTGTCAACTTTCTGTTTGGTTGCCGGGGAAGTGAGGGAAAAACACATTTTTTCCCTATAAATTTATATTTCCCTATGTGAAGATAGTCTTTTTAATTTGTTGGTTATAGTTATGATTGATGACTATTAAATAAATTAACTACTATTTACCATTTAGCCTTTTCTCTTTAGTTAATCAGAGCTTAGATATGTTGGTCCATTTTTCACAACAAGAAGCTCTGAAAATATAGATATTTTTTTTATTTTGTAAAAATTTCTCAGCAACTAAACTCAATCTTGAACTTTTCACTTCTTTTTGCTTCTGGGGTCTGAGATTTTTCTGTACAGTGTAAAAGTTGACAACTTTATTTCTCAGGTCAGTTACAGGCAATACTGTGAGTCAAGGTTCTCAAAACTCATTGGGAAGCCAGCAATTTTTGATGAAGAAAATGAAGAGTATGCCTTAATGAGATGCAAAGAAAATTGGGTTCAAAGATACCCATCTGAATCTTTTGAGAATGAAGTGGATTCAGATTCTCAAGATCTAGCTTATGTTGCAAATGAAGATATATTGAATGAAGTGAACAAGCAAAGATTTTTGTACTCAAAATTTTCAGAGCCATACATGTGTGAGCTTGTGTATTTGATAGCTGCCAGGCAAAGATACAAAGGATTTTTGTTCATGTTGCAGAAGTTCTCTGATGGGTGCTCTCTTTTTGTGCCAGCTTCTGACATTCAGCTAATGTGGCTGACCCATTTGGTTGGTTTTACTAATTTTTCATCATTATTACTCTAATATCTCATTCTTGCATCTTTAGTTTGGAGTTTGCTTTGTCTTCTCCATCTTGGTTTTGTGTTGTCCACATTTTGTTTCTTTCCCGAGTTTCTCTTTCAATTCTCTACTTTTTTTCTCCGTGTATTTTATCATTTCAAATAGTTCTGTTTGTAGGTTGTGGATGATAAAGACTCAATCTCTTTGTCTTGTTTTCATTCTCTTGGTTTTTATACTTTAAACGAATAAAATATTAATTCTCATGCAATGACAATGAACATTTACAAAGATTAGGTAAAGTTTTAGGTTGATATGTCTTTCACTTGACAATAACAAATTAAAAACAAGAAAGGACAATAAATTACCCTTGTTTTTAGAATTTGCTTATATTCTGTTTGTGTGATGTGGATGATGAATGACTCAGCGTCAATTGCTTTGTTACTTTCTCTAACAGGACACGAATTTACACTTGTTTTTAGAATTTGTTTATATTGAGATGTACTGATGATGATGATTAATGACTCAACCTCAATTCCTTTGTTACTTTCTTTGATCTTTGTCTATTATTATATAACTTTCTCTTCCACATTTTGGTTTCTAATAAATCAACCAGAGCTACCCCACAGTGTGTGCAGAGGATTTGAAGGACGTGTGGGATGATATGGTGAAGGTGGTGGGTGTGTGGGGAAATGTGAAGGCGAAAGAGGTGGAGGAAACCAAAAGACTATGGGAGAAAACCTTTGATCAACCTTATGAGAAAACTGGAGGTGGGTTAGCTTTGCAATTGGATGGGGTTGCATCTGTCAAGCCACCTGTTTATTGGAATGTCTCAGATACAGATGTTAACAGCAAATACAAGTCCATGCTGCCCAGGTTTCTGCTTGAGGTTAGCTCTGTATTCTCTCCCTTGTGAACTGTAGGGACCACAACTTTGAGAACTTTGGTTTTATCCTTGAATAATTCTAAAAGCTTCCTATCCTACCTTAAAGTCCTACTCTAAAAGCTCTTCGTGGAATTGGAAGGCATGTTCAGGTTGCAATTAAATAAGCTCTACTTTCATTGGGGCAGAGCTTTTAGCACTTTTTGTCTTGTTATTCTTTTCTCCTTTGTGACTTGATAAATTTGTATTATTAAGGGGCAATCATCTTTTACTATTGAGCACTTTTTCAATGTTAGGTCATGGAAAATGACTGCATTGCTTGCATAATTACGTAGCAAGTGAATGGGATCCAAAGGGTCAAATATTATGGATGAACTGAAAGACTATGACAAATTTCTTTAGGTAATTCATAGTAAGTGACTATGTGTAATTGTGGTTACATTGATCAATTCTTTAAAAATGTTGTCAGGCCATGTTCGTCGGATCTTGATAACTTCTTTGATCTGGTCTAATCACTAAACATTAACCTTGTGACATTAGTGAACATAAAAAGAAAGAGAAAAGTCTTTGGTTTTAGTAACTTGTTTCATTTGATTCTTATCTGGAAATGTTTGCGAATATTTCTGGTGCTTTTCCTTTCTCCAGTGTGAGGCCTGTGATGTTGTGTTACAGATTCTAATTTTTACGACCTGAACAAAGTACTGCAAGATTGGAATAGCCGAAACAGCAGTCACTAATTCTGATGAAGTTATAAATGGACAGACTGTAAAAGAGAAACCATTCCATCACAGTTTGTGATGAAGTTTTCTGCACAAATAGACTTAGAAATAGTAACATTTGAACCCCATGAAACTAGCTAGATTTACATTACATTCAATTCAATGCTTTCGTACTGCAAGAATATCATAAACTTAAATAGGCTGTATAAAGAAATTAGGCTGTAGTTCAGCATAACTATTTGTTGAAAATATTGATCTTGGTTTTCTATGGAAGGTCTGTGTATTTTTGAAGCTCAAGTCTGGGCTGAATGCAACGCAAGAGGATATAAAATTTGATTTTCTGCGTCTTCGGATGGTAAGATGTCATCGAGAGCTCAAGATAAATAAACCAATCTCCAGTTTCTCCCATGATTCATGGAGAAAAGGTTGGCACCTCTACTGTGAGTTTGGAACCAGAGGTATAAAACTGGAGCTTCGTCGGCATGGCGCAACATGCTTCAAGGGAAGTGCATTGCAAGGAACCATAACAATTCATTGGAATGATTTGTTAAGAGCACCCTCACTTACAATGGAGAAAGGAATTGAACAAGTCAGGATTGTTACTTCCATAACACCTCCAGTTCAAGCCCCATACTTGCTCAAATGTGTGCCAGACAGAGTAACTGATGATTCAGGAGCCATGATTTCAGATGTAATTCTGAGGTTAAATAGGTATCGGCCTCAAGAAGGTCGGTGGTTGTCGCGTACAGTTCTTGATCATGCAGGAAGAGAATGTTTTGTTGTTCGAATGAGGTAAAATTTTACTATATATTTATTCCGAGTCCTAGAAAATGCAATTTCGAAATTTTGAATGTATAGATTGTGACCTATCTTTTGTGTCTCCGACTTCTTAACAAATATGTAAATATAAATTTCAGAGTAGGAGGGGGGTTTTGGAGAAGAGGTGGAGAAACTCCTTCAGCTGTGAAATGGGAGGATAGGATTGTAGAGATTCGTGAAGGCACTTGGTCTTATATTGCTGGTTCCATTGGTAGAGCTCCAGGTATGTCATTTGAAATTTATGCTGGTACTTAAGATAAAATACAGCATATCATGATTGCAAGCTCAAAAGTGAGCTCATAATTACATTAGCAACAGAAAAGGCCCATCAATCAGATTGCAAAGGGATTTTATTTGAACTGTTTGGTTTCTGTTTTAAGATCTGTGAAAGGAGTAGTTCTAAAATTTCTGCATCCTTTTCATTTGGGAGTCTAATAGTTTTACTATGCTCCTCCACAGAATAAAAATTTAAACATTTTGTTGCTGTTGTTGCCATCTAGTACAGAGAAAGTGGTAGGAACTGCAGCACCAAAAGAACCTACATCAGAGTGTCAAGCTGCATGGAATTTCTCAACAGGAGATGAATTGATGATAAGTTGGGAATCATCGTCATCAACGTCAAGCTGGAAATTTACAATAAGAAATCAAACATCTCCAGATTCATCTGTAACCTCCTGCTTGTGCTGAGTGAATATTTTGATGCAACAATATTTAACCGCTGAACATTTTGTTAACTGCAGGTGATGCTATTGAGAGGGCGGAAAATGCAGTATCAAGGGATGAAATTCAGTTCGGAAAGTAAAGAGCAAGAAAAGCAAAACAAAGAAGAGAACAAGGCAGAGGGGGAAGAGGAAGACGACGAGGGTTTTGCGACTCTTATCCGGTTCACAGAGGAGAACCCAACAGGAAAAGCAACAGCTCTGCTGAACTGGAAGCTATTAGTAATAGAACTACTGCCGGAAGAAGATGCAGTTTTGGTACTACTTTTATGCATCTCTATACTGAGAAGTGTATCCGAAATGAGAAAGGAAGACGTGGGAAGTTTGTTGATCCGCAGAAGATTGAAAGAAACAAAACCTGGACTTAGAGATTGGGATTCCGTTATACTTCATCCTTCATCATTGCCCTCATCCTCTTCCACTACTTCACCATACATTCAACCATGGTACTGGAATGCTAAAGCAGCAATGGCCGGAGAAGGAGCGCGCTACATTGCTAATAACCAACCGGCTTACAATTACTCACTGGCAGAAGGTGGCGATAAGTTGTACAAGAGAGGAATCATTACATGAATGTACATGGTTTTGTTTTCTATATCAGTATTTTTCATGCAGAAATGGCAAAGTGTTAATACACAAGTTGCAGATTATGCAAATGCTTTCTTATATCAGGAAGCATATGATATGCTCCTGCTAATTGAAATATTATTAGACTTTGCGCTGCATGTGCATGTGCACTTTGCACATGGCTTGTAGTTTTGACTTTTGAAGATTGTATAATTGCCAACGCAACTCAAGGCTTAGTTTAAAGGAAGATGCAAAATTGGAATTATGTTTAGAAATACCTAGTTGCCCAATGAGGAGAGACAAACTTATCTTTGCTGCGGAATAATTCATCATGTTTATTTTAATGACCAAGACTTTTCGTCCAACTTAATGTAAAGTTAATATAACCATTAACCAAATAATTTATAATGTTTATTCTCATGACCAAGACTTTTGGTCCAACTTAATATAAAGCTAATATAACCATTAGCTTAAATAATTCATCATGTTTGTTTTTTACCAAGACTTTTGCATAAATAATAAAATTAACTATATTACTAATAATAATTGAGTCACATATATAAGTGTGGCTTAATGGTAAATCTTAATCATAGAGTGCATTTTAAGGGTGAGCAAATTCGAATTCAGGTTGATTCAGTCCTGAACTGATTCATATTTGAATTAATCGAAACTAACACTCTCTATTAAATCAAATTAGTTTGGTTCTTGATTCTTATAAAAAAAAAAAAAATTATTTTAACTTTTTTTTTATAAAAAAAAAATTTGAACCAAACCTTATTGAAAGGAAATTGAACTAACTGGTTTTAAAAAACAAGAGGAGAAGTGGAAAAATAAAATAAAATAAAATAGACTCGATTCAATTTAAAAATGTCCTTTTTTAATCTTATCTACGAGAGAGTTCGAATCCTAGCATTTGTTACACTAAACAAAATCTTTCAAAAAAGGTAATAATCATAAATGGGTTGATTCCTCACATTTGTTAGACTAAACAAAATCTTTCGAAAAAGTAATAATCATCAACGGGTTGATTGATTTAAAGACATGAAATTCTCTCTCTCTCTCTCTCTCTCTCTCTCTCTCTCTCTCTCTCTCTCTCTCTCTCTATATATATATATATATATATATATATATATATATATATATACACAAAATGGTTTAGTGACTAATTAGATAAAAATCAAGAATTGTGTAACATATTATAAATTGTGTTAAAGTTATGAATTAATTTAAAAAAATGATATTTATATTTTTTGAATTTGGTTAAATTCAATTTTGTTCTTCATGTTTCAAAATATTTAATTTTATCTTAATTTATTGGGTCAGTGTCGTTAAATTTGACAAAAAAATTTTATTTTATTGTACAATGATATTTTTGCTCTTATTAAAATTTATGTGTCAATTATTAATTATTTGATCATGCTTGTCATGTCCACGTATTAATCAATAATTGTAATTAATAAAAAAATACATGTGACATATTTGGATATGATTGAATTTTTTAATATTTATTTTTAAAACATAAATAATTTATAAATAAAAGAAGCGTTTGTTAGCTATTGTTGACGATAAAAATAATCAAATTTTATATCATTAATCTTTTTTTTTCCGAATATGCACAATGATTATGTCATTTTTTACACACAAAAAAAAAGAATCAAAAGCAGCTAAATATAGTAGAGAGGGTAACGACTGTTAAATGGTGAAGTGGTGACTCTCACCACCACCTCTACTTGACAGATCGGACGCCACTTTATCCATTAATGGGAACGGTGCAAGTCACTGCTCTATCCTCCCATTTTTGACAGATCGGACGCCACTCTATCCATTAATGATATTTTATTTGTAAAAAATAATTCTACTATTTTATAGATTAAAAAAATAAAATTCAATAATATAAATTTTGATTATTTTTATCATCAAAGATCGCACGGCGGTTGAAAAGAGCGGTTGGTGATGAAGGTAGAAGCTATTTTTAATTTTTTATTTAATTAATAATTAATGATTATTTGAAACGTGATTAATGTGTATTTCTTCTTTCTGTTAAGTTATGATTTTGCCTTTTAATCGTCAACTTAAATGATAGTGGCCTAATGAATTATGATAAAATTAAATATTTTAAAATAATATGAACAAATTTGGATAAAAAGTTAAATTTAAAAGATAAAAATATTATTTTTTTAAAATTAAGTAGTGTCATTTGGTAGCGTGCTTATTGTACGGTGAGCTATTTAATTTATTAAATAATTTTATTTTATATGTAAACGTAACACCATTTTAAAATATTATATGCACAAATAATTTTATCATGAATACTTTTAGGATATCAGCTAATATCATAAATATTTAAAAATTTAAAAAATTGATATTAAAATTTAAACATTTAAAAAAATATGTATAAATGTCAAATTGTTAGTGATAATTAACATGATAAGGATCATAAAATTATTTTATTTAGATATATAATTTAAATCAATTCATGTTAAATAAAAAGTTGTTATAAAAAAACCTTAAAATATTGTCAAAATAACTTTTATCAATGGAATTAAACACTCTTTTAGTCAAACGAGTTTAAAAATGAAACGACTGCCTTTGATAAATCAAACGACGGGTATTTTGTCACCACAAAAGTGATGCCATGAAAGAGACTCCATAAAAGAGATAATCGGGTAGTCAAAGTAAAAGAAATGATTAGATAATCAAGATAAAAAAGACAACCGCTTTAAGTGAGTTTTTTTTTTTTTGGGCTTTTAGAGAACTAGTAAGGTTTGCACTTGGTTTTGAGTATTGATATATTTTGTATGATTTTGTCACCATAATAAATTGTGGATATAGTGGTTTTATTCATCAATATTGATTTCAATGATTGCATGTAAAAGTACATTACTTGCATGATATATTTTCTATTTGTGAAAGTGTGTATGTGTATAATGTATGACTAAGAAAAAATGCATGTGAAAAAATAGAATTAAGTAGGACTAATGATTACTTTGAATGTATATTTATTATTATGATTTTGTTTATGTTTTATAATTTTGTTATAAAATTTGAACTTATTATATTTAAATTCATTTCAAAATTGTGATGTTATTTATAATATTTGATATAAAAAATATAATAAATTCAGTTATTGAAAGATATTTAAAAAAAACAATGAAAAAAAATTAATTTGATTAAATTAAATAAGATAATAAATAATTGTGAATATTTATAGATGTTCAATTATTGTAAAAAAGTTAATTTGAATTGGTAAATGAATTTTCTTGTAATTGATGCAAGTAATATTATATTATCACCTTTTAGTATGTACATGAGCAATTTACTTATTTGTTTTATATGAAAATAAAATTTGTTTAATTTGACAAAATAATTTTAAGATTGAATATTTATACATGTTCTATTAAATTTTGGGTCAAATTTTAATAACGTAGCAATTATACATATTTTCGTAAACGTTTTGAATTTTAATATTTTCTTCAAGTATTTATAAAATTAGCTATTAATAATCAATGATGAGTTTTTGACAGGTTTGATTGATCTAAAGTCCTAGAAGGCGTAGGTGGATGTGGTCCCTACCTACCCATTCATCACCACGTCAAATTTAATTTTCGGGTAATTTTTTTAAATTAATTTCTCTTTCTCTTTTTATTTATTTAAATTTATTTTGCGATTCTGAGTTGGCCTTTTCAAAAATTAAAAGGTCACCATCACATCTCAATATCTCATCTCTCACGTCTTTTGTGGGTCCCGCCCGAAACGCCGTACAATTTAGTAAGCACGGCTTCCGCATCATCAGCTTCGTGGAAGGTGCGCTACGTACAACATCATCAGCATCTATATAGTACTTTTAAGTACTACTTCTTACGCGTCACCATATTGTAAACCATGGTCCCTCCCACACTGTATCATTACTCTTTTTTTCTTTTCTTTCTTCTTTAATCTTTCGGCTTCCTTGATCAAAATCTGTGCGCTCAACTCATGTCCAATTTTCTAATTTTACTTCTTTTTAAACTCCCATAGGCATCCCGAAATATCGGACATCGTCAACAACAATGAACCCGATCCGGGAAACCCGTTCTAGTATAATTCGGATCCTGTTTAAGCCCACTCATCTTCCTCTCTACTACCTCCGCCTTCTCTTTCTCTTTGTCCCCACCTAAAGAAAGAACCTTCAAAACATTGATTATATCCTTAAATTCTCCGAATAAACGAAACCCAGATACCGTAATTTCCTAAAAAAGATGAAACAACGATGAAGTTTTGAACTTTGCAAGAGAAAGTATTAAAAAAAAAAATCCTAATTTTGGCGAAATTTCAATGCCAGGTTTGTCGTTATTAGATGTCTTGACAGAGGATTTGTTAGTGCAAGTTCGCGAGAAAGTCGGCGAGGAATCGGATGGTAAATTATGGCGAATCGTCTGCAAGGAGTTTTTGCGGGTTGACTCGGTGACTCGGACGAGTCTCCAAGTCCTCCGCGTCGAGTTCTTGTTTCGTCTCCTCGAGAAATATCCAAATGTTAAAAATTTGGATCTCTCCGTTTGTCCGAGCGTTCACGACGGAACCGTGTCGTTGTTGCTGAGTCAGAGCTCGCTGAGTTGGTCGCGGAACTTGAAGTCTCTTATTCTGAGTCGGGCAACTGGGTTGACATATAAAGGTTTGACTTTCAAGGTTCTTTTTCTTTTATTTTGTATTACTTTGTCCTTGATGAGAATTTAATGAAGTAAACTTTTATTGGATTTTTGTTTCTCGGTTTTTCCAGGTTTGGAGATGCTGGTGAGTGCTTGTCCGTTTCTGGAGAGTGTTGACGTGTCACACTGTTGTGGGTTTGGGGACAGGGAGGCGGCGGCGCTGTCGCGAGCCGGCGGACTGAGGGAGTTGAAAATGGACAAGTGCTTGAACGTGACAGATGTTGGGTTGGCGAAGATTGCTGTAAGGTGCGTGAAGTTGGAGAGGTTGAGCTTGAAGTGGTGCATGGAGATAAGTGATTTGGGCATTGATCTTTTGTGCAAAAAGTGTCTCGATTTGAAATCCCTTGATGTGTCCTATCTTAAGGTTAGTTCGTGTTTTGATTTTGACTCGAGAGTTTTCATTGTGCTTTCTGTCAAAATGCTATGTTTGATTGCTTAGAAACTGAAGGAAAAAGGATAAGGAAAGAAACCGAAGTCAGGTTTTGGAACTTAATTGAGAAAATGTAAATTAGTTTTTTCATTTTCTGATGTTATTACATTTTGGATTGTTATTTTAGCTGCCTTAGCAAACAAGCTAAGGGTGTCTGTGTTGATGATTTTGATGATATTTCATATCTGGAGTGTTTCAGGTGACAAATGACTCGCTCTGTTCCATTGCAACTCTGCCTAAGCTACAGTCTTTGGGTATGGTGAATTGCCCTTTTGTTGATGATGTTGGATTGCAGTTTCTTGAAAATGGGTGCCCTTTGCTGAAGGTAATGTGTTTGTGTTTACCTTAAGTAACACAAATGGGTAAGATAGTAACATGTAGACTGAGAAGTTATTAGATAGTAAGAACTATGAATAATGTGTGGACTCTTTCAAGTGATTAATACAAAATTTGAATTTATGATGTGTATTTTCTATGTGCTGTAGACAATTGACGTATCAAGATGTAAATGTGTCACTTCAACTGGCTTAATCTCTGTAATAAGAGGACATGGTGATCTTCTGCTGCTTAATGCAGGCTACTGTATTTCTGTGAGTGCATTGCTTGACTATTCAGTTTAGCCAGCATTTATAATTTTACCTTTACTGAACTTGAACTCACATACTTTTGCTTCAGGAGCTTTCCGCAATTCTGCTCCACCATATGATGGATTTGAAAAACCTTGGAACAATCATAATGGACGGGGCTCGAATTTCTGACTCTAGCTTGCAAATCATCAGTGCCAATTGCAAGGCTCTGTTTGAAATTGGGTTCAGCAAATGCATAGGGGTAACTGATGAGGGCATCAAAGAACTACTTTCTAATTGCGTTAATTTGAAAGTCATCGATCTGACATGTTGCCGTTCAATTACTGATGTCGCAATTTCTGTTATAGCAGACTCCTGTAGGAGTCTTGTATGCCTAAAGATTGAGTCTTGCAATATGATTACCGAGAAGGGTCTTTATCAGCTTGGATCATTTTGCTCAATACTCCGGGAGATTGATCTCACAGATTGTGGTGGCATAAATGACAAAGGTAAGATTTAAATATGTATAATAGCTTTCAGTGGTTGTATCATCTAATGTTCTTGGAATGACCATGAATTTACTGCAATTTAAAAAATTGACATATATGTCCAACTTATTCTTGTTCCCTTTGCATTATCTTTTCTTCTCTTAAATTCATGATTACGCTTTTACTCCAATTGTTGCATGTAAAACAAATTGCTTGTCTCCTCTCCAGGACTTGAATATCTTTCCAGATGTTCAGAACTCTTATGCTTGAAATTAGGACTTTGTACCAATGTATCAGACAAAGGACTGTTCTATATTGATTCCAATTGTCTGAAGATTCATGAACTGGATCTATACAAGTAATCTGAGCTCGAGTTTCAATTTGATAATGTATTACGAGTCATTTGGAAGGTTTGTTTATTTAGTTGTTTATTTTGAGTTACAGGTGTACAGGTGTTGGAGATGATGGTTTAGCTGCCTTATCTAATGGCTGCAAGAAGTTAAAGAAACTTAACTTGTCATACTGCATTAACATTACTGACAGAGGGATGGAGCATTTAGGCACCATGGAGGAACTCTCCGACCTGGAAATACGAGGGCTTATGAACATATCAAGTGTAGGTTTAACAGCAGTTTCAGCTGGGTGTAAGAGACTGGCAGACTTGGATCTGAAGCATTGTGATAAAATTGATGATTCAGGCTTCTGGGCACTTGCCTACTATTCAAAAAACTTGCGACAGGTACAGCATCCTAATTCTGAATTGGAGTCATGAGTCAGGATTTTCTACGAGAGTAATGTCATGTAGATGTTGTTTTGCTGGAGAAACTATACAAGGAATAAAGACCAATAATCAGTGTTTAACCTATTGTAAAAGGTCAATAATCAATGGCTGACCTACTTTGGGATAATCAAATGAGGATGATATATTGGGATGCCAGTTAACATTGAAAGAGCGAGAATGTGAATGAAAATTGATTTCTAATGTAGAACTTTGATTTATTTGGGGAATAGGGACTGTAAGCAGCTCCCTTTTGCTCTTAACTAAGTCTCCCTCTTTCTTTACAGAACCTTCAAAGGTAAAGGCCTTCCTCTCATTCGATGAAATGGAGAATATTAGCTTAATCCTCTTTACAGAAAAAATGACGAACCACAACAAAAGACTATTTATTCAATGTACCTGGCAAAATAACATTTACTTTGCTTATGGACTTTAATGTTCACTGGGCTGTCTCATGTGAAAGGTCAAGCTAATTAAATTCAATCAAATGGTTAGAAAATTTTGATTTAATATAATTTGTTTTTCTTTTTAATAAGACATGTAATTTAATATTCATTAGTTCATGTCCTTGATTTTATCTATCACAAAAGAAAAAAGATGTGCATGCTGTGCTGAAATGCTGAGCTATGTTAATGGTGGCAGATAAACTTGAGCTATTGTGCTCTCTCAGACATGGCTTTGTGCATAGTGATGGGGAATTTGACACGCCTGCAGGATGCAAAGCTAGTGAACCTCACCAATTGCACAAGGGAAGGTTTCGAGCTTGCACTTAGGACCTGTTGTATCCGGATCAAAAAGATCAAGTTACTTGCTTCTCTCAGGTTCTTGCTTTCCTCAGAGTTGCTAGAAACCCTGCATGCTGCAGGTTGCAAGATTCGATGGGACTGATCTAAGCTTTTGAAGAGTTAAGCAAGCTGAGATCCTTGATCCCCTTTTTGCAAAAGAATTCCATTTCACTTTCCAGGTTTCATCAGTTAGTGCACTGTGATTTATGCCATTTGTGTGTGCGTTTCAACTTCCTATATGTAAAATATGGATTGATCAGGCTTGTAACTTAATGAAGCTGGTGACGTCAACTTGATTGCTTTACAAGGAATTACCTGCAGGGTTCACTTTTTTGCTTCTTTGGAGGGTTAATCTGGAAAGAGCTTAATTATTTTTGTAAAAGTTCATATTCACTCCATTGCAAACAACTTTTTGTCGACCAAGTTTAGAATCAGAATTAGCAATTCAATCTAGATATTTACCTCATGCTTAAAACTGGGGAGTGCCCTGTGAATCAAGAGGGGCAGCAAACTTAGCCAACAAGCCTAAAAGTGAAAGGAATATTAAACCCAGCTAAAGCATAACTTGATCTTTACTTGAGAAAAAACAGAAAAGCTGGTGAATTTATGCTTCAAAAGGCAATACATTTCTTCGGAAACAAACCTTCTCTGCATTCCATTGCATATAAAATTCTTTCTCACATTCTTTTAAAATATCAGAAACATCTCCGCCCTCTTCTCCTCTCTCTTTCCCATCATAATAGCCAACATGGCCTTGCCCATTTTTTTTCTAATTCTAATCCTTTTACCTTCATTTGAAACTTCATCCAATGCAGCCCCTTCAGGAAAACAAAACTTATCCACACAAGCCCTGATGACACTAGCTTGCTCTAGCATTGAAAACCAGGGTTCATGCCTCTCAAATGTGCAATCAGCTCTTGAAAACAAAGGTCCTCCAAATCCACATTCAATCCTGAACGCAGCTCTTAGGACATCACTTAATGAAGCAAGACAGGCCATTGATACACTAACAAAGTTCAACACCTTGTCTATCAGTTACCGCGAACAAATTGCCATTGAAGATTGCAAGGAGCTCCTGGATTTCTCAGTCTCTGAATTGGCCTGGTCTTTAGCTGAAATGAAAAGGATTCGAGCCGGTGATAACAATGTTCACTATGAAGGAAACCTGAAAGCTTGGTTGAGTGCTGCATTGAGTAACCAAGACACATGCCTTGAAGGATTCGAGGGCACAGACCATCGTTTGGAGAATTTCATCAAGGGAAGCCTGCAGCAAGTCTCACAACTCATTAGCAATGTGCTAGCTATGTATACTCAGTTACATAGCTTGCCCTTCAAGCCACCTCGAAGCAATACTACTACAGGAAACGAGAGCTCAAAGTTTCCGGAATGGATGACTGATGGCGATAAAGAGCTTCTGAAAGCAAGTCCAGTCGGTATGCACGTCAATGCAGTTGTAGCGTCGGATGGCAGCGGCGGTTACCGTACCATCACAGAAGCAATTTATGCAGCTCCAAGTTACAGTAATAGTAGGTACATCATATATGTGAAGAAAGGAGTTTACAGAGAAAACATAGATATGAAGAAGAAAAAAACCAACATTATGCTTGTAGGAGACGGCATCGGAGCCACCATCGTGACCGGTAATCGGAATTTCATGCAAGGTTGGACTACATTTCGGACTGCCACGGTTGGTTAGTTCCTAATAACCCTATGCATTATTATTTTTCTTGAATCATAGTCTTGTAACACAAGCATTATTTTCTTCATTACGTGGGATTCTAATCAAACCCTAATGGTAAAAGTTTGGGCTAGGCCCATTTTGTATAATATGGGTTTCTGTAGCTTTTCTTGAGCTGCAATCAGTCTAAAAAATATTTGAAAAAAAGAAAACAGCTATTAACAATTAATAATGAAAAATGTGTTTCAGCAAAGAGTAACCCTGCACATCTTCAATTATATTTTAAGTTATATTTTAAATTATATATTAAATAAAATGTGTTAAGTAATTATTAAATAATAAAATTATATAAAATTTAAAATTGCTCATTATATTATATAAATATTTAATAATTATTTAACACATTATTATTTAAGATATAATTTAAGATACAATTATAATTAAGAATCTCTCCTAAGTTAAACTTTAATCTAAGTGATTGATAAAAAAAAGAATTAAAAAATAGATGTTAATTATTTGTCTAATATAATACATGTGTCAGAACATTTTTAAAAGTTTAAGTAAATTAGGAGGGGTTCCTAATTTTTTAGCTTTATCAAACATGCAAATAAAAATGTTCTTTCAATGGTGATGCTTTTGCAGCTGTTTCCGGCAAGGGATTTATAGCAAGAGACATGGCATTTCGGAACACGGCCGGACCCCGGAACCATCAAGCAGTGGCCATTCGAGTTGATTCAGATCAATCTGCTTTCTACCGTTGCAGCATGGAAGGCTACCAAGACACACTCTATGCTCACTCTCTGCGCCAATTCTACCGCGAATGCAACATTTATGGCACCATAGACTTCATCTTCGGCAATGGCGCAGCTGTTCTTCAGAACTGCAAAATCTACACCAGGGTTCCATTACCACTCCAGAAGGTCACAATCACAGCACAAGGCAGGAAGAACCCATATCAGAGCACAGGATTTTCTATACAGGACAGCTATGTTTTGGCCTCTCAGCCAACGTATTTAGGCAGGCCCTGGAAGCAATATTCCAGGACAGTTTTTATGAACACTTTTATGAATGGCTTGGTCCAGCCTAGAGGCTGGCTTGATTGGTACGGGAACTTTGCTTTGAGCACACTGTGGTATGGTGAGTATAGGAACTATGGCCCCGGGGCATCCCTTTCCGGGAGGGTCAAATGGCCTGGTTATCACATTATCAGAGATGCTTCCACTGCTAACTTCTTTACCGCTCGGAGGTTCATCGACGGGATGTCGTGGTTGCCGGGCACCGGTGTCAAGTTTACAGCAGGTTTAAACAATTAAAAGTGTATTTGGGAGTGTTTTTTTTTTTTTAATTTTTTTTTAACGAAAAAAAGTATTTTCGTACTAATGTTCATGCACAAGAAAGTATTTTTTTAAATAAACATTCCCAAATACACTATAACTGATCATATATATAGATTGTTTGTTCAACAATTTTGCTCATTTGCATGCATCTTATAATTTGGCTCCTTTATTGATGTATATGTTTCAGTAGATTGATTCTATTTATTTGTATATTCTTTTATTCATATCTTTCACTGTAAATTTGTCTGCTTTATTCAAACATTTATATGCTTTAATACTTTCTTGTTATTATTTCTGTATGTAGAAGGAACTTGTATTACAAGATCCACAAAATATGGAACATCTATTTAATTTTTTAATGTGTTAGGTCTCAAGTTTACGGTAAATAAGGACTTTTAAATTTAACTATCAAAATTTCAATTCTAACTTTTCTTTTTCATTTGAAAAAAGCTATTTAAATTCAGAACATCGATTGATGATTGATATTGTCTGAGTCTCTGACAGGTATAATTACCACTAAACTACACTTATGATCACTCAAAAAGTCTCGTAACTTCAAATTTAACATTTTATGTTAATACCTTTTAGTAATATAGACAACGCCATATGTTGAATCCAGAACCAACCATGATTCTTTTGATTCAAATAGGTTATTGCTCCAGAACTTCACATCCTCGGATACATTATTTTCAGATGTTAGGGTTTTATGAACTAGCACTAACAGGGACATGTTATAACAGGCTGACTTGAAGTTGGACTTGTATTCCAAAAACTATAAAAAGATTTTAGCAACCTGGCCATAATCCTCGGAAACTAGATTTTTTTTTTGGTGAGCAATTCCTGGTCAGCACCCACCTGGTGTTGACTACAAGACGTGATAAATGGTTCAATTGTTAATTTAAACCAGATGCTGCCCAAGCAGAGACTCAAGACGCGTGATATCTGTTGGATGTGATATCATTTTCATTAGCTTCATTTGTGCTCTTATTGCGGGGCACGTTATGAAGAATTTTTAGTGCTAGAAATCCTTGACCTCTTCACAATCTTCCCCAAGATGAGACATTTATAATGGCCAGGAAAATAAATAAATAAATAAATAAATAAATAAAAATTAGATCCAAATACTTTTTAATAACTCAATCGTGCTTATAATGCGTTCATATTTAAAGAAATGATCACTAATAGCTCCTATTTTAAACTTATATTATTTTATAGTTATAAAATTAAAATGTCATTTTTAATAGGTACAAAGTTCAGATTTAGAGCATATTTTGTCTCCTTTTAAAACACATTTTGAAAAATTCGGATTCGATAACAAATAGATGAAGTTGAAAATGAATAAATTTAGTTAAAAATGATAAAAAAAATAAGTAAAATTTGATGAAAATTGTCAAAGAAGATGGTGGCAATGCAATAGACATGCGACGCATGGGAATGGGGTGCATACCCCTCCTTGGTTTATGTTGCCGGGAGTGTGACTCTCACACTACAAAAAGGAGCCGCACACCCCTCTTGGCACCGCGTGGTTGGGTGCGCAACTCTCACGTCGCAGGAAGGGGCTGCGCGGCCCCTTCATACACCTCACATGTGAGGTGTTAAGAGGGGCCTCGCGTTGCATAACTAAGTACATGATTGGGTCGTGCAACTCCTCTTTGCGTCTCGCATGCGAGGCGCGAAAAATTTTGGACTTCATCTCTAATTCATTTTTTTTGTTTCGATTTATTTTATTTTTATGTTGACACATTTTATTTCTTTTTCATTTTATAATTATATATTATTATTATATTTTTTCACCATTTTTTTTTATTTTGTGATTTAAACAATAAATTTTTTTGAGTTATATTATTAACACAGACAATTTCATCAATTTACTATTTACTATTTTTTTAACTAATAAAAATTGGTTAAATATTTTATTTTATAAAAGAATATGGTCTTTTTAAGGGGCTATTATAACATTTCCCTTTATATTATTCGGATACTGGCGGTGCCTTTAATTAAATACACAAAATCAAAATGAGCATCTTGATCAGTAACGACGATATATATATATATATATATATATATCGTCGTAGCCCTAATTTTCCAAATAACTTCATTTGCTTATTTTCCATATCAAAGTTGCTTCATAGTAGTCATGGCTCCGAAGCTATCAACTCTTCAAGCAATCTCTCTTCTTCTTCTTCTACTCTTCTTCTCTCCATCTTTTGCCGACTTAGTCACAAGCTTAATGTCATCTACACTTGAACCCATTTGCCAAAAAGCTCCTGACCCTAATTTCTGCAAGTCCATTTTACCCCATGATAAACCTAGCACCATTCATGATTATGACAGAAATTCTGTCCACCAATCTTTATCAGGAGCTGAAAATTTCCTTTCTTTAGTTGAATATTACCGCAGGCTTCCCTCAACTTCATACTTGAGCACCATTCGCGCTCTCGATGATTGCAGCATTCTAGGTGGATTGAACATAGACTACTTGTCGTATGCTTCAAATGCTATTAATTCTACCAACAGTCTGGATGGCTTGCAAGCTGATGATCTGCACACTTTGCTTAGTGCCATTTTGACAAACCAGCAAGCTTGTTTGGATGGTCTTAAAGAGACAGCATCAGCTTTAAGCATGTTACATGCTCTATTAGCCCCTCTCTTGAATGGAGCGAAGCTATACGGACTCTCTCTTGCGCTTGTTCTTGATGGTTGGTTTTCTGAAACAAAGAAAGGCAGATGGCTATCAGAAGGAAAGCATGTATTTTCGGATGCGAAAATCGGTCCAGACGGTCATTTACCTTTGAGAATGTCTCGCCGGGATCGAGAAATTTACGAGTCTGTAACAGGAAGAAAGCTCCTTCAAGCAAAGGGGTACGAGGAGAATGTATATGTGAGAGAAATGGTGGTAGTGAATCCAAATGGAACTGCAGATTTTACTACCATTAATAATGCAATAGCTGCAGCACCAAACAACACTGATGCGAGCGAAGGGTACTTTTTGATTTATGTTGTTCCCGGGGTTTATGAAGAGTATGTTTCCATTCCTAAGAGCAAGAGAAATTTGATGATGATTGGTGCTGGTAAAGGCCTGGCTGTGATTACTGGCAATCATAATGTGATTGATGGATGGACTACTTTCAACTCTGCAACATTTGGTAAGCTAAAAAAAAAAATTACCATCTTTTCTTTCAGATATAATATATCTTGTTAGGTGAAATTATTGCAGGTCAATTAGTTGATTATCTTGCTACTATTATATCATAACTTTCTGTCAAACACATAAAACGTAAGTAGGCCCATATTCAGAAATGATTTAGCGGGCAATGTTGATCACATACAATAACTGATGCTATTAAATTCCACCATTGAATTATCCAAAAAATAAATAAAAAATTCCACCATTGAAATTCAGTTAAAACCAACCTGCACATAATTTCACAATTAGAATTTAACAGCATCACTCACCATAACGTAAGCAGCATCATTCGCCGGATCAAAATTTGACCCAGGTGACCATATAGCTTATTTTCATGGTCATTTTTTTTTTAATTTTAATTTTATGCGCCAATCTAGCTTAAATTGCTTAAATTGTACTCATTCTTGTTTATATTGTTTGCTTCTAAATAAATCATTCCATTTCATTTTATATCATTTTCATAGTCAAGTCAATTAAAGTTGGGACAGTTTGATCATCGTAGCTTACTCGTAAAATAATTCCTCTTGCAGCTGTCGTAGGGAAAGGATTTGTGGCAGTGAACATAACAGTTTGCAACACAGCTGGACCAACGAAGCACCAAGCAGTAGCCGTCCGAAATGGGGCTGACATGTCCACATTCTACAACTGCAGTTTTGAAGGCTACCAAGACACCTTATATACTCATTCTCTCAGGCAATTCTACAGAGATTGTGACATTTATGGCACAGTCGATTTCATATTTGGCAATGCAGCTGTTGTTTTCCAGAACTGCAACATATACCCTCGGCTTCCACTGGCAAATCAGTTCAATGCCATAACTGCACAGGGAAGAACTGATCCTAACCAGAACACAGGCATTTCAATTCTTAATTGCACCATCAAGGCAGCTGATGACTTGGCCTCTAGCGATAACACGACACAAACTTACCTAGGAAGGCCCTGGAAACAGTATTCGCGAACCGTATACATGCAATCTTACATGGATAGCTTGATTGATCCTTCTGGCTGGAGAGAATGGTCAGGTGATTTTGCTCTAAGTACATTGTACTATGCAGAATTTAACAATACCGGTCCCGGATCAAACACTAGTAAAAGGGTTACTTGGCCTGGTTACCGTGTGATCAATGAAACTGATGCCGAAAGATTCACTGCTCCCAATTTCATAGATGGAGATACTTGGTTGCCTCAAACTAGAGTGCCTTACTTTGGTGATTTACTGTCTTGATCATAAGTATTGGCATTTAATTTTATATGATTAAATTTATTTTTTGGTTCTTGTAATACTCTGGGATACCCGTTATGTGAAGTATTTACTTTGTTACCATTCAAAATAATTTGATATATCATGTTTTGTATAATCTATATGTTGTCAAGTCAAGGGCTTGCCTGTACTCCTTTAAAACGTGCAAACTGTGTTGAGATCTTTGAGGATCTAGTCAATATTATTACAAGGAAAGATTTTCTGGATTTTGAGAGGTATGAGCTCTGAATAAAACTATAAAAGTTTGGTATCTTAAATGCAAGGTAAAATATTGCATTAACTAATTCTAACTCATATGCTTATATAATTATTTCATTTTAGGAAGGCTTCGAATCTGGCAATATTAATCAAAGTCCATGTCCAGTTCATAAACAACTCTTTCCTTCCATATGAAATGCTCTAAAATCATACAACTAAGTTAATACATAAGTCAAAGGTCCAAGTTTATGTATGTTCCTAATCCTAAAGAAAAAGAGAGAAAATATTTAGTAAACAGTCAAAACTAATTTACTGATTTTCAAAGATATCTAGTTAGTTGCGTTTTCTGATCTGTCCATAGTAAAAAAAAAAAGGTTTAAGTCTTTTTCAACTCAATTAAGTTGACCTTTAAGACAAATTGATTTTCCCTTAATTTTCGATTCAATTTTGAAATGCTCCTTAATTTTTGATTCGATTTTGAAATGCTCCTTAATTTTTGATTCGATTTTGAAATGCTACAATAAATTCTTCATATAATCAAGTGATCTTGTGCAATGAATTCTTTAAGTTATAATTTTGAAATTTTAAAGGTACTTCAATTCCAGTACTCATTGAAATGGTAAAAACACGGGCACGAGAATAAAAGTAATTCCATTCAATAATTAATTAAGAAAAATAGAGAAAGGACAAAGCAGATACTAAAATATAATTAAGCATAAAAACCCTAGTTATATTAAAAGGAAATAATTAAAGTTTAAGAGACAAATCAAGTCTCGAATCGTCTTGATGATCTTTACTTTGCAATGGATTCTTTCCATCACCATTGGTTGGCCTTTTTGCTGCAATGCTTGAACCATTTGAGCTCAGAAAATCGACCGTGTTTCGAGCCTGAAAAGCACTATCAAATCTGAGTTTATCATAAGCTAGCTGTGCATTCATCATTGTTTTGCCATTGCCGAAACGATCCTGAAGAGGAATCCATGGATTATAAGAAGGCTTACGAATGTTCATTGATTGCATGTTAACCCCGAGAGGCGATGATCTGTTGAAAGATCCATAAAAGTTACTAGGGATTTGAATTATGCTTGAACAAGGATGATAATAAGGAAAATGGTGGTGCCCTGAAGCCCCCTTGTCCATTTCCTTTCGTCGTTTTGCTAATGCTCGCTCTTGTTTATGTGCGTTTTGGTGCCCCCCTAATGCTTGGGACGTGGAAAAGTTTTTGTTGCAAAAGCTGCATGAGAATCCCCTTTGTTTTGATTGCCTTTTACGTGTCCCTTCATGGGAAGACGACTCATTTGCTTGAGAAGAATTTCCCACGCTGAAAAGCTTGAGTTCAACTTCAGTTTCCGACGCCGAATCGTCGGTATTAATCTTTTGATTGAACAAAAGATTAAAATCTGATCTGGGTTTGCTTTTCTCTGGTCCTCCTTCAAAATTCTCCTTCTTCATCATCATCATGTTGATCTTCTTCTCTTCATTTGGAGTTTCTTGAGAGGTTGCTGAGATACTAGAGCTCTCTGAGGGGCATGGTTTAGGGCTACTTAGGGTTGCCATGGAATCAAGATTATTCCATCTAGCTAGCTTGTAATGGTGATCAAAGAGATGTCCTATTTATTGAGCATTATGTTGATGCTATATCTTTTCAATTAAGGAAAAAATGATAATATGTAATTAATGTAAGATTATATCAGTTGAGTGCCCAAGTGAATGACTAAAAGCTCGTCAAAAATTTGAATAACAAGATGTTTGTCATTACGACTATTCCAAATAAATTCTGAATTAAAGAGCGAGCATGTCCATTTACTGCCAACATTGTCAAATTTCTGAAGGTTTATACAGTTTTAAAAATTCAAAAAATTCAAACGTCAAGTTTTGATAGGAAAGAAAAAGAAAAAGAAAAATTCAAAAGTAAACTTCAACTCCTATTAATTGCAGGTGAGATGGAACCCTAATTATCAGAAGGATATACAGAGCTGTCTGGGAACGGTTTGTCTATATTAATTAATTAATTGGCAAGATATAGGTAATTGAAAAAGTTTTTTTTATTTTAAAAAAAGAAGATTTGAAATTTACGTTTGTTTTTTCAATCTTACTTTCAAATTTTTTTGATTAAATAAGGAAAATAATCTACTAAACTCCTTTAACGTCTCCTTATGAAAAGCAATAGATGGGATATCCATGGAATTTAAATTAAATTAAATTTTAATTAACTTAGAAAGATTAATAAAACTGCTACTAGCTAAGGTAATGATTATAAAAGTCCCCTTGCTCATTTTCACTTTCGGGGTGCATTTAACTTCCAAAAACGTTTCCACCGTACATTCCCTTCAAAATTTTCAAAGCTACTTGCAGCTACTTCCAACTGAGATGCAAGGCCAAGGCAATCGTAATGCCCATTAGGTTGTCCGAAAGAGATGTTTGCTGCCGCGAAAGAGGGATACTTAGAATAGCCCGTTGCTCATCCTTCGAAAAGAGTTATAGATTAGCTCCACATTCCATCCCCCTAAAACGGTTATTAAATCTGCTACTTTTGTATGTTCGGCCAACAGGTAAAGATACATCAGTTTAAATGACATAGGCCGAAGCAGCCATTTATCATGGTAAATCGAGGCAACGCTCCCATCCCCAGTTCACCTTCTTGCTCCCTGAGTAATTATTTATCTTTCCAGAAGAATACTTCGAAGAGGAATTGCCATTCTTTTGTGAGATTAAGTTAACGAAGAACTTCAAGTTCAACCTTGAATCCTAACCTTTATATACAACAGAATAATATGTATATCAACCAAAATAGTAAGAATTTAAAGTAGAGAATAAAGATCACAACACAATCACTTACGTGATTCGGCCAATTACCTACGTCCACGGTGGATCCAATGATCTTAACCTCCCTTATTAACTCCTTAGAGATTTTACAAGCAAAACCCAATGAAGAATCCTTAAAAAGACCTAATGTTTAGTGTAGCCTTACTTAACCACGAACAATAAACACACTAAACGATGGTTCCACCCTAACACACACAAGCACTTAGTGTCTACACAGTTCTTTCTTATCTTAGAGTCTCTCTTAATGCTTAATCTCAACTAAAGAGTTTACAAGTATTTATAATCGGGGTATTTCGTGCCTATTAACCCTATTTCTTATTGGAGTAAGAGTCCACTTGTTTTGGAAGTCCAAAACTTTTCAAAACTCAGAAATCCAGATAAAAAATAGACTCCGCCTGCTTCGTCACCGCGTTGCAAAGGTCCTGATGCCATGGCGTTGAACACGTCAAGCTCAGCGCTACGACACTAGAGACCTGGCGCTGGGCCCTATTCTGGGCGCCGTACTTTTTATCGTTTCTTTGGCATCTTTGAGTCCCGTTTCATTTTTTTCTTCATGTTCCACACGTCCTAAACTTCTCCATACGTGTCCCATATGTTCTAGACTTCTTGTGACTCTCCTTTTTTATATTCATCTCAATTCTTATCCAAATAAGATTGTTGAATCACCAAATCTCCAACACTCAATACAAAAAAGACTGTAGATTTGCCTTTGTTTGCAAAAAGGAAGAATTTGTAAAATAAAATTCTCTCAGAACTTTAGTCATGAGAGATCTTAGGTTGGTCACAATTTGCAAGCATTACTTTGTTAAACAAGAATATATTTAAGAACTTTAGATTTCCATTTTTCTTATTACGATATAATGCTTTGCAATGACACAAATGCAACTCCTTCTCCTCATTTCTACCCCACAAAAATCTAGCATATACCCTGTGAATTTCATGAATTAGTGCAATTGGACAAAATAAATTCATTGAGTAAGCCGAGATTACTTGAATGACAACTTTAATCAATATTTTTCTACTTGCCATTGAAAATAGCTTTGCTTTCCATCCTTTTAATTTCTTTCATATTGAAGCAAAGTTTTTCCTTTATTCCTTTTGTTAATACTAGGAAGCCCTATGTATTTTTCATGGCAATTAAATTTTTAAATATCGAGACTATTTATAAGAGCCTCTACAACATCATTCGAGATCGTGTACCCAAAACACACTGCTGACTTGTCAAAATTAACTTACTAGCCTGAAGCTTTGGAGTACTATTCTAAGACATATTTTATAGTTTGACAATTCTCCTGTCACCTTTGTAAAAGCTATGTTGTTATTTGCAAAGAATAAATGGGATATTGAATGCCCTTGCCGGCCACACCTTACTCTATTTAGTTCATTTCTACTCTGTGCTTGTGTAAAAAGAGATAACAATCCTTCAACACATATAATAAACAAATACATAGATAAAGGGTTTTCTTGGTACAATCCTCTTTGAGGTCTTAAAAACCCTCTCGATTCTCTATTTATCAAGATAGAGTAAGAGACTAATGTCAGACAATCTATAATCTTCCAACACTAATTATTGAAAAAACCAAACTTCTATAAAATAGATTATAAAAAAGACCATTCTACCATATTATAAGCCTTCGACATGTTTAATTTCATAGCCAAGTGTCCCTTAGTTAATCCCATCTACCTTTTGATGAAATTAATACACTCAAAATCAATAATTGTATTATTTGTAATAAGCCTACCTAAAATGTGTTGGGATTTGTGCTTACGTGTCATCTCTTTTATGTATAAATATTTACTTTATATTTATATATTTATGATTTCAATATATCACTAATTATTTGATATACAAATATGGTAAGATGCTTATAACGTTTTAGACATTGTATGATATGAAAGAGTTCAGATCTGATCTAAAGGAGTTTAGATCAGAACTAAGAGTTAGTAAAATTTAAAGAGTTAGAGCCTTATTTGAAATGAGACAAAGACTTAAGAATATATTTGTAATACACGTGTAGTATATATATATTGCTTGGTGGCAGAATAGAAAAAAAAAAGAAAAAAGAGAGAAAAAAGAAATGAAGTGTTGGCCGTTTATATATATATATATATTTGTTTTGCCTTCTTCATTTAAGAAGAAAGAACTTAAAACAGAAGAAACAATGAAATAGAGAAAGAAAGAAGAGAAAGCCGAGAGAAAGAGAAAAGAGGGAAAAAAAAAGAAAGAAGAAAGAAAAGAAAGGAAAAAGAGAAAGGAAGAAAAGAAACCGAGAAGAGAAAGAGAAAAAGAAAAAGAAATAGGAAATTTCAGAAAATTAATTTGGGTAGTCAGATTTATACCCAGTGGTTTAGCGGGTAATAGTTTTGCGATATTAGAATATTTATATTTTAATATTTATAATTCATATCGGTACTAATGATGTATTTTTACACCTTATGATATAGGAGGTGTACCGATAGCGGGTAGATCTCAAAATCCAGACCCAGATCAGGATTAGCGTACTTTTGTGAGTGAGTAACTATATATATATATTATATGTTTTTAATACAGTCGATTATGATTAAATTACGCGTTATCAAATTTAATTATGATTTATTTTAGACAGAAAAATATTTATACTATTTAGTATATTCAGAAATATTTTAGAATTTATTATAGTACAATTTATAATTATGTTCAGTATAGAAATAATTATGGTCATGATATTATATTGTAGTAGTTTTTGAACCACCATATGTGTACCCTCCCCTTTAGTGTAGTTGCTCTGCGCATGCGTTAGACCAGTTTAATTTGTTCTGCTTGAGCGATGCAGCATTCTGCCGGGTTAGACCAGCTCAGATCCCCCGCTCTGCTTGTGCGTGAGTTACTCCGGCAGGTTAAACCATATTTTTCCCGGGTACAAGTTTGGTGTGGTTTTCAGTATATATGTAGTATATATTTCCAGAGCTATGTTACATATATTCAGCTTGATAATAGATTTTATGATAGTTTGCGTTTTTAGATTTTCAGATTCTCAGTATTATGCCATGATTTTTAGTTTTAACACAAATTTTATGACAGCTTCTACTTTCAGTACAAGTTTATTGACTACTTAGTATACAGTTTTATGATTATTTTATCTTACAGATTTATACATGTACAATACATATAAAGTATATAATATTTTCAGATTATGTCCACTCACTGAGCCACAAGCTCACCCTTTTTTTCATTTTTCCTATTTTTCCCAGGTTGTCACAGGAATTCGTGCAGTGTGATACAGTCATCACATTTTGAGGTTGGCCTACGACACGTATAGTTGCATAAGTGTCTCAGTCTGTGTATTTGTATATGTTTTTGTATATTGGAGTACATGTGTATACTTTTTGTTGATGCAGGTAGCCTCATTGTATCATATGTATGAGTAAAGAGTATGTTGATCACATGTCATCGCAGGATCCGCCTTGATTCTCGAGGAGGGCTCGGGTCGGGTCCTATCAGTTTGGTATCAGAGCATAGTTTTAGATTCTGTAGACTAGTACATGATACATGCATGTTAGAGATGGCATTAATGAATTATTGCATTTTATAGATTTTCATCATACGTCCACGTGGCCAACCTCGCACGAAACTTGTGGTTGAACTGGGAGCTCCCTTAGTATCAGATAGAAGGGAGAAATCTATTAGAGAGGAAGTAGCTGAGTCAGTTCCCCCTATACCTATAGCTAAAACTCAGCCTGATCCTATTGTAGAGGAGATACATCCTCAGTCAGTGCCACAACCTGTGATACAACCTACACATGGACAATTTTATAGACCTGCCTTAGAGCAATCCATAGATAGACTGGCTCAGTTAGTTACAGTTGCAGTGGAGAGACAAACACAGGGACAACCCAAGAGAGAGAACACAATAGAGCGTGTTCGTAGTTTGGGGGCAGAGAATTTTTCAGGCACTACAGAGCCAGCTGATGCAGAGTTATGATTGACTAGAGTAGAACGGATATTTAATATTATGAGATGTACTGATGATGAGAGGGTTACCTTTGCTACATTTTTACTTGAGGGTGGGGCATACCACTGGTGGAGATCAGTATCACGTAGATATGGAAGGATGATTAGTTGGGCTGATTTTTGTAAAGAATTTAATGTTAAATTCTTTCTTATGGTTTACCAAGACATTCAGGCTAGTAAGTTTTTTGAGCTAGAACAGGGATTGATGACAGTGAAGGAGTACGAGAACCGTTTTATAGAGTTATCGAGGTTCGCTTCTTATGCAATACAGAATGAGAGGGATAAATGTAAGAGATTTGAACAGGGCCTTAGAGGCAATATCAGGACAACAATTACAGCTATGGGGCACAGTGATTTCAGTGAGTTAGTAGGAGCTACAATGAAAGTTGAGAGAAGCCTAGTAGAGGCACGCAGAGCCCTTTCATTCAAGCAGAAACCAGGTCATGGTTGGTTAGTTGGTGGATCAAGTAGCAGTAGAGCACCTAGAGGAGAGACATCCCATACAGGGTATTCTGATAGACAACGGTATAGTCAAAACCCTATGCTATCAGGAGGACAGAGACAGAGTTCTAGTCAGAGTTTTATGCCTCCATCTGTTGAAAGCAGCATAGGGAGTCAGAGGCCCCGAGATGGTATTCAGTTAAGTAGTAGTGCTAGTATGAGAAGGTACACTCAGTGTTCCATGTATGGGAGGAGTCATGAGGGACAGTGTCTGAGAGGTTTTAGAGGTTGCTACCATTGCGGACAAGCTGGACATTTGAGGAGAGATTGCCCTCATCTTCTTCGTAGTAGTAGCTTAGTACAGAGTATAGCTTCTCAGGGTTTTCAAGGTGGCAGTGGCAATATTCAGAGACCTGGAGGATCTCAGGCAGAAGAGCCTATCTCTAGTACTGGTGTTCAACCTAGAGCTTTAAGAGATAGTAAAGATCCACAGAGGGGTCAGCCAGGTCGACCTCGTAGCCAAGCATGTGTATTTGCTTTGACTCAGCAAGAGGCACAAGCTACCCCAGATGTTGTTACAGGTATGCTGACTATTTTTGGCCGAGATGCCTATATTTTAATTGATCTGGGCTTTACGCATTCTTTTATTTCTTGTATCTTTGCTGTGCATGCGGATAGAGTATTAAAACCCCTAGATTGTAGTTTGATGGTAGCCACACCGGTTGGAGTAGCATTATTGGCTGAGAATGTATTTCGGGGTTGTGTTATCAAAGTGGGTAGTAGTGAGATGGTAGCAGATTTAATTCCTCTTACTATACATGATTTTGATACAATACTTGGGATGAAATGGTTAGCTAATCACCATGCTACTGTAGACTATTTTCGAAAGGAGGTTATATTCAAAAGACACGGAGAGCCTGATATTATATTTTGTGGAGAGCGACGAGTTCTTCCATCATGTGTTATATCTGCTATGACAGCTAAACGGTTGCTCAGAAAATGATGTCCAGCCTATTTGGCACATGTTATTGATACCAGAGTCAATGGGGTTACATTAGAAGATATTCCAGTGGTAAGTGATTTTTCAAATGTATTTCCTGAAGATCTTCCAGGCTTACCACCAGATAAAGAGATTGATTTTGGTATTGATTTGGTTCCAGACATAACTCCTATCTCCAAAGCACCATACAGAATGACCCTTTCAGAGTTAAAAGAATTAAAGACTCAATTACAAGAATTGGTAGATAAGGGTTTCATCAGACCTAGTGTATCACTATGGGGAGCACCAGTATTGTTTGTTAAAAAGAAGGATGGAACTTTGAGGTTATGCATTGATTATCAGGAGCTAAATAAAGTTACTATACGCAACAAGTATCCCCTCCCTCGCATTGATGATTTATTTGATCAGTTACAGGGTGCAACGATTTTCTCAAAAATCGATCTACGATCAGGATATCATCAGTTAAAGATTAGAGATATTGATGTGGCTAAGACTACCTTCAGAACTCGATATGGGCATTATGAGTTTTTAGTAATGCCATTTGGGTTGACTAATACTCTAGCTGCATTCATAGATCTTATGAATAGGGTATTTCGTCCCTATCTTGATCGATTTGTTATAGTTTTTATTGATGATATTCTTGTATATTCACAGAGCACAAAGGAGCATACAGAGCATTTGAGGATAGTGTTACAGATTTTAAGGAATAAACAGTTATATGCTAAGTTCATCAAATGTCAGTTCTGGCTAGATAAAGTTACATTTCTAGGCCATGTAATCTCAGCAGATGGAATTTATGTGGATCCTCAGAAAATTGAAGTTGTGGTAAATTGGGAACGACCAGCTAGTGTGATAGAAATTAGAAGTTTTTTAGGTCTAGCGGGTTATTATCGAAGATTTGTTAAAGACTTCTCTAAGATTGCTGCACCGCTTACAAAGTTGACCAAAAAAAATATAAAGTTTGTGTGGATTGATGAATGTGAACATAGTTTCCAAGAACTTAAGAAGAGATTGACTTCAACTCTTGTTCTCACTCTTCCATCTGGCACCGAAGGATTTATAATTTACAGTGATGCTTCTAGACAGGGATTAGGTTATGTATTGATGCAGCATGGTAAGGTGATAGCTTATGCTTCTAGGCAGCTTAAGAAGCATGAGTTGAATTATCCAACCCATGATTTAGAATTAGCAGCAGTAGTATTTGCCTTGAAGATTTTGAAACATTATCTATATGGTGTTACATGTCAAATCTTCAGTGATCACAAAAGTTTGAAGTATTTGTTCACACAGAAAGATCTGAATCTGAGACAACGCAGATGGTTAGAACTAATAAAAGATTATGACTGTACAATTGACTATCATCCAGGTAAGGCGAATGTGGTAGCAGATGCACTCAACAGGAAGTCTTCTAACTCTATTGCTTATTTGAGAGTGACTTATCTTTCATTGTTAGTTGAATTAAGATCTATGAGGGTTGAATTATCTGTAGACAAGTCTGGAGTTCTTCTAGCACATTTTTAAGTTAGGCCTATGTTGATTGATCAGATTCGAGAGATTCAAGATCAGGATCCTAATTTAGTTAAACTTAAGCAAGAAGTAAAGAATGAAATGCGAACTGATTTAACATTGAAAGCTGATAGGACATTAGTTATGGGTAACAGACTTTGTGTTCCAAATAACTCAGAGTTAAAGAAGCAGATTTTAGAAGAAGCTCACAGCTCAGCTTATGCTATACATCCTGGCAGCACTAAAATGTATCGTACTTTGAGAGAACATTACTGGTGGCATACTTTGAGAGAACATTACTGGTGGCAAGGTATGAAAAGAGAGATTACAGAGTTTGTATCTCACTGCCTGATTTGTCAGCAGGTTAAGGCAGAACATTAGAGACCAGCAGGATTATCTCAACCACTTCCAGTTCCTGAATAGAAGTGGGAACATATCACCATGGACTTTATTGTTGGGCTTCCTCGTACGCGAATGGGTCATGATAGTATTTGGGTGATTGTTGATCGACTCACAAAGTCTGCTCACTTCTTGCCTTATAAGATTTCATACTCATTAAATAGGCTGGCTCATTTGTATGTGAGTGAGATTATACGATTACATGGGACTCTAGTGTTCATCGTATCAGATAGAGACCCTCGATTCACTTCTAGATTCTGGCATAGTTTACAGAATGCCTTAGGCACTAAGCTAAACTTTAGTACAACTTTTCATCCTCAGACAGATAGACAGTCAGAGAGAACTATACAGATATTGGAGGATATGCTCAGAGCTTGTATGTTACAGCTTAAGGGTAATTGGGATGATTATTTACCATTGATGGAGTTTGCATATAATAATAGTTATCAGTCTAGCATTCAGATGGCGTCATATGAGGCTTTATACGGAATAAAGTGTGAAACTTCGATTTGCTGGGATGAGGTTGGAGAAAGAAAATTGTTGGGTCTAGAGATTATTCAAGCCACTAGTGAGAAGATCAGTATTATCAGAGATAGACTCAAGGCAGCTCAAGACAGACAGAAGAGTTATGCAGATAAATGCCGTAGACAGCTTGAGTTTACAGTAGGAGACAGTGTCTTCTTACGGATCTCACCATGGAAGGGTGTGCTTCGTTTTGGGAAACATGAAAAACTAAGTCCTAGATATATTGGGCCATATGAGATTCTAGAAAGAGTTGGTATGGTTGCGTACCGTTTAGCATTACTACCTGAGTTGTCACGCATTCATGATGTGTTTTATGTTTCTATGTTGCGAAAGTATATACCTGACCCTTCTCATATTCTAGATACTCAGCCAATTCAGTTGAGGACAGACTTGACTTATGACGAGAAACCTATTCAGATAGTGGACTATCGCCAGCAAGTACTACGTAATAAGGCTATACCTCTAATTAAAGTCCTGTGGAGGAATCATGCAGTGGAAGAGGCTACATGGGAGCGAGAGGATCAGATGAGAGTTCAGTATCCTCATTTGTTTAAGAGAGGTATACAAATTTCGAGGACGAAATTTTTATAAGGGGGGGGGGGGGGGATTTGTAATACACGTGTAGTATATATATATTGCTTGATGGCAGAATAGAAAAAAAAAAGAGAAAAAAGAAATGAAGCGGTGACCGTTTATATATATATATATATACATACATATATATATTTATTTTGCTTTCTTCATTTAAGAAGAAAGAACTTAAAACAGAAGAAGAAACGAAACAGAGAAATAAAGAAGAGAAAGCCGAGAGAAAGAGAAAAGAGGAAAAAGAAAGAAGAAAGAAAAGAAAGGAAAAAGAGAAAGGAAGTGTAGTAACCAGTATTCACGACTGGTAAGAATAAGTATTTATATATGTATAAATATACGTATTTTATTTGTATGTTGGTGATACTTGAATTATATATTGTTATTAGTAATATTTTTATAGGTTAAGGATATACGATTAGTATTGGGTTTATTTGTATGACTTTAGATTTATTTTAGGGACCAAATTGTTATACTTTGAAAGTTTTGGGGGCAAATTCGTAAATACCAAAAAATTAGCCTCTTAGTATAAAAATACACTTTTAAACCCTAATTTACCATTTTTAGGTCGAGCTACCCATTTTAAGAGAGAGAAGAGAGAAATAGAGGAGAGAGAAAGAGGAGAAGAAGAAGAAAAAGAAGAAGAAATTGGAATTTTGAATTTCAAGAGGTATATCATACGTATTTCTCAATTTATTGGTATTAATTAAGTTAATTCCTTTAAGTTTTGATTTCTGGAAATATGTATAATTAAGTATTTGATGTGTATTTCGTTTGATGTTGTGAGAATTGATGATGATCTATAAGATAGCTTGATAAATTATGATGAATTGTGAAATTTCTGCTTGATAGTCTCTTGATCCAGAAGTTTTATAAATTTTTGTAATTCGATTCTGGTTTTGAATTTTGAGTATATGAAATTAGACATGTTAAGGATCATCTGAGACTTTGAATCGATTGAAAATTCTGGAAATTGAATTTATAGTGAATTTACCAAAATGACCCTGAAATTCTGAAAATTTCCTGTGTAAACAGTATAGTACAGTGAAAAATAATTTTTGTCCTACTGAATGATCTTCAAAAATTATGAATTTGTGGAATATGATAATTTTATATGTCTAATATGATATACTCGGAATTGAGAATTTAGATCAATGTGGTTGAAGTGTTATGAATTTTTAAAGTGTATCAGCTCATTGTAATATTTGATTAACAGATTTTTAAAGTTATGAAATAAAATAGTTTTAAAATACTTTTGGAAGTTATTTGGAAGCCAAATATTTATCATGGACTGAGATATGTGTCAAGAGTAATTATGTGGTAGTGTTATAATTTTTGAGTTAGTATATGATTTTATAAAATTGGGAGATTGAATACTATTCAGTAAGTATCTTGATCCTGTTAAGTTTGTAGTTTGGATTCGATGGTGTGTATGGAATGGATTGTATAGGAATTTTTATATAATATTCATATATAAGAAGTATATATGAGTCAAGAATGATATATTCTGATTTCGGAGTAATTGGACATCATTTGATGTATTAGAAATTTTTGTTAAGTGTAAGTGGTCAGAATGACAGGTTTTGAGAAACCAAATATTTAGACCAATTTGATGTGATAAATGCATTGTGTATAATTTTGTAAGCTATTTAAAGTATTTTGTGTGAATTGTGAGGCTTATGAAAGGATTAATCTCCATTGATAGGTTAAGGAGATTTAAGCCTTGTAGCTGAAAGTGTTAAGAGGTAAGTATACAAGACTTTTTACTGAAATCACAATAAACATAGTAATTGTTTTGTATGATTTTGCAAATGGGGTTAAGAATATGTTTATGTTATGTCAAAGTATATTTTGATATGAAATGTGAATATATGTTTATGAATGTGAGCATTGACATTGAGCATGGACATACATGTGTTTTTGAAAGTGAGCTTTCCAAAATAAGATGTGTTTAATAAAGAAAGCTTTTGAAGTGTAATATGTCCATGAGAAATATTTTGTATTTTGAGGGTACTTGAACTCACTGTTAACTTAGTAGGCATTTTATGTGATTTGTGGAGCCTTTATGTGTGGCCTTTCCTTTGGGATTAGTATATGTTATGTGTTCCGTATGTAGGGAGGATCCTATTGGTACCTAAAGAAAGTGTGAGTCATCACATTCGTGTGGTGGCGTATTGGTACATGTGAGAGGACTCACCGATGATCAGGGTGAGGGTTTGGCTTTTACCTTCGGGCATAAGCGTTATATATGTGTGATTTAAAGACCTCACTTGTACTATTCCTCTCATACGGTATGTCACCTACGAGTGACATTTGGCTCATTATGTGATATGTGATATGTAAGTCCTACTAAGTAGTAGTTGAGTGATGGTATTCCTATTATGTGTTTTGAAAGAATGTGTAAGCGCTTACATGATATGTGATTTGATAAGATTATGATTTTGATTGATCACAGCATATCATACACATGCATCGTGTACATATATGTATTTGTATTTGATATATGAAAAACTAGTATGCTTACTGAGTTTTATACTCATTATAGTTTATGGTGATTTCAGGTAAATAAGGTACATGTGTGCATAGTGGATTTGGCAAGGCTTCTGCTGTTCCTTGGGTTCCCTAAGTTGTTAGGTTGCTAAGTGTTTTATTTGGGGACACGTGGGATAAGATATTTGATTTGTCCCTAGTGAATAAATACCTATGTATTATTTTATTGTGTAGTTGGATTTAGTTTAAGTTTCACCAAGTGTAGTAATTGATTGATTTTAAGTAAGAATTTGCAATGAATATATTCTGGGCTTCCGGTAACAAAGTTGCTACTGGTGACGTAGTAGAGTGTTAATCTCTGAGAAAACTCTGCGTATCTCCGGTTTACTAATTGTCCCAGTCATAATTCATTTGCTATAATTCTGAAAGAAATTAAAATAAATGCTTAAGTATTATTGAATGAATGTAAGTGATGTCGTGTGTCAGACCTTTTGGGTCTGGGGCGTGACAGGAAGAAAAGAAACCGAGAAGAGAAAGAGAAAGAAAAAGAGAAAAGAAAAAAAAAATAGGAAATTTTAGGAAATTAGTTTGGGTAGTCAGATTTATACCTAGTTGTTTAGCGGGTAATAGTTTTGCGATATTATAATATTTATATTTTAATATTTATAATTCATATCGGTACTAATGATGTATTTTTACACCCTATGATATAGAAGGTGTACCGATAGCGGGTAGATCTCAGAATCCAGACCCAGCTCAGGATTAACGCACTTTTGTGAGTGGATAACTATAACTATATATATATATATTTTATATGTTTTTAATACAGCCGATTATGATTAAATTACGCGTTATCAAATTTAATTATGATTTATTTTAGACAAAAACATATTTATACCATTTAGTATATTCAAAAATATTTTAGAATTTATTATAGTACAGTTTATAATTATGTTCAGTTTAAAAATAATTATTTCAGAATAATTATGGTCATGATATTATATTATAGTAGTTTTTGAACCACCATAAGCGTACCCTCCCTTTTAGTGTAGTTGCTTTGCACATGCGTTAGACCAGTTTAGTTTGCTCTGCCCGAGCGATGCAGTATTCTGCCGGGTTAGACCAGCTCAGATCCCCCGCTCTGCCTGTGCGTGAGTTACTCCGCCAGGTTGGACCAGATTTTTCCTGGGTACAAATTTGGTGTGGTTTTCAGTATATATATAATATATGTTTATAGAGCTATGTTACATATATTCAGCTTGATAATAGATTTTATGATAATTTGCGCTTTCAAATTTTCAGATTTCCAGTATTATGCCATGATTTTTAGTTTTAGTATAGATTTTATGACAGCTTCTACTTTCAGTACAAGTTTATTGACTACTTAGTATACAGTTTTATGATTATTTTATCCTACAGATTTATACGTGTACAATACATATAAAGTATATAATATTTTCAGATTATGTCCACTCACTAAGCCACAAGCTTACCATTTTTCCCCTTTTTTCTATTTTTCCCAGGTTGTCACAGGAATTCGTGCAGTGTGATACAGTCATCACATTTTGAGGTTGGCTTATGACACGCATAGTTGCATAAGTGTCTCAGTCTGTGTATTTGTATATTGGAGTACATGTGTACACTTTTTGTTGAGGCAGGTAGCCTCATTGTATCATATGTATGAGTAAAGAGTATGTTGGTCACATATCATCGTAGGATCCGCTTTGATTCTTGAAGAGGGCTCGGGTCGGGTCCTATCAATATTAATAATGACATAGTTGCAATGAATTACAAATGGTGCTAGGAAATGTTGTTATGCAAATATGTTCTTAAATTTAATGTTCCTGATCTATCTTCACTAATGCGGGTTTGTTAGTGAAGACCATAATATAAATAGATCAATGTATATCTATATCTAGATAGTCCAAATAGTTAGTCTTAGTAGACCATGAGTTTAGTGGAAACTCGTATAGAGATACAAGTATTCAGTAAGGACTGAATATTGAACAGACTTACAAAGATCTCCAATAGACATCCCATAAAGTCGTCAATAGAGGATCTTTCGAGTTGAGTAGTATTTGTGGTCCTTAGACCTGAGTGCTACGGTAGACTTGCGAGTGATCCACCATACTTTGGTTCCACACGTGTTAGATACCTTTCATGGTCTGACTGCTGGGTGTCGTTGGGTATAGTCCGATGCTCATGGAGTTCGATGTGTACAGATATGGGATCCATCAACTCAATTGGGTGAGTAAAATATCCTGCAACTCCAAAATTGTATTTCAAAAAATTTTATGACCATAAGCAGACATATCCGAGAATTAATTTTATCATCGGGAAAATAATATCGTAAAAGTGTTTACGGATATTATTTATTGAAATACAAATCTGGAGATAAGTTTATGATTGAGCACATGGAGACTTGACGGTGTTGATCTATATCTCCGCTCTTCTAGGATATTTATGATGGAAGGATTATACGAATATGTTATAACCTCAACTTGTATGGTCTAATGCGTCGTTTTGTAATATCTGTAACATGTGTGTGGGACATTGTTCACAGACGTGTGAAATAGTTTCATATAACAAATCGGACATGGACCTAGAGAGTCTTACAATATGAAGTGGACTCGTTGTGCACTGGGGCAGCGAATTGGATTGAACAATTGATCAACAATTTCCAACAAAATGAAAAATGTTTCAAAGTTCCTTTTATTATTCATTTGTCAATAATTGAATGTAAAATACATTATTGGTTTACAAGAGTTGTTAACCAATAAGAAATTGACAAGTGACATAATCTTATTCCATAAATAATTTACTATGTATTTACCTATTTACCTTGCTTAGTAAATACATATATGGTAAATGTAAATATTCAAAATAGTTTTGAATTATTATATTAATCAAATTATTATTATTAATTGGAATAAGTGGCAAACACCATTTACTAATGGAGAATGCACTTATTATTAATAATAAGAAATGTTGGCCACTTAGAAATTCTTAAATGATGCACTATGAAAGTGGTGAGACAACTTAGCATTGTTTAAATGCCATTTACTATCTAGAAATTGATTCAAATGGTTGAATCAATTTGTTGAGTGAAAAATATGATTGATTAATGTTTGTAATGGCAAACATGGATAAGTGGTAGTGGAGCACTAAGAGAAGTAATCATTCTTTGTACTTAATTAAGAATTGAAAGAGTTCAATTGGTGTAAAAGAAGTGTGAATTTCGTTCTAGGAGAGAATTGAGAGTATTTCCTAAGTGTTTTTCTCAAAGTGTTGAGAGAAAATATAAAGGCTTACCAAGGTTCAACATAAAGAGTTGTAAAGAACTAAAGAAAATACTTAATTCTTCTCATCTTTTGGTAGTAATTATTCATAAGGACAAATTATTTTAAGTATTAAAATAATTATTTGTTGGAGATTCAAGGCTGCCATTCTAGCTTTACAATCTCATCGGATTTAGTTGTGAACTAGAATTGTGCAAGGGAATACTTCAAGGTGAGCTCAACAAATTGAAGCTTGGAGTTCTTAAAGAATTGTAAAGCTACCTTCATAACCGAGTAGGTTATTTATTTACAATTCATTTTATATCATGTATGAAAATATATATGAGATATATATGTGCTTGAATGTTCATACATGCTTGAGTTTGTTACATATTGTATAACATGTATAAATACTTCCGTTGCGTATTTAATTTTTTAAATTATATATGTATCTATACACATCACACACCATATCACAACAAAATGAATGCACTTTAATACTCTTATATAATATCTCATAGTACACCACGAATCCTATTCATCATAGTCTTCAAAATTATTTTATAAGTGACATTGTAGAGAATGATGGGCTTGTAATCCATTGGACTATACTATCCAAAGTCTAAAATTTGATTTTTTATAAGTAGAGACAAAATAATTTTTTTAATCTCAAATTTATTTTCTCCAATTGCAACCAAACATCACAAAAAAATTTAAAAAGAACTTTTGACATTAAAAAAAAAATTTTAACCAATAAAAAAGCCCTGCCAAACAAACACTTACCGACTAATATTCAAGTTTTATTTTTTCAATTCTACCTCCCTTAAATTAAAAATAAAAATCTGTATAGTTGGCTTTATTATTATTGTTGGGCTAATATTTGGATTAAACCCCCAACCATGTGCAAGGTTCGATTGAAACTACAAAAATATCTAAAAGAAATAGAGGTTTGGGCTTAGAAAGATTAAGAATATGTAATTGGCAAAATAAGCCTACAAAGAGGAGCCAACAATTAAGTTAAAAATACAAAAATATTCCTCAATTAAGAATGGAGTAATCCGAATCCAACTAAAAAGTCTAAAATTAACCCAACTCATTTTTCCGCGTTCTACCATAATGAAAAGGACGTGAGAATGGTTGGGTAAGGTTTGAATTCCATCATGTTTATAATTTTATTATTTGAACTTATAATTCCTTTATTTACGTATGGATTCTTATTTAAGAAGGTAAAATTCTCATAAGAAAATAATAACAAGCCAATTAAATATTTAATACAATCCTTTTAAAGATTGACATTAAATACTATATAAGCATGTATTTTCATTAACGAAAGATCATCAATTAAACTTTTAATTTTGAAGAATTTAGTTTTGCACGTATTTTAAAATAAGAAAAATTAATATTTATAAAAAAAATTATCTTTTATTACATATGGGTAAGGGTAGGCAAAATTAATTCAGCTCAAATCTGGAGTAAACCCAAAAAAACCGAATCAAATTAGTCAATTTTTAAAATTGTAAACAGAAAACCAAACTGAAGGGGAGCAAAATTAAAACGAATCAAATCAGCTCAATTTGGGCCTAAGCTCAAAAACACCCAAAATTTTGAGCCCATTATAACTAAAGCCCTTACATTGTGTTCAATTAGCCTAATTTAACATAATTAATTCATAATAGTACCAATTTTAACTTAATGAATTACTAATAGGCCATTTGCAACTTTAACTAATTAATAATAGGGACATTTTAACTTAATTTTTATTAGGTCTAATTTTAACTTGTCTTCTTTCAATTGGTGCTCATATTGCAACTGTTAATTTCTAGAAAAAAAAAATTGCTACTATTAATTTCTAGAAAAAAAACTAAAAACTATTACTACTGCTAATTTTCAGAAAAAAAAATAAAAAGAAGTGCTACTTTTAATTTTTTAAAAATATTGCTACTGATAAAACTTCTAGAAAAACATAAAAACAAATTGCTAGTGTTAACAAATTACAGAAAAAAAATTGTTAGCAAAAGTAAATAATATGCTATTGTTAAAATTTCTAGAAAAATAAATAATTTCTATCACAAATAATAAAATTTCATATAACTATTGTCAGAAATATAAAGAGAATATATTTTATTGTGAATTATAAAGTTGTACAATGGAGTTTTTATATAGGCTGTAACATTATTACATAATAGGAAAGTAACATACATAAAGAAATAATATTTTACATTAATAACATGTATATATGATAGGAGGGTATAAAAGAATAATAATTTCAGAATTTGGAATCATTCCAGAATTATTCCTTAATACCTCCCCTCAAATTCAAGATAGCGCAGTAGAAACAAGTTTGAGTTTGGAGACTAAAGTATGAAAACGGCGCAAAAGAAGAGATTTGGTAAAAATATTAGCAGGTTGCTCCTCAGATGAGATGGAGTGGAACATGATAGTGCATTGAGAAACATGTTGCCGAACAAAGTGATAATCTGTTTCAATATGTTTAGTCCGCTCATGAAACACATTATTGTGGGCAATTTGGATAGCATTTTGATTGTCACAATAAAGAGGTGTAGCTCCAGTATGAGAAATACCCATATCTTCAAGAAGCCAGCAGAGCCAGACAATTTCTTGGGTAGTATCTGCAAGAGCACGATATTCAGCTTCAGTACTCGAGCGAGCAACAGCTGTTTATTTTTTACTTTTTCACGAAAGAAGAGAATCACCTAAGAAAAGACAAAATCTAGTAGTTGATCTACGATCCGTAAGATCATCTGCCCAATCCGCATCAGCATAAGCTCGTAACACAAGAGAAGAGTGAGCCAAAAAATGAAAACCGTGAAAAAGTGTACCTTTGAGATAACGTAAGATATGAAGAACTGCTGCATAATGAAAGGTACGAGGAGCGACCATAAACTGACTCACAACATGAACAGCATGAGTAATGTCTGGGCGAGTAACTGTAAGATAAACCAAACTACCAACCAATTGACGATAAAGGGTAGCATCACTGAGAAGAGTACCATCAGAGGATCGATGTTTGGCATTAGACTCTAGAAGAGTGGAGGCAATCTTACTGTCTGTCAACCCAGCTTTAGCAAGTAGATCGGATGCATATTTAACCTGAGAAAGATAATACCCTGTAGAGTCGGATAGTACTTCAAGGCCAAGGAAATAACTAAGGTTGCCAAGATCTTTCATTTAAAAGTGTTGCTGAAGAAAGTTCTTGAGAGTGGAAATACCAAGAAGATCATCACCTGTGATAATCATATAATCAATATAGATAAGTAGAAGAACACAATCTTGTGCCGTCTTGCTGACAAAAAGAGCTGAATCATAAGGATTAAACTGAAAACCATGTTGAAGAATAGTCTCACTAAACTTTGCAAACCATACACGAAGAGCTTGTTTAAAACCATATAGAGCACGATGAAGTTTACAAACTTTGCCTGGAGGATGTGGATAACCAGGAGGAGGTTTCATATACACTTTTTCAGTGAGATCACCATTGAGGAAAATATTTTTAACATCCATCTGAAATAATGTCCAACCACGAACTGCAGCAACAACTAATAAACTTCGAACAGAAGTAAGTCTAGCAACTGGGGCAAAAGTTTCTTCATAATTTATGCCATATTCTTGGGTAAAGCCTTTGGCACAAGACGGGCTTTATAACGCTCAATAGATCCATTAGATTTGGTCTTGATCTTGTACACCCATTTGCATCCAATGGCTGTTTTATTAGAAGGAAGAGTAACAAAATCCCGAGTATGCGACTTCTCAAGAGCCTGCAATTCTTCTGTCATTACTTGCTGCCAAACAGGATTAGAACTAGCCTGCAATTCTTCTGTCATTGCTTGCTGCCAAACAGCATATAAAGAAAGGGTAGTAAAGAAACAGTGATAATCACGAAGTTTAACATGAAGTTCTCTTACCCGAGATGAACGACGAAGAGAGGGTATAGAGAAGGCCTCAGGGATGTTAAGAGCAGATCCTTCAGATGAGGTAGGAAGCTCAGAAGCAGGCGTCGTTTCAGTAGATTCACCTATATGAAACTCAGAAGAAATATCTGTAGGTAAAGTATCAGGAAAAAGATCAATAGAATTATCTGTAAAAAATTGTGACATAGGAGAAGACACAGATTTAAAGTTAGATACAAAGGAAAACATCGTATGCTCGAAAAAGACTACATGACGAGAAACACGAAGATGGTTAGATATAGGATCCCAACACCTATAACGTTTATGTTCTATCTCGTATCCCAAGAAGCAACATAATCGAGTACGTGGCTCGAGTTTAGTATGCTCATATTTTTGAAGTAGAACAAAACAAACACAACCAAATACTTTGAGGAGTTTGTAATTAAGTGGAGTTCCATAAAGACGCTCATAAGGTGACTTGTTCTCTATAACAGGAGAAAGAATACGATTAATGGTAAAGACAGCGGTTAAAGCAGCTTCTCCCAAAAAACGTTCAGGACAAGAGGAAGAGATAAGAAGAGCACGAGTAGTATCTAAAATGTGTTTGTGTTTACGTTCAGCTCTCCCATTTTGCTGAGATATACCAGGACAAGACCTTTGACATATAATACCGTGTTCCTGTAAAAGATTTAAAAAATCAGAATCTCTATACTCTATAGCATTATCAGTGCGGAAAACCTTAATAGGACATGAGAACTGAGTTTTAACCATCTGAGTAAAATCTCGATAAATTTTAGTAAATTCATATCGTTGTTTCATAATGAACAACCAAGTATACCGAGAATAGTCATCAACGAAGATCACAAAATATTTGGATCCTCCCATTGTAGGATTTGGAGAATGACCCATATATCAGACTATACAAGATCAAAAGGAGCATGAGAGATAGTAGTACTATTATCAAAAGGTAATGCTAGTTGTTTAGCTAAAGGACATGTAAGGCAATCATCTTTATTATCAGAAACAATACCTAAGTGACCACTGGATACTAGAGATCGGATGCGATTGATTGACGCATGACCCAAACGAGAATGCCAAAGATGTAACGAAGGTACCGAAGAGGTAGATGCTGCAGACGAAGGATATAAAAAGGATAAATCTAAAGAGATAAGTTCATATAGACGTCCAACCTTACGGCCTGTCCCAAGCATCCGATCGATCTTTAAATCCTGCACAAAACAACCAGAAACAGTAAATAAGACATTAAGACCAAGTTCGCATAATTGACCAACAGACAAAAGATTTAAGGTAAGGTTAGGAATAAAAAAAGGTGTCAAATACAGAAAGATTAGGGCAAGACACGTGACCAATATGGTTAACTTTCATAAGAGAACCATTAGCAGTTTGAATAGATGATAAATAGGAATTAAGAGTTTTAGAGGAGAAAATTGTAGGATCAGAAGTCATGTGATTACAACATACAGAGTCAAAATACCAAGAAGAATTACCTGAAATATTAAAAGAAGCAAAAATTAAGGGTTTACCAGAATTAAAGAGGAGTAGACGGAGTAAAGATTCAAGGTTATTAAGGAAACGATTCACATTATTATATGTAGTAGTAACAGTAGCTCCTGTAAAAATCACACCTTGAGATATTCCAAATATGTGGCATGACTGAAGTAGAGTAGAACTGGCAGAAGTACTGCACTTATCCATAAATTCCAAAAAGAAAACCCCTCTTTTTTTTTTTTTTACTAATGACAATCTAGTCCCTAAATTTGTATTAATTATAAGTAAACCCCCAAACTTTTAATAATTATAAATTAACCCCTAAAAATATAATAATTATAAAATAGCTCTTAATTTCTCAAAAAATTATAAAATGACCCATGTAAAATACTATAATTTTAAAAATGCCTCAAAACTTTTGAAAATTACAAAAAAGCCTAAAAGAATAGAAAATTACGATCTGACCTAGAAATACTAGAAAATTTGCAAACAGGCCCTTAATAGAAACCAGTAAACTTCAGATGGCGTGTCCGGCTTGCTCCGACCTCCGATTGAGGTAAACTCGACGGCGTTTGAACGGCCGGTGACTGAGGATTATTTTGGTCTGGGCGGTGTCAGTTATGCCGCCGTATAACGGTCGAAATTTGAAGTGAAAGTAATCAGCGGCAGTGAAGTTCTGACGGCACGTCCAACGATTTTTGACCTTGGATTAGCGCGTCGGCGGCGGCATTGAATGGCCGGTGATGGGGGATTCATTTGGTGTGGGCGGTGTCGGTCACGTCGCCGTAGAACGGTCGGGATCTGAAGTGACAGTGGCCGGCGACAGTGGCATTCCGGCGGCGCATCTGGCTGTTTCTGACCTCGGATTGGCGCGTTGTCGACGGCGTTGAAACGGTCGGAGGATTTTGAGTAATTGGAGATGGGCGATGACTAAGACGGCAAGATTTCAAAATTTTTCGACGACTTTTTGAAAAACTCCGATAGATTCCGTCGGGTTTTGAAAAAAATTTCGACAAATCTCTAGCTAAACAAAATGACAGTGAAGAAACCTGACTCTGATACCATGTAAGAAATATAAAGAGAATATATTTTATTGTGAATTATAAAACTGTACAATGGAACCTTTATATAGACTGTAACCTTATTACATAATAAAAAAATAATACACATAAAAAAATAATATTTTACATTAATAACATGTATATATAATAGAAGGGTATAAAAGAATAATTCTAGAATGATTCCGAAATAATTCTAGAATTATTCCTTAATAACTATAATCAAATAATCAAATAAAAAACATCATTTAATTGATATAAAATCTGGATTTCTCTTCAATCTGAATGAAAAATGTGAGGGCAAGATGAGGACCGTAAATAATGAGGGAGAAGAGAAAAGATGATATGAGAAGAGGCGGGTTGATGTTTGTATGTTTGTGAGATGATAGGATTTGAGAAGAAAAGAAAGAGGGGTGGCGCAACAAATATGGGCTAAAGTTTCATGTTTTGCATTTTACGTATAATTAACGATAAAAAAAACTAACACTTGTTCAATTATTTAATTCTCTACGTTTTATTTTCGTTTTTTATAGATCGAATTTTTGGCACACTCTGTTCAACAAATATGGGATACCAAGACACACTCTTCTTAGCTCATGGTGTCCAACAATTCTTTTACGAACGCAATATTTTTGGCACTACCGATTTCATTTTCAGTCATAATTCTACTGTTGTGTTTCAAAACTCTTTTATTTACGTGAGAAAACCATGTCAGGGCCATGAAAATGTGATCACAGCAGATGGAACCGAAATTGGAGCATCAAATACTGCAATTGAATTTGTACCATATAAATCAACTAACAAGACTTATCTTGGCAGGCCATGGAAAAAATATTCGAGAACTATTATTATGGAATCATTTTTGGATGATCTTATTGATCCCGAGGGTTGGTCAGAATTTGATGGGGATTTTGCTTTAAGCACTTTGTACTACACCGAGTATGCCAATCGGTGACCGGTGTATCATATCTTGGGTAGTGCCGATGAGGTTAAAAATTTCACCATTGAAAATTTTATCAATGGAAGTGAGTGGCTTCCTCAGTTAGGAGTTCCCTTTATTGCTGGTCTTATTGGTTAGTTTGCAAAGTAGCATATATGTTTCATGTAATAAAGATGCGTGTTATTTTGTCACTGTCAATTCCTCTCTCCACTTGTTCTCTGTTCAGTTGCTATTGTAAATGCTCCATCACTTAAGCAAAACTTAAATTAAATTAGTTCACAAGGTTAAAAAAAAAAAAAACAACTCAAAGGACTTTGATAAAAAAATTATGATTAATTCTTAATATTATATACAAATTTTCAAAAACAAAATTTCGAAAGTAATTTTAAAATTATTTTAATCATATTTATTTAAAAATTTTCTTCTTTTATTTTTATGTATAAATAATTTTTTCTTGATTATATTACTAATTTGTATATTATATCGGAGCTAGTTTGATAGTGGATTAGTGAATATATTTTAAGAGTCTTCTAGATATTTAGACTAGATAAATACTATGCGACGATGAGCCATCATAAAAATAGTTCTTAAACATATTTGATTAATTTTTTAGTAAGTTTAAAACTAAAAAAAAAAAAAAAAGAGAGCAGAAAATAGAAGGAAAGTAATCCATGATGAGAGAACATTTTAAAACAAATAATAAAATTCTTAGAGTTAAAAAATTTTATAAAAAATTCTTATGACATTCATAGAAAGAATAATCCATGAAAAAATCATACAGAAAAAAAAACTTAATCCGTTAAAAGATCATACAAAAACAAATTATGACAAGATCATTAGAAAGTTTTTATGACTAATTTGTAGGAAAGTCTTATAACAAAATCACAAAAAAACTTATAGTTATAAATTATAATATCTAGAATTTCAAAAATTTTCTATTACCAACTTGAAGGAAGATGATAAAAATTGTGATTGATTCTTAATACCATATATAAATCTTTAAAAATAATTTATTGAATAAAAAATAAAAAATAAAATTAATTGTGTCAATCAATCATAATTAATAAAATATTTTTTAAATTATGTAATTATATTTATTAATTTCTTTTTTTTTTATGTATAAATATATAAAGCCTTTCTAAGACTCATGAAAACTATATTTTCTTAGTTATATTGTCAATTTCTACATATAGTGGTTAGATTATTTATTTATGGTTTAAAAAGTTCATAGTATTCCAATTGCCAAATTTTAAAAGTTACAAATATATATATATATATATTTAAGTGAGTAAAATTTAAAATGCTTCGATCTTCAGCAAAACACTATAAAGTTCATAGCTTTATATATAATTTTTTCAAGTAGAATGGGTAGCAGATGACAAATGGTTTTGAGTAATACGTAAGCACAATCATGCATAACTCTACTGCCTAAAACTCAACCGCAATTGTGTTATAACACAACCATTTTTCTTGCATGATATAATTAGATGATAGATGTGTATGAGTAATACGCGAGTATTATCAGACATTACTCATTTGCAATTAGGTTACAACACATTTATTTTTTTAATTTTTTAGTATGATACATAAAAAAATAATGATATTTTAGTTCTTAATTTTATAATTTTACACTAATTTTTTTATGTTTTAATAAATACTACGTTAATCTCTATTGTTACAAAGATTCTATTAAATTGTTAATATTTGTAATAAATATTTTTTTTAAAAAATAAATATTTTGAAAAGTAATTAATAAATATATATTTTTAATAAAAGAACACGTTTCATAATATAATTAATTATAAATTGTTGGTGCTGTGTGTGTTTGTACCGTGTTACAGGTAAATGTGTGTATTTTAAACAATTTAAAATGTAACATATTACGCAATGAAATTAATATAATATACATTAAAATAATTACAATAATGAGATTAAAAAACTCACTCTCGAAGTGTACTTTGAACAAATCTAATTAAGATATAATGAACTTCTTCCAATTAGACTAATAACCTTCATTTTTAAAATTATTTAAAACAACTCTTATTTCTTTATTATTAATTTATTTATTTCTTTATCTCAGATACTTTTTCTAATGGTTAATACTTATCCTTTTAAAAAACAAAAGCAATATAATTCATTTTTATTTTTTTTCAAATTAATCTTAGTTATTTATAGCCAAATCAACCTTAGTCAATTAATGAAAAGATACTATTAAATATGATAACGCAAAATATTGTCACGCTTCTTTAAATAAATGAATAAGCACTTAACTAAGTGCTCGCGGAATACAAATTGACAGCCTATAAAAATATTGGCAGCACATGCTTTAAAAAAAGTATGATAAATTAATAATTTTTATAAGTTTATAAATCGTTGTTATCTATTTTTATATGTTAAATGAATTGCTGAATTGTGTTGGTGCCAAAATAAACTTTGACTACAAAACAAATGAAATTAATAATTGTTTAATATTAATATAAACTATTTATTTAGCAAATGAAAATAAGCTATTTTGACCGAATTCAACATTTTGATTCTGCCAAATAAATTTTATTTTCATTTCTTTTTTTTATTATTTTATTTTTTAATTAAAATTTTATTTATTAATACTTAAATTAGTGCTTATACAAATTATTGGCACAATTTGAGATATACAAAAGTATCAAGTCTCGTTTGACACAATTTTAAGTTTAACACTTAAACTTTAATTACTCTCTGAGAGACTTTAAAATAAATTTATATTTTTAAAAAACTTTTCAAATTGAACAATTTGATTTGGTACGCTACCCACGTGTTCAACGCGTATACTTCATATAGTGAGACTCCCTAAGTTTACACCCATTTTGTCTCACGAAACATTTTCGCAAGTCCATAACCGATGCCTCACACACACACACGTTATAGATAATATAAAATGTCGAGTTAAACTATACAAGTTGAGGTTAATCTATATTTGTACAATCCCTCCATCATTAATATCCTAGAAAAGTGGAGATATAAATCAATACTGTTAAGTCCTTATTACTCAATCATAAACTTATCTTTTTTATTCGTATTTCAATAAATAATATATGCAAATTTATTTGCAATATTATTTACTTCATAGGAAACTCTTTCCCGGGTTAAATGCTTATGACCATAAGACTTTCTAGAATACAATTTTAGAGCATCTGGATATTTAACTCATTCATATGAGCTGACGGATCCCATATCTACACACATCGGACTCCATAAGCATCGGACTATACCCAGCGACACCCAACGGTCAGACCATGAAAGGTATCTGATATGTGTGGAATCTAAGTATAGTGAATCACTCAGAAGTCCACCGTGGTGCTCAGGTCTAGGGACCACGAATACTACTCAACTCAAGAAGACCATCCACTGACGGATTTATAGGAAATCTATTAAAGGTCTTCATTGAGTTTAGTTCAGTATCCAGTCCTTACCAAATACATGTATATCTATACGTGCTTCCACTAAACTCATGATTTGCTAAGATTAACCATCTAAACTATCCAGATATAAACATACACTAATCTATATTAATAGATTCCATTTGATAGACCTTGTATCAATGGAAATAGATCAGAAACATTTAATTTGAGAACATATTTACACAATGATATTTCTTAACAACACTTGCAACTATTTGCAACTATATCATTGCAAGTATATTCTTAGGTCTTTGTCCTATTTCAGACAAAGTTTTAACTCTTTAGACCTAATCTGAACTCCTTCAGATCAATATAATGTCCGAAATATTACAAGCATCTTATATAATAAAATTAATTAGTGATTTAATAAAATATTTATTTATTACATAAGTATGAAAATACAATATTCATATAAAATTATGATGGCACATGAGCACAAATTTCAACACAAATAATATGTGTCATCATGTAATTGGTTTATATTTTTAATAAATATATATTTTTTAAGGAATAAATATTTTTAAAAGTAAATTAATAAATATATATTTAATAAAAAATTTAATAAAAGGACACATGTCATAATATAATTAGTTAGAAATGATACATGCCATTATGTAATTGGTTTACATTTTTAATAAATATATATAAAAAATAAAATAAGTAATAAATAATTAAAACATTAATAAATATCAAATTTTACATTATTGTGTGAGAAAAATATAAAGAAAAGAAAAAACAGCCAAAATAATAAAAAGAAACTGGAAAACTTTAAGGACTACATTGTTATTATAATTTTGTATAGTACAATGCTATAGAAATAACCTTTATATAGGTTTTAAGTTAGCATAAATAAGGAAATATAAATACATAAAAAGAAATGATATATAACCTATTAATTATAAAATATATATGGTAGGAGATTAATATTTTGATTTCTTATATCTTTAACATATTGAATTCTATTTTTCTTGATTTACATAGTGATTAAGTCATATTTTACCCACAAAAAATAAAAAATAAAAAATAGCCAAAAATAATAAAGGAGGGGCAGCAGTATGGAGGGGCGATGACTTGTACCGCCTCCACCTATAGACAGGTCGAACGCCGATTTATCTATAAGTAGGGATGGTGCAAGTCATCACCCCTACATTTGATGGAGAATGGTGGTGGTTGCCGCTAGTTCCCACAATTTTTTGTCATATTCTTTTTTTGGTAAAAAATGACTCTATCATTGTATAGATTAAAAAAAATAGAGTTTAATAATATAAAATTAAATAATTTTTATTATCAAAATATTATCGACGGTGGCAATTACGTTTTTAATTTCTTTTTATTTTAAAAAATATTTAATAAAAATACAAATCAATTACGTGACACGAGTGATGATGATTGATGGATATTTGACTAAGGGTATTACAATAAAAATATTTCTTACTAAATATTTCTTACGGCAAAGATTAATATAGACATATTTATTGAAACACGATGGATTAAATTAATATATATCTATAAATTCAAAGACTAAAATTTCATTGCTCCTACCTAAAATGACAAATGTGGTCGAGAAATATGAGAGCACAGCCAGGCATTGGGCCACAGCATAATACTCGACTCTAATTATGTTGTAACACGACGCTTTTCAAATGGGATATCAAATGGCAGGTGTTGTCAAATAATAAACGAACTTAATTACTTAATTAAGTATTATTGAAATACATATTAATATTATTCGACTCAAATTGAATATTTACTCGACCAATATGAAGTAAATGGAACAACATACTAAAGAAATGGTCAAGTATTAGTATTCAATTATAGTAGCGTATTCAATTGAACAATTTAAAACTAATGGAACTTTAGCTTAAAGATGTGGTGAGTATTAATATATACTCAACTACAGTCCAACTTTACACTATTCTAAATAAATTAATATTTGGCAAAATCAAAACGGAGTTAAATGAGAATATTTTAGTACATTCATCAATGATTTGTAAATTCTAATTATGAAGAAACAAACTTGCAATTTCAATGTTTTCACGGCATGGATAGGGCAAAAATCTCCCTCCATTTGTAAAGCAAACTTTAATTTAACTTTGTTCACACACAACAAGAGATGGTTATTGGTTTGTTGGTCTCATTTATGATGCCCAAAGTAAATTACGCAACCTATTAAAAAAAAAAAATCGTACTCTCCGATCTCAAATTCATATCACTACCCTTAACAAAATTTCTGAGTTACAAATCCTACCCCTATATGAATATCTACACAATATATTAATCTTCCAGCATTCTAATACTTCATATTTCAATGGCCAAATCTTCTCTATTAGCGTAGGTTTCAATGGCAGTAGTATTACTAACGCTAACGGTCAAAATTCTAATATGATCGTCGCCCTTGATAGGACTGGAAATTTCAGTTCTATTGAAGCAGCTATTCAAACGGCTCTTAATAACTCTGATATCACATTTTCTATACATGTGAAAGAAGGAATATATATATATATATTGTGTGTGTGTGTGTGTGAAAGAAGGAATATATTTTGAGAAAGTGTATATTGCTTTTGTAAAGAAGAATATTATTTTATTTGAGGATGGAATAAATAAGACCATTATAACTTACAATAGGAGTTATAATCATGGATTCAGCACATAAGATACTCTCACCATGGGTGAGTCTTCTGTGTATCTCTATATTTGTTCAAGAATAATTAATGATTTTGATAATAAACTTATAACTTATCGCATTAAATGAAATACAAAATTTGTACCTACATAAATATAATATGATTTGAAGATGAGCATAGCACAAGCCCAACTCGAGATGAATTATGTTATGATTTTGATAATAAACTTATAACTTATCACATTAAATGAAATATAAAATTTGTACCTACATAAATATAATACGATTTGAAGACGAGCATAGCACAAGCCCAACTCGAGATGAACTATGTTAAGCACAATACTACTACTATTGATCATAAGTGGATTTTTTAAAAAACATAATTAAGAACTTTAAATTATAGCCAACCGCTCATCATTAGTTTTTTTTTTGGACAGATATATCTACTATCAAGTTTTTAGCCAGAGATATTAGTATTGTCAAACTCTGTAGGGCCACAAGGAGGATCAGCTGTTGCATTGTGATTCCCGGGAGACAATCTTTGTTGTCATTGTTAGTTGAAAATAAATTTTTTTATTCTATTTATTAAAAATAAACACAATAAAAATTAAATTAAATTATTTATAATTATATGTATAGAGGTAAAAAATTATTTTAATTTTTTATTATGCAAATCTTAAATTAACTGGTTGCAATCTTTTTTATTATCTTCAATTTTCAAACTCAATACGTGTTGGCACATGAATATTTTTTAATTACTAAAATTAGTAATATTCAAAGCTGAGAGAATAGTGTTAATTAAATTTTTTTTCTATGTAAAAATATGTAAAAAATTTTTTTCTCTATATGGTTGTAATTTTTTTTTACTACTGCATACTTCCCATATATATAGAAATATCTTTTGAATATTTAGAATTTGATTAGAATTAAAAAATTAGGGTTTGAGCTAATAGAAGGATTGCAAGACCTATAAGCTTCCTAGTTCAAACTTAAAAGGTCTAGTCTTTATTATCTCATAATACACCAATTCTTCTAAATTAACCACAAGCTATTCAACTAAAATTTAATGACTGTACTCTAGTAACCCATGTTATAAAGTAAAAGTTCATTTAATTCAAACTCTTTTTAATTAAACTGACTTTGGTCTTTAGACTAATAATAACTACTTAATTGACCCTCTAATTATTGTCCATAATTAAAGATAGGCCTTAAAAAAAACGTCTTGCATATTTAATTACTTATTTTTTTCTAAGTCATAGAATGCTCTAATGATCACTTTTAATATGTCTATATTTGTAAATAAATTTACAAATAAATATTATTATTTAATAAATAATTTATTGAATAAACTGTGGCCACAGATTCTAATGATCAAGTACTGCAAATAGTTTGGGTGGACATTAATTATCAAATTTCATCTTGCAAATATATATTCTTACGACCCATGAAATTATATCTCTAAATTATCGAGGTTTTGACCGTTTATTTGGATCTCACTCCGTGATAACTCAAAAGATACAATGTATGAATGTAAGTTTATTACCTGCTTAGAATTAAGATCAATCACGCTTATTAAAATTTTTGTGAATTAAGATTTATGACATTTAATTAACCAGATCGAAATTTACAATAGTCTCGTTCAATGTAATGTATACACTAATTTTTCTACTTGAAATCTCTACTTTAATGATCAAGGTAAATTATTCACTATAAAAAGTAAAAAAATTACAATTTTACATAATAAAATACTTTTTTTTATTAATGGTTGCCAACTATATTTAATTTATAAAGAACTTGTGATTTATATCCTCTGTATTAGTATCATATGTCTAATACAAAAATTACATACTTTTTAAATATTAACTCATCAATGTATATTAAATTATATTTATAAATAAATTTTATTAATCTAATAAAATATTATTTTATATATTTTAAAGACATAAATAACATTATATGTCTAATAATTATAGATACTATCAAGACACATTATTGATTGCTTATGAACAACGACAATTTTTTTTTACCAGTGCAACATCTATGGCACTATTGACTTCATATTTGGTGATGCAATAGTTGTGCTTCAAAACTCTTTTATGTATGTTAGAAGACCCCTTGGTCTAAACCAATTCAACGTCATCACAGAAAATGGAAGACAAACCCCAAATAGTAATACCGCGATTGTGATTCATAATTGCACAATCACTGCAGCTTGTGAATTGACTATATCTGTAAGGACCTATCTGGGCAGGTCATGGATGAGATATTCACGAACAATTATTATGGAATCTATTTAGATGATCTTATTGATCGTGAAGGTTGGTGTGAATTCAATAGGACTTTTGCTTTAACAATATTTTATTATGCTGAATATAAGAACCGAGGACCGGGAGCATCAACTGAGGATAGAGTCAAATGGCTTGGATATCACGTTTAAACAACCCTAATGAAGTCAAAAATTTCACTGTCCAAAACTTTATTAATGGCAACGAATGGCTTCCAAAGTTAAAAGTTCCGTTCATTTCTGGTCTTATTGAATAGAGTTAAATGTTATTTGTTTTATGCAATAAATGTGTTCATTGCATATTGAGTTACCTTGATATATAATAATTTCTCCATATTGATGCATTCTTTATTTTAGGTAATAGCATATATATATGTGTTGTATGGTAGTTCATTAATACATTGAAAGATGGTTTAATGAACTCATTTTATTATTATTATTATTATTAAGAAGATAAACTCGATAATGTAAAAATTTTATTAATGAAAGAAAGAAAGAAAAAGTTATAAAGAATGAAGGGTTAAAAACACCTTACCATTGGTAAAAAAATACATAAAAGATATAAAATAGTCCAAAAAAGAATGAGAGTAAAACTTCAGCATGAAAAAAAGTAATACTAATGGAACCAATAATTAGGTATTACATTTATATCCTTAAATAGCATAAAACTAATATTTAAAGAAGGCCGTAATGACCATGTAAAATCATCAAATTGTAACTCCAAATTTGCTAGTTTATCTGCCATTGTATCGTTCTCTCTAAAAGTATGATTAAATCTAAGTTGCAAGGCGTTAAAATGATTCTTACAATGTTGCCATCTTTTGTGAAGTTTTCATGGAGGACATAATATAGACTTAGAAAGAAGATAGAAAACTAAGATAGAGTTAAACTCTAAAACTATCTTATGCCATCTGCAGGCAATAACAATCTCCAAAGCTAATATGACCTTCATTATTTTTGCATAACAGGCTGTCTCAATTTCTATGGGACAAGAGAAGTCTCATAAAAAAGAACTTGCCTCATCCCTGAAGACTCTTCCATAAACTGTCATACTTGGGTTACCTTTTAAAAGTTCATCTATGTTGATCTTAATCCACCATAAGGAAAAAAATTCAAAAAAAGAATGGTAATTCTTGAAGCACGTCTCAAAATAGTTACAATACCTATATGATCTAAGATAAGAATATCATTACCCAAAGTAAATCCTAGGTAGAAAAAAGCAAAATGGCGAATATGAGCTAAGCAATTCGCCTTAATGTCAAAGGAATTGAAACTCCTATTATCAAATCTAAGGTAATTTTGACTTCTTAAATCAAATAAAACAAATAAGCAACCGAAAAATTTCATAAATTTAAAAGTTGAGAGTTGAATTTTTTTGATAAAAATCATTTTTCATAATTCCATAAAAGTTGAAACCGAAGGAAGATTTTGATTAAACATATGAACGAACCAAAGCCAAAGCTCCGTAACTGATGGATAGCTGACAAAAATGTGGTCCACGTTTCGATCTCTTTTAAATAAAAGGAGGAAATAATAACAAAAAAAATACCACGAGACCACAATAATTCATCAGTAGGAAGAAAGTTTTGAAGCAGACAGCACATGAATATAGAAATTTGAGGTGGTAAGAAACCACGCCAAAGAGATAATAAAGCTGAATAAATTATTGTGATACTATTAATAAAATTATAGCTCTCCTTTAAAGAAAAAATTGCTTTAGCAAAAATTCAAACAAATTTATCAATCATACTATTAATTAGAAAAATAATATCATTGATTTGTTCTCTTAAATAAGAAAACATATAAGAAAGAGAATTTGAAATCCTCTATTGTCCTTCCTTAATTGTGTCTTTCACCGTTCCTTCTAAATGTAAACCACCAATAGGAAGAATAGGTTCATCTAGCTATCTATCATACCAAAAATTAAATGAGTTCTCATCACCAATTATCCACCTTGTCATCTCATGAAAATAGAAAAGAATAGATTTAAAATCATTTCAAAGTGAAGAGTTGAGGTATCATTTACTTGTATCTCGAAAGCTATACCATTTTCTTAATAGCTTTGAGAAGATAGAATCCACTTGATGTACATTCCAAAGAGTTTTAAGAAGGCAAATCTTATTAAGTAAGTCTAGTCTATGAAGACCTACCACATCACCCTTTTTTAACATGCCAAGTCTTTTTCATAACATTAAATTCATCTTATAAGAGCAATGATTCCCTGAGATAATAAAATTATGGGCCAAACTATTCAATCGCTTGAGAAGAAAACTAGGCCAAAGATATATCTTGAAATTGTGCAACAGCGTGCTTTGAAAAATTGTGTGAACAAGCTCAATTCTATTAGCCATTAAAAGTACTTTTTTTTCCAGCCACTAAGATGTGCACAAGCCTTATCAGCCAAAACTTGTAAGTGTTGGCTGCGTGGACAACTTCTGAAGATTGGAACTCCCAAATAAATTAAAGAAATTTTGCCCTTCAAGAACTAGAAAAGACTAAAATTTTGTAATAACAGTATATGACATGTTTACTAATGAAGACTTGACTTTTCTCCTTGTTTATCACTTGACCAGATGCTAAGTTATATAACAAAAAAAAGTCCATTAAAGAGCGAAGAGAATTACTATTACCCCCCACAAAAAAGAAAAACATCGTCTGCATATGAAATATGAGAAAGAGCCAAGCACCCTCTGTTATGGTTTGTGCTTACATGTTATTCTTATTTGTATAAATATTTATTTTGTAATATTTATACAATGAATATTTTATTAAATCGCTAATAACCTTTATTAAATGGTACTAAAGCTTCTAACACTATAGTTATTGTATAATTTGAAGGAGTTTAGATCTGGTTTAAAAAATTTTAGACCAGGGCTAAGAGTTAGAAACGCTGACAATTATAAATACTAAGAGTTAGCACTGCTAAGAATTAATTGGTTATAAGAGTCAGCAAAATCTAAAGAGTTAGAACCCTGTTTCTAATGGGACAAAGACATGAGAGTCTACTTGTAATGTTATAGTTGAAAAATGTGCTAGAAAATGTCATTATGTAAGTATGTTCTCAAACATAGTGTTTGTGATTTATGTACACTAATGCGGTTTTATTGAAGAATCATTATTATAGAGATCAGTGTATATTTATATCTGTATTGTACAGATGATTATTCTTAGCTGATCATGAGTCTAGTGGAAGCTCGTATAGACATGTAGGTATTCAGTCAGGACTGGATACTGAACAGACTTACGAGGACCCCAATAGATATCCTATGAATCCATCAAAGAAAGGTCCTCTCGAGTTAAGTTGTATTTGTGGTCTTTCGACCTGAGCGCCACGATGGGCTTGTAGGTGATCCACGATACTTTGGTACCATGTATGTCAGAGACCTTTCATGGTCCGACTGTTACATGTCGATGGGTATGGTACAATGCTTATAGAGCTCGGTGTGCGTAAAAACAGAATTCGCCAGCTCACATAGGTAGGTTGTATATCTGATGCTTCGAGATTGTATCTTACAAAGTCTTATGGCCATAAGCAATAAACCTAGGAAAAGAGTTTCCAACAGAGTTGAACAATATAGCAAACGTGTTTATGTATATTGTTCATTAAGATACGAATCTGGAGATAAGTTCACGGATGAGTTTATAAGAATTTAACGGTGATGATCTATATCCCACCCATCCGAGATATAATGACAAAAGAATTATACGAATATGTAGTAACCTCAACATGTATGGTCTAACGCACTAATTTGTAATATTTGTGACGTATGCGTAGGGCATCGATTATGGACTTATGGAATAATTTCATTTGACGAATTGGGTGTAGACCTAGAGAGTCCCAATATGATATATACTCTTTGTGCACTTGGACAACGCACCATATTGAATAATTCAATATAGTAAAATCCAACAATTTATTATGATTAAGTTAACTAAAGTATATAGTTAAATGATAGGACCCACTTTAAGTTAACTAGGTAACATAGTCAAGACATAAAAGTAATTTCACTTAATGATTATATAATTGTTAATAATTAAAATAAATATTTATTTATTTAATAGTTAAATAAATAATTTAACTTAACTATAGTTAAAACTTAACTATTTGATTAAGTTAAAGTTATCTTACTTAATGGTTTAGTAATGATTAATCTAACTATGATTAAATTAGTTAACTAGGATTAGAATATTTAAATATTTATTTAAATTAAGAGATAAGTTAAACTAACCTAACTAGAGTTAAATGTTAACTATGATTATATTAAGTTAAATGTAAATTCAAATTAAGTGAAATTAAAATTAAATTAAATTCATTTGTATATATTTTCAAAATGAAACAAAATTTAAAAAAGTGAAGATTATTTTTACTAAGTGTTTGGCCAATCAAAATAAAAGAGAAAGAGAAAGAAAAATTATTTTCTTATTTTGAATTCAATTGTTGAATTTAAAATTAAGTTTTCTTTTTATTAGACTTAAAACTAATTAAGTAAAAATAAGTATTTGATTTAATTGATTAAGTGTTAATCAAAAGAAAATAAAAATAACTTAAGTTTAATTTGTTAAACAATTTGTTGAATTAACATGCTACTATTTTAGATAATCAATCTCACCTTTATTGATTACTAGGATTGACAAAGTTTGTATTTTAAGTAGACTTCAAGCAATTTTGATCCAAAGGCTTTAAAGGTTATTTTTTAATTTTAGTTATTAATTTGATTAATATATAATAATTGTGTTTATTATAAATTTTTATGCTTCCACTGTGCATTTATATGTATGAGATATGTATAATTTGATGATAAACACATAATACCACATGCATGCACTCTAAATAAATTAACACTCAACACTCTCTTGAGACTAAAATTATAGTCACCCTCTTAGAATCCATCAAACTTTAAATACCCAAAAAAGAGCATCCTCAGCTAGACTAAAAAAGTAAAGGAGACAAAGGATCCCCCTGGCGCACTTCTCTACTATATTTGAAAAACTCTTTCGAAGTGCTATTAATGAAAATAGATAAGCAAGCATAATGAAGAATAATAAAAATCCACTGAATAAATTGTTTGTTGAAGTTAAAACAATTAAGAACTTTAAAAAAGAAATCCTAATTGATTGTATCAAAGGCTTTAGCTATATTCAGCTTTATTCTAATATTACAACCAATAACTTTCCTATCTAGTAAATTAACCACCTCTGACACTATATAGATGCACTCATAAATATGCTTACCACGAATAAAGGCCATATGATTTTGTGTGACTGGATTAGGCATTAAAACTGCTAATCTATCAACAATGATCTTAGTAATAATCTTGAAGAAAAAATTCGCCAAAGATATTGGTCTAAAGTGATTAACTGAAACTGCATCATTCATCTTAAAAATCAGAACTATAAAAAATGAGTTCAAATTTGGAAGCAGAACACTATGGCTAAAAAATTGTTGAATACCCAGTACTACATTCTTTTTAATAATCGCTCAACAATGTTGAAAGAACATATCAGTAAAATCGTCTGGCCTAAGAGCGCTAGAAAAGTCTAATGAAAAAAGTAGATGACCTCACCTTTTCCTCCAAAGGAATACTAGTAAATACTTGATTATTTGAATCTGAAATAAAAGAGGGAATGTGATTACAAACTTGAGAAACTTTAGTGGCATCCACTGTAAACTCTGCATATAGCTCTCGATAATACTCTACAATATTGTCAATCACCTCTTACATGTTATCATTCCAAGCGCCATTAATCAGAAGCCCTTTTAAATGAGATTTAGTTGCATGAGATTTTGTATAGCTGAAGAAGAACTTAATGCATTTGTATCCATCCTTGAGCTATTTAATTCTAGCTCAGTCACACCAAAAAGCAGTTGTACCCTTATAGCATGTAGAACCTCTAACCTTATTGTTGCCTTTGCTTCAAGTAATTCCTTTGAGGCCCCCCTTAAACTAATTTCATTTTGAATTGAAGCCAAATCTGCTCGATCTTTCTTTATACTATCATAAATGTTCCTAAAAATCTCCCAATTCCATCTACGTAGGTGTTTGTAGTAACTAGTATCCACAACCGGTAAGAATATGAATTTATATCCAGATATAAATATATATATTTTATTTGTATGTGGGTGATCCTTGATTTATATATTGTTATTAGTAGTATTTTTATAGGTTAATGATATACTATTAGTATTGAGTTCATTTGCAAGACTTTAGGTTTATTTTAGGGACCAAATTGTTATACTTTGAAAGTTTTGGGGGTAAATCCATAAATACCAAAAAATTAGCCTCTTAGTATAAAAATACACTTTTGAACCATAATTTACCCATTTTTGGGTCGAGCTATCTCTTTAGAGAGAGAGAAGAGAGAAATAAAGGAGAGAGAAAGAGAAGAAGAAGAAGAAATTGGAATTTTGGATCTTAAGAGGTATATCACAACTATTTCTCAATTTATTGGCATTAATTAAGTTAATTCCTTTAAGTTTTGATTTTTAAAAATATTTATAATTGAGGATTTAATGTGTATTTCGTAAGATATTGTGAGAATTGATGATGATCTATAAGATAGCTTGATAAATCATCATAAATTGTGAAATTTCTGCTTGATAGTTTCTTGATCTAGTAATTTTATAAATTTTTGTGATTCGATTCTGGTTTTAAATTTTGAGTATATGAAATTAGACATGTTTATAATCATCTGAGACTTTGAATCTATTGAAAATTTCAGAAATTGAATTTGTAGTAAATTTACCAAAATGACCCTGAAATTCTAGAAATTTCCTGTGTTAACAGTATGATATAGTGACAAATAATTTTTGACCTACTAAATGATCTTTAAAAATTATGAATTTATGAAATATGATAATTTTATATGTCTAATATGATATACTTGAAATTGAGAATTTAGATCAATGTGGTTGAAGTGTTATGATTTTCTAAATTGTATCAGCTCATTGCAGTATTTGATTAACATATTTTTAAAGCTATAGAATAAAATAGTTTTAAAATACTTTTAGCAGTGATTTGGAAGTGAAATATTTATCATGGATTGAGATATGTGTTAAGAGTAATCATGTGATAGTTTTATAATTTTTGATTTAGTATATGATTTTATAAAATTAGGAGATTGAATACTGTTCAGTAAGTATCTTGATCCTGTCAGGTTAATAGTTTGGATTCGATGGTATGTATGGAATGGATTGTGTACGAATTTTGATATAATATTCATATATAAGAAGGATATATGAGTCAAGAATGGTATATTCTGATTTTGGAGTAATTAGACGTCATTTGATGTATTAAAAAATTGTGTTAAGTGTAAGTGGTCAAAATGACAAGTTTTGAGAAACCAAATATTTAGACCAATTTGATGTAATAAATGCATTGTGTATAATTTTGTAAGCTATTTAAAGTATTTTGTGTGAATTGTGAGGCTTATGAGAGGATTAATCTCTATTAATAGGTTAAGTAGATTTAAGCCTTGTAGCTTAAAGTGCTAAGAGGTAAGTATACTAGACTTTTTACTGAAATCACAATAAACATAGTAATTATTTTGTATGATTTTGTAAATGTGGTTAGGAATATGTTTATGTTATGTCAAAGTATATTTTGATATGAAATGTGAAGATATGTATTTATGAATGTGAGCATGGACATACATGACATATATGTGTTTTTGAAAGTGAGCTTTCAAAGTGAAATGTGTTTAACAAAGAGAGCTTTTGAAGATTAATATGTCCATGAGAAATATTTTGTGTTTTGAGGGTACTTGAACTCACTGTTGACTTAGTAGGCATTTTATGCGATTTGTGGAGCCTTTATGTGTGGCCTTTTCTTTTGGGATTGGTATATGTTATGTGTTCCGTATATAGGGAAGATCTTATTGATACCTAAAGGAAGAATGAGTCATCACATTCGTGTGGTGGCATATTGGTGCATGTGAGAGGACTCACAGATTATCAGGGTGAGGGTTTGGCTTTTACCTTCGGGCATGAGCATTATATATGTGTGATTTAAAAATCTCACTTGTATTATTCCTCTCATACGATATGTCACCTACGAGTGACATTTGGCTCATTATGTGATATGTGATATGTAAGTCCTACGAAGTAGTAGTTGAGTGATGGTATTCCTATTATATATTTTGAAAGAATGTGTAAGCGCTTACATGATATGTGATTTGATAAGATTATGATTTTGGGTTATCACAGCATATCATACATATGTATTGTGTACATATATGTATTTGTATTGAATATATGAAAAACTAGTATGCTTACTGAGTTTTATACTCATTATAGTTTATGGTGATTTCAGGTAAATAAGGTACATGTGTGCTTAGCGGATTTAGCAAGGCTTCTGCTGTTCCTTAGATTCCCTAAGTTGCTAGGTTGTTGAGTGTTTCATTTGAAGACGCGTGGGATAAAATATTTGGTTTGTCCCTATTGAATAAATACTTATGTATTATTTTATTGTGTGTGGTTGGATTTGATTTAAGTTTTCAAAGTGTGGTTATTAGTTGATTTTAAGTAAGAATTTACAATGAATATATTATGGGCTTCCGGTAATAAAGTTACTACTGGTGATGTAGTAGAGTGTTAATCTCTGAGAAAAATTTGCGTATCTTCGGTTTATTAATTGTCCCAGTCATAATTCAATTGTTATAATTCTGAAAGAAATTGAAATGAATGTTTAAATATTGTCAAGAGAAGTTTATATTTATATGCTAGGTTATGGGTTGATTTTAATGTTGAACTTACTAGCAACTTGCTAAAGATTCCTGTGTTGAATGAAAGTTTAAAATTTTGTGTAATATTATTTATGAGTGCACATGCATTGAATGAATGTAAGTGATATCGTGTGTTGGATCTTTTGGGTCTGGGGTGTGACAGTTTTACTTTAGAATCCACATTTTTTTTTGTAACCATAAACATTGAACATCCATGAAAAAGAACTGAATCCCTTGCTTTAGCTACTGTATCCTTGAAGTTCGAGTGTAAAGTCCACATAGATTTAAACCTAAAAGGTCTAGGATTTGTTCTATCAGAATTCCTAAAAGAAATTACCAATGAAGAATGATTAGAGACAGTACGAGGGAGTACTACATATAAAGATGAATCTCAAGTATCTTGCTAAGCCAGATTAAATAAATCCTCATCCAATTTTTTTTCAATATAACCACTTGCAACAGTTGTCCTTGCCTAAGTCATGAAGAAGGAATATCCATAAGCTGACAAAAATCAATGAAATCTTTAAAATTTGTGCACGATAATAGTCTCGGGAAACCTTTTCCTTGTTGTTCATAAACTCAAATAATAGCATTAAAATCACCAATCACTAACCAATGAGATTAACAATATATCATATGTAAATTAGACCAAAGCTCACGTCTTTGGACATACTAAGAAGCTACATAAACAAATAATAAGCAACAAACATGAGAGTCAATAATTATTTTGACAGTAACATGTTGAGAGGTAGCTGTAATAACATCCAGTCCTATTACTAAATCACTTTTTAAATACCCACAATTTTTGGAGAATGTTTCTTATATGCCTACCAAAGAAAGATATAAGGATAACTAATAAATATTAAAAATTAAATCAAAAGATGTCATAGGTTTATTAATAGCGACAAATAAAGGCTTGTGCAAATAGCACAAGTTAGCCAATTCATTACTAGATTAGGAGTTGACCACCCCTGAATGTTCCAATAAAGAATCTTCATCATTTCGAATCAGAGTCTAAATTTTGCGAGGTGTATATCGCTTCGATGTCCTTTTTCTTTGCTCTTAATCTTTTTTTGTGAGACGTGACAATCGCAAAAGCCATCTTCTATTGATGGCTTAGTTAAAATGTCAACCACTTTTTGAATATCCTTATTAAGGATATTCACATCATCAGTAAATCTAACTTTATAATCCTCACAACTCAGTAGACTCTAATCTTCCATCATCTATGGAACCATTGGAGTACTATACATGTTATAATCTTCATCTGCATCTTTGCTTCCAATATGCTTGCCCTAAATAGCAGTCTCTTTCAAATTTTTCTGTAAAACACCATTATTATCCTCATCCTTGTGATTTTCATTTCAATCTTTCATTTTAGGTTCAAGTTTCTGTTGTAGATGAATTGTATTGTCTTTATTATCAACCTCAATAGTGTCTACATCAATCAAGTTATCTCCATTTACTGCATGATTAGGCATTGAAGTTAAGGATGGACTTAATAAAGTAGAAGAAGAAGCCCATACTTATTTTGAATCCTTCATAAAGACTAATGGTTCATTTTTATTCTCTTTAAATTTTTGTTAAACCCATTTTTTTTTCACACTGTGAATAATTGAACAACCCCAATTAGGTTAGTGTTGACATTTGGAGATGTCATGCCCAATTTTACCACAACTAGAACATTTGGGTGGCAAATTTTTATAGTAAATTTATACTTGAAAACTAAAGCCATCTCTCTTAATTGTTAAGAATTGGAGTAAGGCCCAGAAACATCAATTTCAGTCAAAACTCTAGCATAGAATCCATAGACTCCTTCTCTAGTAATTCTATCTAGTTGCAACAACAAACCAACGCCCCTATAATATCTATTATAATCTTTGAGCTCCAATACTCTTAACTTAAACTATAAATTCGAATTTATACCTAAGAGTTTCTATGAATTTATATAGTGTATGAATTAAAATTTAACTGCCACTATAAACTCGAAAAGATCCTAAATTCAGCGTGCAAATACCACTACCTCAAACACATTAAATATCCGCAATATTTTCAAAATGAAGTACATAAAATCTTTAGGAAGTGAGAAAAGAGTTTATTTATGTGTAGAATTCTATAATTTTTGGATCCCAAATTTTAAATGATCTAACTTTATAGGTTGTAAACTTTTCTTTAAAACCAATCGACTTATAAGATTGAATTTACTTCTACTAAAGTGATTATTGTATTCTTCTTCATCAATTTTAACAAACATATGGTCACCTTTAATACAATGTGGTAAAAGTTGTAAGAGAAACATAATAATATCTAGAATATTAAATAAAATCGAAGCAAATGATCTTTCAATAAGAACCACAAGTTTCTCATTATTAATTTCCAATTATTTCTTTTTGTATCAAACAATTAAGCTCGTCAATTCCTCTAAAAAAACGGGGCCATGCCACCCACTTTCGAAGTAAATAGCCGAAGCAGAGAATTCAAAAAATAGTAGGTACTGTAGCCGTCGGGGCAGTGTAGCAGCCGGAGTACTGTAGGTAATAGAAAATGGCTAACAACAACAACAGCAGAAATAATGCAAGATCTGTCAACACCAATCAGAAAGAGAGAGGCAAAAATTCACCAAAATGTAGCTTGAGGTGATGAAAGCATCCACATTTCTAGCTGACAAAGGCCAAAAAACAACAGTAATTAGGTACTCCACGGTAGCAACACCACAGCAAGAAACCAGATCACCATCTCACCACCACTGCGGTTTTGTGGTACATTCACTGCTGATCAAAGCAAGCAGCTAACCACCACCGATCCACGCCACAACCAAGTGTGTATCACCAAAAAACACTGATCCAAGAACAGAGCCGAAAATAGTTCACTACCACCAAGAGATGAAGAGCACCGCCAATTGAGCAAAAACCTATCACTCGCCGATCTTCACTGGTCGAAGAAAGTAGCCGACAAACGGTGATAAAACAAGTTACTGTAACCAAATTATGTTGGTTAGTGTTGCCTTGGTCGAGAGAAAGTCTTTACTATAGCAAAACGCGCTTTTTTGGTTCTCAGCTAATATTCTTATTCTTATTCTTATTATTATTATTTGCTTTACTTAGAATGGAGCACTATGTCTATTTTTACTCATTTTTAGAATAATTTATATATTCATATTCCTTGAGAGATGAAAATATTAATTGATATTTAAGACTCTTGCTCCAAGGGTTGGAATCTTGCTTGTAAGAGCTTTATTAATTAATTTTTAAGAGTTTTATTAATTAATTTTTTTTTAATTTGTATTTGACTCTCACCTCACTTATTTTATATTACTAATTATAGTTTCAAAAATATTAAATTTCGAGTATTACAAAAACTTCCAAGAATAAACAACCATTTCCCTAAAATTCAAGAATAACAAATATAAACAAAACATTTTCTTGTCCTGCACAACAATTTTCTTCATATGGTCAATTCTTTCAAAAATTATAGTTTCCCTTTTGCCTTCTGAGAAGAGCCAATCATCAACAAAACCTTGACACCAAGTGATTGTATGTTATCTTGGTTTGGAATTCGTTGAAAGTTTTCTAAAAATTCAAGGAGGAAACAGTAAACTAACTACAATATAGATGACAAAAAGATCCAGACTACACCTGCTGTAGTTGTAAAACAGTTTTATTATCTTGTAACTTTGGAGAATTAAATCAGAATGTAGAAACCCCATCATCTTCTTTTCTATTAGCCTCCACTTCTCCAACTCATAATAAATTTTCGTTTCAAAACCATTTCTTTCTTCTTGTCTCTTACAAACTAAATCAAAATTAACCGAGGCTTTTAAGCTAATATTTTGATTTAAACCTGCGGCTCCTACAATCTCTTCATTTTGCAATCAAGCAACTCATAACACAAATTCTGAAACAATAAATAAAGATCACATATAGATTTTTACTCTTTGTTGTTGGTTCGCATAGATTTCTTTTTCTTTTTCTTCCATATGTGAACTTCAAGGATGCGTTACGGGGATAATCAGAGAACTGGGAAGAGGATGGTTGCCGTTACGGTGTTATTGACATTTTTCCTGGTTGTCGCTGGCTCCATCGCCATGTTAAACGCTCGTGATCCTGAAAAACCCAAAGTTGGCGTTACTTCACGTGATCAAGTATCAGCTTCGAAGAAAGCCATCATCTCCATTTCCAACCCGCGCATTACCAACAACAGTGTGTCGAAAAACTCCAGACAGAGGCGGGAAACACGAAGGACCTCAAAAACACATTAGGGCTGCGTTTCAAATCGCTACGAAACATGTTACAGAAGCTGCGAGGACATCAACAACATTAAAAGAAGTTTAAAAAAACCCGAGAGCCAGCCTCGCTCTTCAGGGCTGCAGAGACTTGATGGATGAAGCAATTGAGGATCTCCAACGCTCGTTTGATGAAATGGGAAAGTTTTGAAGTTGACAAAATTGGTCCAATGGCTGATAATTTAACAACTTGGCTAAGCGCTACAATTACATACCAAGAAAATTGCCTTGATGGGTCCAATGCAAACACGACAAGCGAAGCTGGAGAGAAAATGAGGAAGGCATTGAATACATCAATAGATCTTAGTATCAATCCTATTGCAATGGGTGAACAAAATGTCTTCGCTGCTTGGATGATTGGACAATAAAACTGCAAATATGGGCACCCATCGCCACTATTGAAAATAACTATCAGATTCTTGGCAATGGCCGTATCCATCTTGGCTTGATTCCGGCCACCGTAGACAGCTTAGTATGATCCATCCGGCTCAGCTTAAGCCTGACACGGTTGTTGCTAAAGATGGAAGTGGGAATTGCACTACCATTAATGAAGCATTGAACTTCATGCCTCGTGTTGTACAACAAGTTCTAGTAGAGGATTCAATTCCTCCTTCTCATTAATTAGTAAGTACCCTTTTATCTATAAAAAAAAACTTCATAATTTTATTTTTGATTTATTTATTTTCTTTTTGTTTGTTGTATTTTTAATGATTTTACTTCAATAGATTCTAATTCTGTACATGTTTAAACTATAAAATTTTATAATAATTATTTTGTATTATTATTCTTTTTTTTTTTTTTGAAAAAAAAGTGGGTTTATGAATTGTCATGACTAGACCTATATGCACAATATGAAACTAAATCAAACCCAGAATTAAATCTATCAGATTCTTCAAACAAAATAAATTAACCAATTACAATATAAATGATATGGACACTACCAAAATAAAGACAAATCAAATTCCAAAATCAAATTAAATGAAGCAGGGTTAAAGGGCTGACGAGGGCAGAACCATGACCGGCTACAAATTCAGAAATCACTTTTGAATAACAGAAACAAACAACTACAACAACAACAGATTTAACAAATCCAACAGCAAATCAGCATATTAACTTCCGAAATTTCTATCTTTATCTTTTCCTTTATTTTCTTTTAAAAAGCTGATATTCTCTCTCTCTCTCTCTCTCTCTCTCTCTTAACATAAGAATGAGAATTATTATTGATATGGAAATTACTAAAAATACAGTGACTCAATATAGGTGGCATGGAATGCTCCCATACCATATCTACATCAATACAGATACTATATTTGGCTCAGAAACGAGCCACAGTATTTTTACTATGCCTAACCAAAAAAAAAAAAAGATACATTCTTCATATTATTTAGTTGGTGGAACACAAGCAAGAATATCATTCTCTACTCTTGAAAAAGACTAAGTATTTAAAACTCAAATAATATTGAGACAGTTTAGCGCAACAATATCCATAGAAAAATTATTTGTTAAGGCCGCTGAGACACTGTAAAACAGAGCCAAGCATTTAGTGGTTAGAGAAATTGATATTATCTTTATATTTTTAGGAAAGATAATACAGAAATTCAGTAAACAACCATTTTACCCTTACGGTAGTAAGGAGTTTGAGGATCAACCTTGGTTTAGGGATCTATGTGAACAAAGATGAAATAAAAGAGGCTTACATGCCACAAATTACAAATAGTTGGTTTGTTTTAACAAAAGGAAACAACAAAATCTTTTAGAAGAATATCCCTTTAATTTATTTTAAAAAATGTATGGTAGAAATAGTATTTCAGTAATTAGGATTCTACGGTGATTTTAATCTCGTTTCATATGAGCTTCAAAGAATATGAAGTGGTAGATATTTAGTATATACTCAAAAAACTTTTTATAATTTATGGAAATTAAGGCTCTTCACCTAATTTTAAATGAGGGAAAGGAACTTTAAGGCCTTGATATCTAACAAAAAAGAACTAAGAGTTCCTTGTCAATTAACAAATTTTATCGAATTTCCCTCTCAATTGCTCTACTTCACAATAAACAATGTTCGTTCACTTAAGCTAGATTATGTAATTTTAAAGTAACTTCTCTCTTTGAAAAACTCTCTTAAAAAACCCTAAACTACGTTAACCGTGCCACCCCCCAAAATTTAGATCTCCGCTAGAGAGGGGGCTTTGGCCCCTCTCCGACAGACAATAACCATCCCTTTCTCTTAGTTTCTATTTTACTCTCTTTTAGTTTTTTTTTATTTTTTTATTTTACAACAAATAAACTGTGCATAACCTCACCCTTTCAGCCTCAGGCTTGCCAGTGAACAGCACTTCATGTTTTAGCCTCCGTGCACGACCCCTGTGACGCGCAGACGAGACCACCAATCACTGACCATGGATTTTTGGCCACCAACACTATTGGACATCCATCCAAATAACAATTTTTTGGCGCTTACCACAAGTCGTCATCGTCTCCACTGCTGGGCAGCAACTAATGTTAACAGAGCAAACCGCACACCGACAACAGCTTAGCCTCTTCGTCGGTTAGGACACTTTTTTTGGGCGACTAACCAGTCTTGAATGGCCCTTGTGGGTTTAAAGCTTTTATTTTCCTATTGGCTTTATTTAGGATTGTAATAGTAGTGCTAGGTTAGTATTAGATGGTTGTAATAGTGTAGTGTGGTGTGTTATATTGACTTCATGTGAGAAAATTTTTGTCTTTTCTATAGAGGAGTTTTTGTCCCTCCTACATGAGAGTAGTCTATTCCCTCCTACAATATAGTAAGTTGTCCCTTTTATGAGATGGTAGGCTTTTTCCTTCTACGAGAGGTATTCCCTCTTACGAGATGCATTCCCTCCTACAAGATGGTAGATCACCTTATTTAAGGGTAATAGTTTCTATTAAAGAATTGATATGTTCTCTCTATAAGAGAGTAATAGTTCCGGACAAGTCATAATAGATCTATTTTATTCTTGTATAGCATTCTGATAATTTTTTAATTTTATATCAAAAGGCCTACATTATAATATTAATGGTTTACAACATTTTAATATTTAAATAATCTATTTATCTATTTGAACAAAATTTAGTTTTAAACATTCAATAATACATGGCATAATTTGTTTTTTTTACATGGACTACACTAAATTATCTTATTTGTGCATTTTTAAATTAAGAATAATAAAATAATTTACTGAAATTTAAATTTTTAAAGAAAAGTTGTAATTGGTCGCGGCGACTAATTGATGTGATTGGCAACGATGGTGAATCAACTTATAATTACGCAATAATTAAGTGATTTAAAAACAATTAAGTCAAAAGAGTGGCAAATGTGGTAAAAATTGTGGTGCTCACTATAAAGTAATTGATTTACTACCTTCATTAAGTAGATAACTAATCCACGACTCTTATGTTGGTAATGATGCACTGAACGGCGTTATAGTGATTGCTATCCTTCTTAATACATTTAACACTCAGATATTTTTCTGTTGAAAATATTCCCATCATCATGCGAAGCATTAAACCAGGAGTCTAACAATATTATCGGTAAGTTGATCCATCGTCAATTGGCTGATGGTTGATGATAACTAGGTGACAATAGCTTGATCGGTTGATGATGATGACCACGTGGCAATAGCTGGCTACTCGATTTAACTAGCTTTTTTATTTTTTATAATTAAATTTATATTATAATATTTGATTAAAAATAAAAGAAATAAGCACATTGGTGCAAGTTGATTAGTAAGTTAAAAACAGAAATAATAAAAAGAAAAGTAAAAAAAAAAATCAACCACAAAACGTTATAATCCATTCATTCTATTAACAATGAGGATATTTGGTTCAGATTGCATTGATTTAAATTGGAAGGTTTCTCCAGAAATCAGTTTTATCTTCTATTTTTGGAGGAACTAAATGAGAAACTAGAAAACCCTATTGCTTTCTTTCTGTTAACCTCAAAATTTCCAACTAATATAACAATTTTCTTTTTAAACCATTTTTTTTTGTTCTTCTCTCTTGTAAATTAAAAGAAAATTAAAACACTCCACCATAGACCACCGGCTTCTACACTCTCTTACTTTGCAAATTTCAATCCAGCAACTCATAACTTAAATTCTCAAACTAAATATAAAGATAAATATATAGTGATTTTATTATAGATTTTTTTTATTCTTCCTTATTTGAACATCAAAGATGCGTTTTGAAGATGATCAGAAAATTAGGAAGAGGGAGATCGCCATTTTGATGTCTCTGGTCATCTTCCTGGTTGCCATGGTGATCATTGCCAAGCTCGCCATTGTCTACCGTCGTGAAACTGGAAAAATCAAAGTACCAGCTTCAAAGAAAGCCATCGAATTCATTTGCCAACCAACAGATTACAAACAACAATGTGTCGAGGAACTCCAAACAGAGGCGGGAAACACGACGGACACCAAAGAACTCATTAGGGCTGCATTTCAAGTCGCCAAGAAACATGTTATAGAAGCTGCAAAGACATCAACAACATTAAGAGAGCTTGAGAAGATCCGAGAGCGAACCTGGCTCTGCAGGGCTGCATAGAATTGATGGAAGAAGCAATTGAGGATCTCCAACGCTCGTTCGATGAAATGGGAAAGTTTGAAGTTATCAAAATTGGTCCAATGGCTGATAATTTGAAAACTTGGCTAAGTGCTACAATTACATACCAAGAAACTTGCCTTGATGGGTTTGATTTCGAAAACATGACAAGCGAAGCTGGAGAGAAAATGAGGAAGGCATTGAAGACATCAATGGAGCTTAGTATCAATGCTATTGCAATGGTGAACAAAATGGATTCGCTGCTTGGACAATTAGACACTAAAAGTACAAATACGGGCATCCATCGCCGCCTTCTTGGGAATTACTATCAAGTTGCTTGGCCATGGCGATTCGCATCCATCTTGGCTTGACTCTGGAAACCGTAGACTGCTTAGTGTGATCGACCCGGCTCAGCTTAAGCCTGACATTGTTGTTGCTAAAGATGGAAGTGGGAATTGCAGTACCATTAATGAAGCATTGAGCTTTATTCCCAAGAAGAGTAATAAGACTACTACAATTTACATCAAGGAGGGGATCTATCATGAGAAAGTTTTTATCAATAGGTCGATGGCTCGTGTGTTCATGGTAGGTGATGGTGCCTATAAGACAAGAATCAGTGGAAGATTGAACTACGTCGATGGCACACCCACTATGCAAACCGCGACAGTCAGTAAGTGTTATCCTATATCATTGAAACTTTAACTATTAACATCTTCCAATGTTTTGAAATTAAACAATCAATTTGAATTGACTATTTTTTTTTTTTTCCGAAGTAACTCTCGTCAACTAGTCCTATGTTAATATGAATTGTTAGCAGAATTTCACTTATTAATTAAATGAATAGATATAATAAAATAAGAACATTCCCTTCATATGATTCCTTGTACATGGGCGAATTTGCTAAAAGAACTTCCATTGATTGGTTAAAAAAGCTTTTATATCCAATTTCTTAGTTTTTCGTTCACGTAAAAATAATGAATTAGGATCTTGAAGATCCTCTATGAATTTGAGCTCATATGAGATAGTAGTTATTTTTATCTGTCATATCCAAGACTCTCTTTTCAAGTGTACTTTTTTAGTAATTTTCAAAAGAGGCTAATACAGCATAATTGAACTAGTTCATACAATAAATAACTTTATATCCCATTTACTCGGACTTAAAGCTGACATTTTCTCATCTAATTTAGCTAAGAATGCTAAACATTTCATGGACTCAGGTGTTCTCGGAGAGTTCTTCATGGCTATAAACATTGGCTTCGAGAACTCAGCTGGACCACGGAAACATCAGGCTCTGGCATTAAGAGCCGATGCTGATATGTCAATCTTCTACAACTGCTCAATGGACGGCTACCAAAACACACTCTATGCCCACGCTAACCGCCAATACTATCGAGACTGCACCATTTCGGGCACAATTGATTTTGTCTTCGGCGACGGCTCGGCCCTCTTCCAAAATTGTACATTAGTCGTCCGAAGGCCCCAGAAGAACCAGCATTGCATTGTCACAGCTCAGGGCCGCAACGTCATCCACCAGTCGACAGCCATCGTTATCCATAACAGCTCCATTGTTGCTGATCCTCAGTACTACCCCTTCAGGAACATAATCAAGTCATATCTCGGACGGCCCTGGAGAATGTACTCAAGAGCTGTGATAATGGAGACTTTTATTGATGATTTGATTCAGCCTGAGGGCTGGCTGCCATGGAAAGGCGAATTCGGGATCGATACTTGTTTCTACACAGAGTATAATAATTATGGTCCTGGCGCAAACAAGACAGGGCGTGTGACTTGGAAAGGTGTTAAAAATATTAATAACTTAGAAGCTATGGAGTTTACAGCAGGAAAGTTTCTTGATGGCAATGCCTGGATAAAACCTAGCGGAGTGCCGTATAGTTCAGGTTTTATCACTCAATGAGTGAAAGAGAGTATTGCAAGTGAAGTCTGCCAAGTCAGCAATGGGGGTGCCAAGTGCCAAGTCAGCAACACGTTAATTATCAGCTGTCAAAAGTCTGTTACAGTTGTCAAAGTTTGTTAGGAGTTTGTTGGAGGGTTAAAGAGTTTCCCGCCAAAACTTAACAGCTTAGATTAGTTGAGTATTGTGTACTACTGTAACTATAAAAATAGCACTCTCTTATTGTAATTCATAAGCTGAAAAAGATTTCTGAAGTATCTTCATTAGAATTCCTTCTTTTAGTCTAAGTTTCTGTTTGCTTTAACTTTCCAGGAGAATTACATCTCATCCTCATTTTTCTTTAAAATCTTTCAATGAGGAACGAATTGACCACAAGCAATATAAGTAGTGAATTTATAGGAAAATTTATGCTAAATGTATGTCATTAATTAGGGTTCTTGCAATGTTTAATTCTATTTTTATGTGCTTCAGTGAAGATGCATTTTTAGATATTTAGTGTAGTCCCGCTATTTTTTGCAATTTAAGGCTCCTATTTTGACACAGATTAATGCCCTTCACCTAACTAATTTACACACCATCCATTCAAATTCAAATTCTAGCAACAAACTAATGTGATTGTCAAGCAGTAAATTAGAGCCAATTTAGCAACCCATGCAACAGAACACAAAGATGATGAGAAAGAATTCATATATGGAGGTGATGAGTTATAGGAAAAAGAAAAATTTAATTTAATGGTGAAGATGAAGGAGTATCTTAAATAGGATAAGAATTAATGTATGCACCGACAAAGGAAAATGAAACTCAAGAGTCACAACATCTTCAAAACTAGGGCTCGGTATTATTGGTCACATCTCAAAAGTGATGTCGAGAAGTTCATGAAGCGTTGTTATACATGCCAAAAAAAACTGAAGGCCATGCAAAAAACTTTGGGTTATACAATTCTCTTTCTATTTCACAGGCTCCTTTTCGGAGATTTATCTATGAAATTCATTATAAGGTTTTTATGTACCAAACACGGATTGAATTTCATTTTTGTGGTTCTAGGTTTTTTTTTCCAAGAAATATTTTCCATATAAAAATTTTTTTAGTACTAGTCAGATTGCTTAACTTTTCTTCAAAGAAGTAGTTTGCATGCATGGATTATCAAAGACTATTGTATCTGTAGAAGCAGAAGCACTCAAACGAGCAATGTTATCTAAATAATATAATGTAAAAAATAAATAATTAAGAAATTAGAGAGAAAAAAGTAGAAGAAGAACACACATCATTTATGTAGTTTGACAGCTTACTTACGTTCACGACGGATCAAGATCAGGCTCTCTTATTATTGAATCTCAAGATACTCATAAAATATATTTTTTTACAAGAAAGACTTAAAAGTAATTACTCTCTCTTGTAATCAAGGGATTTTCTCTCACTAAAAATCACAAAGTATGCTTTGATCACTAAGATCTCATAAAGATATGTTTGCAAGCTAATAGAGAGCCTTTATATAGGCTTTAGGACGAACTACGTTTATTTTAAACGTCTAGGAGTTGTCTTAGGGAGTCTTGGAACAAGTGGGAGTCGAAACCAAAATTGAAAAACTTATTCCGCGCTGGGCTCGCGATCAGGCTCTGTTTTAGGTGCTACAACGGCCACAACCTAGAGCGGCGGTGCCCACGCTTGGGCACTGTCACTTGCATCTTTCATCTCATTTCGTGTCTATCTTCGATCCTCGCATACCTAACGTATCTGGATTGCTCTCTAAATTATATTCGGATAATTTTTTATCAACTTTCTCACAAATCTCTTCCTCTATTCAAAATCATTTACAAAGTAACTCAATCTTCCATCTCTGCATATTCTGTCACCCTCACATAGTAGTGACTCCGGTTAAGTTCTTGCATAGAATGAACTTAACCGAGGGCAGTGGCTTAGTCAATATGTCAGCAAGATTTTCAGATGACGTTATCTTTGTAGGACTAACTTCACCACTTTGGACAATCTCTCGAATGTAATGGACTGACACATCAATATGTTTAGACCTCTCGTGAAATACTTGATGCTTGCTTAGGTGTATGGCATTGTAGCTATCACAATACACACCGGTGTTCACATCTTCAGCAACCATTACCTCAGTACATATAACTTTCAACCACATTGTCTCCTTAATAGCTTCACTAACAACTATGTACTCTACCTTTGAGGTAGATAATGCAACCATATGCTGTAAAACTGATCTCCAACATACTACACCCAAACACTGTGAATACGTAACCCATCAACGATCTTCTTTAGTTTAGATCACTTGTATAATATGAGTCTATGTATCCTCTTACCATAACACTGTTGTCCTCATCCCTTTTATACATCAACCCGTGATTTGACGTCTCCTTGAGATATCTCAAAATTCACTTGACTACAAACCGGTGATCCTTATTCGAATTTGTCATATATCTACTCATTACACTCACAGTCTGTGCTATGTCTGATCTTGTGCAAACTATTGCATACATAAAGCTCTTCACAGTGCTTGCATACAATACTTTACTCGTCTATAGTTACTCATCTTTGAATACCAACTACTGTACTGCTGAAAATTTGAAATGCATGACCAAAGGAGTAGAGACAGTCATTGTGTTGGACATACCAAAATTATGTAGAATTTTGAATATATATCGCCATTGAGATAAGAAGATAACATCTCTTATTTTTCTCATAATATTCATACCCAATATCCTCTTTGTTGCTCCAAAATTTTTCATCTCAAACTCTTTACTCAACTGTTTCTTGAGTTTTGATATCTCTTCCATGTTCTTATATGTGATCAATATATCATTGACGTATAGAAGCAAATAAATCATCCCACAACTTAAGTTCATAAAGTATATACATCAATCATACTTACTCCTACTAAAGCCACAAGTCATTATAAACTCATCAAATCCCTATACCACTATCTAGGTGATTGCTTTAACCCATATAATAACTTATTTAGCAAATAAGCATGATCTTTTTTTTTTCAGAATCTCAAACCCTTACGACTGTGCTATGTATATCGTCTCTTCAAGTTCTCCATGCAGAAAAGCTATCTTTACATCCATCTACTCTATCTATAAATTAAGGTTTACACACATAGTTAAGAAAATTCTAATGTATGTATACTTGACAATTAGAGAAAATATCTCATGAAAGTCAACTCCCTCTCTCTGAATAAAATCTTGTGCAACTAACCTAGCCTTGAATCTCGTAGGCTCTATCTTCAGTATCCCCTCCTTCACTTTATATACGCACTTGCACCTAACTAGTTTCTTTTAAGATCTCTCCACTAGCTTCTAGGTATTATTTTTCCTAAGAGAACTAATCACTTCTTCCATGGCTTGCTGTCATTCATTCTTGTTTTCACTCTTCATAGCCTCACAATATGTTCTAGGCTCATCAAACTTAAGAGTGTAAGTAAAATTAAAAGCGTAAGCAACTAAATTTGTACGCACTTGCACCTAACTAGTTTCTTTTAAGGTCTCTCCACTAGCTTCTAGGTATTATTTTTCCTAAGAGAACTAATCACTTCTTCCATGGCTTACTGTCATTCATTCTTGTTTTCACTCTTCATAGCCTCACAATATGTTCTAGGCTCATCAAACTTAAGAGTGTAAGTAAAATTAAAAGCGTAAGCAACTAAATTTGCTTGTGCATACCTAATTAGTGGGTTAATGTTTCTCATTAATCTGTTTCTGGCTAACTGATACTCTTTAAGTCCCATCTCAGGAGGTCTAGTCTTTCCTTGGGTGGACTTAGAGGAACTCGCCGGTGTTCTTGGTTCATCTCTAAGGATTTCCTTATTGAAGTGCTAATCTGGGGGCATATTAGATCTACTCTCAGACTCCACTTCAACTTTTATTGACTCAGGTGCTGAATCTTCCTTGGATACAAGTTCTTCTTTCTCATCCTTTTGGGAGGCTTTCAGCATTATCATCTCATCGAACATTATGTCACAGCTTATGATACTCCTTGGTGGTGTCAACTCTCTACACCACACTTTGTATCTTTTCACTCATTCGGGATACCCTATGAATACCCCTTTGATATTTTAGGTTTTAATTTTTCCTCCTTAACATGTACAAAGGTAAGGCAACCAAATATTTTGAGGTGGTCATACTTGGGAGGGTTGCCAAACTATTTCTCTTCTGGCATCTTGAAATCAATTGCTGAAGAGCGACTTCTATTAATCAAATAAGTTGCAGTCACTACAGCTTCTTTCCAAAATGTCTTGAACATCTTTGCATCGGTAAGCATGCATATAATCTTTTCAAGTAGAGTCTTATTCATCCTCTCAGCTACACTATTCTACTGCAGTGTTGATCTTATTATTCTATGTCTTGCAATCTCATGCTTGGCACAAAACCTATCAAACTCTTGATTGCAAAACTCGATGTCACTATCAATTTTCAGCCTCTTCACCCTTCTCAACAAGAGCTTTTCAAGTATTGAACACATCAAATACTTGATATTTACTCTTCAATACATAGACCTACAGCTTCTTTGAATAGTCATCAATCAAGCTGAGAAAATACCTAACACCACCACGAGTAGCTGTTTGAGTTAGTCCCCAAAAATCTGAGTATATGTAGTCAAGAGTCTCCTTAGTCTAGTACTCGCTCATACTATACTTCACCCTATGTACTTTCCCAAGCATACAATGTTCACAAAACTCTAATGGTTGGAACTTATCCTTAATAAACGTCTTTTGACTAAATAACTCCTTTAAGTTTCTCTCGCCTAAATGTGCCAGTCTAAGATGCCACAACTTGGTTTGCATATTCTCATCATCGACAGAGAATAATGCAGAAATACTCACAATTTTACCCTTAAATACATAAACACCTTTATGCTTTTCTCCTCTCATTACCACCATGAAACCTTTTAATACTCTTAAAATTTCTTCGTCAATCCTGATGGAACATTTATTCTGGTCTAAAGTCCCTAGTGCGATCAAGTTCCTCTTGAAGTCAGAAACATACCTAAAATCTATCAACTTTCTCACTCACTTATCATGCAGCCTAAGTTTAATACTACCAATTTCCATCATCTGACACACAATATTATTACCCATTAACATCTTACCACCACTAATAGGCTAGAAATTTATAAACTAAGACTTGTGTGAGTACATATAAAATGTACAACAGAATCAAGAACTTATTATTCGGCATTTTTACTATCAGTAGTGACGAGTATCTTTGCGTTGTTGTAGCTATCATCATAAGCAAACGCAGCATCCATTTTCTTCTTGTCTTGTCCTTTCTTCTTTGGATAGTTCTTTATGAAGTGTCCCTCTTTCTTGTAGTAAAAGCACTTCTTAGAAGTTCTAGACTTCGATCTTTAGCCTTTTTTTCCTTCCATCTCTATATGAGAATCTTCCTCTTACAGATAGAGTTTTTGTATTGTCCTCGATTTATTTTTTTAATAACTTTGAGTTTAATTGTGATTTTATATCGTTTATCGTTAAACTCTCTCTGCCGTAGAAAAATATATCAACAAAACTCTCATAACTTTTGGGAAGTGAACTTAGCAGGATAATTACCATATCTTCATCTTCTATCTTGATGCTGATAGACTTAAGATCAAGAATGATCTTATTGAAGGTGTCTATATGATCTTTCATCGGCGTCCCCTTTGACATGGACAACTGATACAGCTTCTTCTTTATAAGTAATATGTTAGCCAATGATTTTTGTATATAAAGGGATTCAAGCTTCTTCCAAAGACCAATCGTTGTCGTTTTACCTGCTACTTCTTTTAGTACTTAATTGCTTGATGATAGAACGATTATGCTGTGAGCTTTTTCTTGAATGTCCCTTCTTTCTACCTTAGCTTTAGATGACTCTGACGTCTTTTCTTCTTCACTAGACGGAGCTGTAGTCTCCTCTAATGCCAAGCCTAACCATAGACTCACTAACAACGCCTTAACCTTCATCTTCCATAGATTGAAGTTATTCGTCCCGTTGAATTTCTCTATCTCATACTTAGGTGTAGCTATGTTTACTCAAAACCTGATACCATTTTGTAGAAGCAGAAGCACTCAAACGAGCAATATAACCCAAGTAATATTATGCAAAAAAATAATTAATTAAGAAACTAGAGAGAGAAATGTTGAAGAAGAACACAAAAAATTTACATAATTGGTAACTTGCCTACGTCCACAGTGGATCAAGATCACACTCTCTTATTATTAAATCTCAATGCACTCACAAAGTATGCCTTTTACAATAAAGACTCACAAAATAATCCATCTCTCTTGCAATCAAGAGGTTTTCTCTCACTAAGAATCACAAAGTATGCTTTAATCACAAAGATCATAAAGATATATTTACAAGTCAATAAAGAGCCTTTATATAGGCTTTAGGATGACCTAGGTTTACCCTAAATATGTGAGAGTCGTTTTAGAGAGTCTTGAAACAAGTGGAAGTTGAAACCAAAATTGGAAAACTTATTCTGCACTGGGCACTGCGGGGTTAGGACTTTCCCACCTGGGTGTTGCGGCGCTGGGCACCTGGCTCCATGGTGCTCAAGCTTTATTTTAGGCGCTGCGACTCCCATGCTTGGGCACCATCACTTACGTCTTTTGTCTTCTTTCGCGTCCATCTTTATCCTCGTATACCCAATCTATTTGGCTTGCTCTCCAAATCATATCTTGATAATTTTTAATCAAATTTCTCATAATGGAGAGGATTGTTAAGGAAGCAAATAAAGTCCCACATTAGAAAGAAATTAGAAAGATCATTGGTATATAAAGAGTGAACTGTATCTCTATTAATATGAGGCATTTTGGGTAGAGTTCAAGAGCAAAACCATGAGGGCTTATGCCCAAAGTGGACAATATCATACCAATGTGGAGATATGTGTAGTTTATGAATTCCTTACAAGTGGTATCAGAGTCGTGCCTCGAAGTTAGTCATGTAGAAGAAATCCTCGATGCCGAACAAAAAGGTGGTTAGCTTGGTAATGCTCGGTTTGCGATAGAATTTGTTGTTAAACTCTATGAATAGGCCTTGGTGTGCTCTTAGGCATCACATAAGGCATGTCCTCTCGATGCAGTAATGCAGGCTTCACGTAAGGTTTGTCTCATAATGCAATAATAAGGAGTTGATCTAATATAGTGAGCTCTTGAGGTAGGCGGTACTCTGGGCTTCACATAAGGTGTGCTCCCACAACGTAGTGAAAATAAGTTGAAGATAAGTATCAAAAAAAGAGTGAGATCTTTCTATGTAGAAGATAGATTGATGAAATATCGTTTGAGTAGAGGCTTAATAGTCCTTTATTTAAGGGGATAATTGTTAAGGAAGCAAATAAAGTCTCACATTAAAAAGAAATGGGAAGATCATGGGTATATAATGAGTGAATTATATCTTTATTAGTGTAAGGCCTTTTGGATAGAGTTTAAGAGTAAAATCATGAGAACTTAGACCTAAAACGAATAATATTGTACCAATATAAAGATATGTATAATGTTTATGGACTCTTTATAGTATCCAATTGTGACAACAAGTCCTTTATTCATTTTTTTGGTGTAATTTATTGAAAAGATTAAATATGCCATTGCAATACAATAGTATATTATTCACAATGGGCAAATTAAAATTGTAAATCCAATATTAGGCAACACTCTATGTAATTTGACACCAAAAAAATCCCAAACTACAGGATGTCATACTTTACCTCAACCAAACTTCGCCTACAACAGTAAGCCAAATCGCTTAAGTGAAAAATCAGCTTTGAAGATTGTCTATATTTTAGTATCGCCTACAACAATAAGCCAAATCGCTTAAGTAAAAAATCAGCTTTGAAGATTGTCTATATTTTAGTATCTTTGCATGCTGTAGACTTGGTTCCTTTGCTCAAGCTTCTCAGTATGAACTATATCTCTAATCATATAGTAGGGAGAGTATCCAACATCCATAATGGCATTAAGAATAAATTAGAAAAAGCTACAAACAAATACAAGGTTATTGTAGATAACCTTTCCGTTTGTGAGTACAACAAGCTCAAATAAAAGAAGATTGACCTTTTCCTTTCTTACAAAAATTAATGATACTGCTTATGTGGCTGATCTTTCCTATAATTATACAATTTCACATGTTTTTAATGTTCAAAATCTACCCAAATAATATGGTCTTGATGCGTTATCACTTACCTAATTCACTCGAGGACGAGTTCTTTCAAGAGGAGGAGAATTGATTCAAGAAATTAAAGTCTAACTAGAAGTCCTTATATTATTTTGATTTCTTATTTAGTTTGTTTTAGATAAAAATTCTGTCTTATTGAATTGGATAATTTTTTCTCTCTTAGTAGGATTAGTACTAAATTATTAATATAGATAAGCTTGTCGTACTCAAAATTTTTATTCATTTAACTATTAATAAGATTTTAATATATTTCTCAATTGAGTTATCTTACTCTTTGTAAATATTTTATTTCGTGGATGTGAAATGTAAGTTAGAACGATATTTAGTATCACTTGTGTATTGTGTTCATATTGTTGAATTTTGTCGAATCTCCCACATTCATAAAGAAACGAAAAATAAAAATAAAATATGTGACAATTGCATGATATTGCCATATCAATTTGTATAAGAGTTTATATATGTAGTATTTTATATGTATATATATATATATATATTTCTTTTATAATTTTAGCCTGATCCAATATTTTAACGATAATTAGGTTAATAAAGCACAACTTTTAATCTGTAAATTCATCTCATTTTTAATTTATTATTGGGAAGCTTGAAAATTTTCATCAAAAAGTTCAAATTGAATATTAATTTTTATTTAGAAGAAGTGGGATATATAAAATCTTATTTGAGGAATTATTAACATATTATTTATATATATAATTATAAATATAAATTTTCTCTCTAAATATATTATTTCAACATAATTCGTCAGCAAACATTAAGTCAAGATCCAAGTAAAGAACACTTATTTCACCTAATAAGCATTAAGTGCATCTATTATAGAAATAATATAAAGAGCTTATCCAACTTTGTATTCTTGTAAATGTAGGATAGACAATTCAGGCTATTCATACGTACACAAAAAAATTTATCGATTTTACTTTCTTTTCATGATTAATTTAAATGTTATTAAAAAAAAGGCTTAACAAGTTACTAAATAGAAGCAAAGGTAGTTAGATATTTTTGTTGTCAAACTTCGAGAGGTGCAAGGGCAGAATTTAAATTTAAAGTGAGAGACCAAATGTTAAAATTAAAAATTATATTTGAATTAAAATTTAATTATATAAAAATTTTAATATCAAACTTAAAATCTTAAAAAAGTCAAATTATAAAAATATTTATTTTAAAAAAAGTCCACCTGAGTGTACGTAGTCCAATTGTTCTTTGATGTAATGAATAAGAGTAGGTATTACTCTTCGGATGAGATTAAATGTATTTTAGAGCAGATCATCCCACAATGAACGAAAGAAAAAATCTTAAAAAACAATAGTGTCTACAAGTGTATTTATGGGAATCAATTCTAATTGTATTCAAATAAGATAAATAACTTTAAGTTTTAATAAACTAAAATAATAAAAAAAATGAATTAAATACAAAAACCAATAACAAGTTGAACTAAAAGAAATATATATATATATACACGATATATTTAATAAGAATAAAAAATCTAAATCTTCCTTCATTAATATGGGTACAAGAAAGTTAAAAATTCATATTACCATTTAGAAAAGTTTAAACATCATGCTCTTGGTGAGATGATGTAATAAATTAATTTAAAAGTTATAAGATGTTATCACGTGCTTAATCATATTTCAATTTGACGAAAAGGTTTTAGTAAAGAAATTTAAAGCACCATGACTTAAAATAAAATTTTATAGGGAAAGTTATTCACGACCTCTTTGAGAGAATATGTAATCACATTTACCTCTCTTTATGTTTCAAAAAATATTCTATTATCCTTTTTTTTTTTGAGTGGTTGTGGATCACTTAGAAAAAAAAAAGTTCAAATTAGTAATTAAAGTTTAGTTAAATTATTTAATCAATTCTTATATATATTTTTTAATACTATAACAATGTACTAGTAATTATAGTTAAAAGTTTATCAAGACATATACGTTGAGACCCAATTTACAAATTAGGCCCAACAAAAACTAAATTTATGTCATTAAAAATCAAAGAAATCTACCTTTACTCATGCATAAAAGGGAACTAAAACCTTGACCAATAAATTGAGAGTCAAGACTGCCACGACTTGACCCAAAGCCAATTATGATATTTTCTTAAAATCTTGATTAATCCCTTTTATTGAAAAAAAATGATGTTTAATATACACTTTTAGAGGTTTGTGAGGTTAATTTGATCAAATATAAAAATTATTTATTATGATTACACTGTCACCTTAAAAAATGTACATCATATATTATTTTTTTAACAGTAATAACTAGCAAAGGTATTTAAAAATATATATAAAAACTAACTAATTCAAAAAACTTCAAACTGAACTGGCAATGTCTTAAAAAAGAAATAGTACCAATAAAGAGTAACAAATTGTTTTGAACTTAGAGAGATAAATGGTGATTAAAAATTTTCAGAAGGACAGATGGTAACTTCTCAATTTAATGTAACACCATGAGAACACAACCAAATTTGAGTATTTGACATCGGTCTAAATTGCAAGGTTACTACATAACAACAATTTCATCTTCTATTTTCGGAGAAATTAAATCAGAAAGTTGAAACTCCTTCATCTTCTTTTCTATTAGCCTCCAAATTTCCAACTGATATAACCAAAAAAAAAAATTATAAATCATTTTCTTTCTTCTTCTCTATTATAAATTAAAAGAAAATTAACACACTCCACCAAGAGGCTTTAGAAGCCGGCGGACACATACAATTTTTTATTTTATTTTTTCTTCCAAATTTGAAATCAAAGATGGCTCAGGGGGAGAATCAGAGAGCTGGGAAGAGGAGGGTTGTTGTTATGGCGTCATTCACCATCTTCCTGGTTTCCACGGTTGGCCTTGCCACCTTCTCAGTTATCCGAAGTCGTCATCATCAAAAAAGCAAAGCTGATGATACTGCCCGTGCTCGAGTCAGTACAGCTTCAAGGAAGGCCATTATTTCCGTTTGCCAATTAACAGATTACAAACAACAATGTGTCGAGAACCTCCAGGCAGAGGCGGGAAACACGACGGACCCGAAAGAGCTCATTAGGGTTGCATTTAAAGTCGCCAACAAACATGTTGTAGAAGCTGCAAAGACATCAACAGCATTATTAGAGACTGAAAAGGATCCGAGAGCGAACCTGGCTCTCCAGGGCTGCAGAGACTTGATGGGTGAAGCAATTGAGGATCTCCAACGCTCGTTCGATGAAATGGGAACGTTTGAAGGTAGCAAAATTGGTCCAATGGCTGATGATTTGAAAACTTGGATAAGTGCTACAATTACATTTCAAGAAACTTGCCTTGATGGGTTTGATTTCAAAAACATGACAAGCGAAGCTGGAGAGAAAATGAAGAAGGCATTGAAGACATCAATGGAACTTAGTATCAATGCTATTGCAATGGTGAACAAAATGTCTTTGCTGCTTGCGTCATTGGACACTGAAAGTGAAAGTACGGGCAGCCATCGCCGCCTGCTTGAAAGTAACTACCAAGTTCTTGGCCATGGGGATTTATATCCGGAATGGATTACTCGCCATCTTCTTCAAGGTAATGTTGCAGTGCTCGCCCATGGCGATTTGTATCCATCTTGGCTTGATTCTGGCCACCGTAGACTGCTTAGTTTGATCGATCCCCCTCAGCTTAAGCCTGACGTTGTTGTTGCAAAGGATGGAAGTGGGAATTGCACTACCATTAATGAAGCATTGAGCTTTATTCCCGAGAAGAGTAATAAGACTACTACAATTTACATCAAGGAGGGGATCTATGAAGAGAAAGTTTTTATCAATAGGTCGAAGTCTAATGTGTTCATGGTTGGTGATGGTGCCTATAAAACAAGAATCACTGGTAGATTGAACAAAGTCGATGGCACACCCACTATGCTAACCGCGACCGTCAGTAAGTGTTATATAGCTACGTGATTAAAACTTAATGATGAACATTTTACTAACTTACTAATTCAGTTAGTTCATACCATTTCAATAACTTTATATCCCATTTACTTGGATTAAAAACTGATGTTTTCTCATCTAAATTTACAAACAATGCTATAAATTTTATGAATTCAGGTGTTATGGGAGAGTTCTTCATGGCCAAAAACATCGGTTTTGAGAACTCAGCTGGACCAGAGAAACATCAAGCTGTTGCATTAAGAGTCGCTGCCGATAAGTCAATCATTTACAATTGTTCAATGGACGGCTACCAAGACACACTCTATGCCCACGCCAAGCGCCAATACTACCGAGACTGCACCATCTCAGGCACTGTTGACTTTGTCTTCGGCGACGGCTCGGCCCTCTTCCAAAATTGTACATTTGTCGTCCGAATGCCCCAGAATAACCAGCGATGCATTGTCACAGCTCAGGGCCGCAACGTCATCCACCAGTCGACAGCCATCGTCATCCATAACAGCTCCATTGTTGCTGATCCTCAGTACTACCCCTTCAGGAACATAATCAAGTCATATCTCGGACGGCCCTGGAGAATGTACTCAAGAACTGTGATAATGGAGACTCTCATTGATGATTTGATTCAGCCTGAGGGCTGGCTGCCATGGAAAGACGAATTCGGGATCGATACTTGTTTCTACACAGAGTACAATAATTATGGTCCTGGTGCAAACAAGACCGGGCGTGTGACTTGGAAAGGTGTTAAAAATATTAATAGCTCAGAGGCTATGGAGTTTACAGCAGGAAAGTTTCTTGATGGCGATGCTTGGATAAAACCTAGCGGAGTGCCGTATAGTTCAGGTTTTGTCACTCAAGAAACAATTAATTAAAGAACATTGTATAGTTGTAGTATAGTTTATAAGAAAATATATTCTAAACAAAAATATTTCCCTGGAGTTCTCCAATGTATTAATCTTATTTCATATGTGCCTCGTTTTAAAGGCTTATTCTTACCCATAACTAACACCCTTGACCTAATTATAGAAATTCTAGTGATTAAAGTATTTGATAAACAACACCCCATAACTAATAAGATTTAAATTTTTGACCCACGAAAAAATTAGTTTATGTCTCATAAAAGCTCCGATCTTCATCGTAGTAGAAAAATATATAAATCATCTTCTTGTCGATCATAAAGCTTAAAACTCCTTTTTAACAAAGCAAAGAGATGAATTATCAAAGGCAAATTAAGCTACTAGCTAGCATGGGCTGCATGAGCTCATAAAGGAAGACTTTTAGTCAGTATATTCAAATTCAACCCATCTTTATTGCTAGGAAACTTGAAAATTTTTCGTCAAAAAGTTTAAATGAATAAGAATAATATTTGAAAAGCAGTGAAATGTAGAAAAAAAAATTTCTGAGTAATTATTGAAAAACAAAATATTGCATAGAGAATGGCCTTTTGATATAGTTTTTTTAAGTAAAGCTTAGTAGAGGTTTATAAATAGAGTTTATAAATATAAAAAAAAATTATTAATGTTTAGTTATTATTTAGAATTATTAAGAAAAATTGTGTTGTTATTTTAACAGATAAATGTTTTTTACAATTGCTTATAAGAAAATTAAAGTAAAAGTGTTTCTGTATAAAACATTTACGAATTTACTCTCTTTCTTCTACGACTTAAATTAAATGTTTAAAAAGTGAATGACAAATTAGTGTTTTTTTAATTAAAGAAATTTCTATACATGCATGTAATATGTACGTTTTTTATATTAAAAAAGAAAAAGAGGTGGTATACTATATACATATAAAAATAAAAGATTTAAATTCTACTAATTCTATTTTTTTATATGTTCTACTAATTCTATTTGTTATTCAAAATTTTAATTTTTAAATTAAATTATCATATAATTAATAAAATAAAGTAATAAATTATTTTTTAAAATTATAAAATTTGATAATCTACTCGATAAATATATCACATAGTAACACATAATGTTTTAATTGAGTGATTAAGTATACATCTCTCTAATTATAAAATTTAAGTTTTAAGTCTCAATAAATAGTGGTTGGTAAATAATTTTTTTCGAGTTTCTTTCTTCTCTCATCGTGGAATTTGTATTGCTCTTTCAATGTGAGTATTTTTTTTTCTTTATATAGTTTGTATTTATACATATATTAATACGTAAATGTAATATATTGATTCGATAATTCTTTGATCATAGTATAGTCTTATGATACAATATCACTATTTTAAAAAAATAAATGTCAGATAGCAAAAGAAATTTGTATTTTAATCAGAATTTTGCAGAGAAAAATATAGAAAAGAAACCCTTGATTTTACTCTTCTACCCTTCTTTATAAAAGGAAAACAATTCCCCAATATTCATCAAACCCTCGTCTCTCACACAATTACACAAACACAATGGCGGCTTCATCGTCCTCTTTGTCTTCCTATTCCTCAGATTCGTCATCATCGGACACGTCATCGTCCTCTCGCTACCGTCGCCGTCACCGCAGTCGCCGGGACAGAGATAGAGAGTCACTCAAGATCCGTAAAAGGTCACGGTCTCATAAAAAACGACGTCGCAGACACCGCAACCACTCTTCTAATTCTCAATCCTCCGAATCTGATTCCTCAAGGTTCAATTTTTTACTCTTTTTTCCTTTAGGGCTTTTTTGTGCTGTGACTTGGAGACTGATTTTTGTAGCTTAGGTTTGATGGTTACTTCATATTTTTCTAAAAAATCAGGTTTTTTTATATAAAGTTACCATTTTTTTAGCTGTTTGACTATATTTTCAATTGGATTTGAATTTGGGCTCGAAAATTTTGGTGGGTGCAATTTAGTTTTTGAAAATAAGTTGTTAATGTTGATAAATGTTTGATTTTTCTGTTGTGTAGAAGTTCTGTGTTGATAAATTTTGGATAACATGAGAGGGAGATGAGAAATTTGAGAACTTCTTGTTGAGTTTTATGTATTATGTTTCAATATAGTTTGAGCTCATGTGATTTAGAATGTTTTTGGCGCAACTTTAATATTGCCCGTGTTGCTTGATTTCCGTAGCTGTTTAATCTTACATGTGATTTTCAAAAGGGTCTGTGTTACTCTGTAACTTGTAATTAGGAGGAATCAAGTGTTGGGGGAGGTAGTGAAAGGCAGTGGCCTTTTAGTGATGGCTTTAATTACTTTAGTATTAGAAATAGAAATCAAAGATTGGTAATAAGTAAAATGTATTATTTGACTTGTTGGAGTACAGGCAGTCTGATTATGAGTACGGAAAGTGAAGCATGTGATTGATGTAAGAGTCGATGTTAAGTTGTGTGAAGCTAGTTGTACACAGTCAAATAAAAATGTTCTTCTGGTTCCTTTGTGGAATCTTTCTATCTTTACACCAGAGTGAGTTGCAATCCGGGTGTCTATTTGTTGTATTAATATGTTTGAATATTTACTCGTTGACAATATCATGCAATATCTTCAAGTTGCATGCTTAAAAATGCAATTAAGCAGCAGAATTCTTGTCCTTAAGAGATATTTATGAATTTTTTACATTAATATCTAGATGGAGAAATGGTTTGTGTCCCTAACATTATGCATCCATCATTTCAAACTATTGTAGAAGCAACAGTTCTTCAGACAGTGAGCGTGAAACTCATGCAAAGAGGCACAAGAAGAGTGACAAACCAAAGAAGGTGGTTTATTGATACTCCATTTTTAGTCTCATTTTAAAACTTGTCTATAATCTCACTTATTGCCTCTTTATAGACCAAGGAAAAGGACCGGAGTAAGGGTCATCGACATAAACGTCATAAACATAAAGTTAAAGAGGTAGGCAAGTTTTCTCTCTTTAGTTTTCTCCACTTCATCTGATTGTCAAGAATATTCTTATACTTCATCTGAGTTGCTTCTGTTATATTGAATGACAATTATCTTCTGTGGTCAATAAATCGAAACCATAAGGCCCACAAGTACTGGATGGGGATATTGTGTTTGATGTTTACTTTCATTGTTATCCATTGTGGTCAACAGTTTTTTGAACTTTAATTTATTAATGTATTACTTACCTTGGCTTGGTTTATTAATGGCCAATGCATATAGTAATTCTTTAGGGTGATATCAATCTTTGAAGTTAAATGCTTGTATCATATGTCTATATCTGAGATGCTTATAGTACTTTCTGCCTCTTTTGTAAATTGGCTCTTCGAAATTGGAGCTGGGGTCTGTGACATGGTGACTGGGTGCTATTGACTTGCCTGGATTTTGTTTCTGGGTTGGCTTTGTCCTGGCAATGGGAGCCATATATAGAAGCAGCAAGATGAGGGAAGTAGCGGACCTGTGCAGCTTTCAAAGGTATTTCATCACACTGACGGTTTATCATTTGCAATCTCTAGCTTGTTTTTTAGATTTTGCAATAATGTCTATTATTCACTCTTTGCAGTTCTTAGGGCGAGACAAAGATGATGGTGTCCGCAGAAGTGCTGTCTCTGGAAAAAAGGTGAAGCTATTGTATTCCTGAGGCTGTAATAAGAGATGTTTGGACATTTGCAATTATTAAACTTTTTGTTCTTTTTGCTTCCTCTTAGATTCTATTAAAACTTGATAAATCGAAGGAAGATAAAGAAGCAGAAAGCAAAAGAAATGAATTGCTGAAGTTCTTAAATGCTAGTTTTGACTGAGGTTGGAAGCGAGTGTTAAAACTATAGAATCAAGACGTGGATGAAAGAAGGGAGAGGGCATGTTCTTCTCAGCTTAAACATCTTAACTTTTACAAAGAGCAGGTTGCCGAGCATGGAGTCGCATCTATATGTTTTCTGTTTTCATGAGAAATGTAGAACATTGTTAAATTAGACTTGTGAACTTTTATGAAAATTGTTGTGAAAGCCTCTCATTTGGGTGTTGTATTGTAATGAATTGGTGGTTCATTCAACTAGGTTTATCAATTGTCTTAATGTCTTGTCGTCCTCTCATAGATGATATCATGTTGAGAAAAAAAATTTCCCCTAATTGTTTTTAGTGTTTCTTCACTTCCACAGCAGAAGTAGCACTTGATTCTGAAAAATCTACTCTTTAACTAGCAAGAAAGGTTTTGCTGAGGATTTGTTGATCATTATATTGTAGATATAATAGATGGTCCTATGAAATCTGATGATATTTGATTTATAACATGTTTAGTTTTTTTTTTTTTTTTTCTCTGAACATACATGTTGAGGTTTTGAATGGTTTAAACTCTTCTCCAAATATCAGAACCACCAAAAAAAGGTCATGACGCCAAAAATGTCATGTGCTAAGGCCGAAGAGAATAATAACATTCGGATCCCTTGGTTTTTATGTTTTGGTCGTATGAGGGCACAGTTTGTCTATTTGCATCAAATAGCTCCTGATTCATAATGAACAGATCAAAGTACCTAAAATAATATTGGATTTTGAGCCATGTAATTTGAGGGGTATTTCAGTTATTTGATATGATTAAGGATCCATTTGATACAAATGGGTAAACTAGGTCCTAACTTGAGAAAATCTAGTGACCTTAATGTTATTATCCATGGTAGAAAAAATAATTATTTAAAACAATTTAAAAAAAAAAAGAAGAAGAGGGCATTATAGTAATATGGGATAATCCCAAAACCCCTTTATATAAGGGCTTTGTCAACATTAGGGTTTTGCGCTGCTTTGATTTCTCTTCACACTTAGTAACACCACAAGCCTCAGGCTCCACTCCCCCAATTTTTGCAAGATAGGAAGAGACGACATGTCCGGGCACTTATAGTAGATTTCTTTCTCACATTATTTTGCTCTTGCAAGAGAACAAGTAATTATCCTGTTGACTAGTTTCTTTTTTTGTTGATTTCTTTAAAAGTGTGTTGATTTGTGTTTATGTCCGCACAAAGTTCTTCTTGGAAATCCACATCTTGGTTTCCAAGATTTTATCTGTGCGTATAGCAAAATTACTATCCTTTCTGCTTGAGCCTTGTTCTTACCACTTGGACTTGTGCTCCAATGTTATTGGATAACAGTTTCTTTTTTCTTAATACCATTCATTTTTTGTTAATGGTTTTTGATGTGTTTCTGGGTTATTGCTTTTTTTTTTTTTGGCGTAATCCTTATTTTCCTTGAAAGAATTTGAGAAAGACGAAAAAAATATTGCTGCTAAATGAAAATGCAGGGTTTTGATTTGCTACCACTTTTGAGTGATTGCAACAGATGAATTTATAATATGGAGGGACCAAAATGTTTAAATTAAAAAGTTATAGAGATTATAATCTGTATAACAATGGATTAAATTGTCAAAATAAAAAAAAAATTAGAAGAGGCCAAAGGTAAAATTTATACCCTTATCGACATAAAAAATTTTGGTACTTAAAGGACCTTGGCCAAAAGTTTGGCTGTGCTACAGATGATATAGCTGAAGTGTAGATTCGTAAAAACTGTTTCTCAAGGTATCTTCTTGATTCAAGCAATGTCTTGAAGACTGAAACTTTGAACCTCATTTTTAAAACTTGATTAATATCGCTCAATACTAATGTTAATTTGAAACAGATTACGTTTCACATACATTGTTTTAATTATACAGGATGTAATTGACAAAATTGGGCTTATATACTCTCTGATTGCGACATTCAAGAATTGATCTAACATTTCTCTCAGAAAAAGCAAATTCCAAGTACTTAATTAAAACACTAATCAGACAACGTGTACAATAAGAGAAAAAGGCTATGCTTTAGTTCCAGTCCCGGCCAAAAGATTGGTAATGGACAATGTAATACTACAAAGCTGAGTAAAGATTCTATTCCTCCTTGTCAATGGAGATTTATAGCCTGGTTTTTCCATAAAACCGTCCTCACAGGATTCTTCATAGCTCATGGCAGCAGTGACCCATGTCTGGACATCATTGTAATTTTTAGAATCGATAGCTGCTATCGAGTCTTCAATCTGCGTAATCCCGTACTGAAAATTCTCGGAACAATCTGTCAGGCATTGTCGAAGGAATGGTTCTACAGTTTTGTTTAGCAACTTTGAAACGTGGTGGTAGATACCAGCAGCATTGTGTGAGACAATTTTTAGTGAAACTTTGGCAAGGCCTTGGAGATCAACACCTTTGCTCTCGTTACGTGATCTTAAAGAAGCTATACAGAGATCCTTGTACCTAGTTTTTTCACAAGTTTTGGTGACTAAATCATTGTGATGATCATTGCAGAGAATTTTGCGGGGCAACAACAGGGTGATAACCAGAATTAGAGCGAAGCAGCAGGATATTGAGATTGTGCTCATGTTTTTGTTAGTTGTTGATCAAATTGGCTATTTTGAGAAAGGAAATAACAAGAGATAAAGAGACTTGTGGCTAACCAATATTCATGTAAGAGAGAAGCGCTTTACCACTCACTGAATTCTACTGTTTATACAGTCTCCTTTACAAGTCTTTCTATGGGCAGTGTTACATGGATTAATAAACCATGTGCTTGCACCATCTTAATTCATTCATAATATATTTGGAAGTGCTTTTACACCTTTGCTTGCCTTTTCCATAAGAGAAAATATCAATAAATATTGCCCTGCTGCAACAGCCAACGGTTCTTTGTCTTCAAAAGCGGACATTATCTGCCTGAAAAGTATTAATTGCACTCAACTATGACACTCGCTTAGCATTTAAACATCAAGCAATTAGCTCACAATATAAAGTAGTGTCACGTGCAGAGACAAGGAGAAACAAAAAATACTCCAAGCTGGGAAATGGAAGAGATAAAACACAGAACAGTGAGTGTCAATGGCATAAAAATGCACATAGCAGAGAAAGGAGAAGGTCCTGTTGTACTCTTCCTCCATGGCTTCCCTGAACTTTGGTACTCCTGGCGCCACCAGATTCTTGCCTTAAGCTCCCTCGGGTACCGTGCAATTGCCCCGGACCTTCGCGGCTACGGCGACACTGATGCTCCAAGCTGTGTCTTCAGCTATAACTGCCTTCACATTGATGGTGATCTTATTGCACTCATCGACTCTCTCGGTGTTGAGCAAGTGTTTGTTGTGGCACATGATTGGGGTGCAATAATTGCATGGTATTTGTGCTTGTTTCGCCCTGAAAGAGTGAAGGCATTTGTGTGCCTCAGCGTCCCCTTTTTGCCAAGGAATCCAAATATGAAGCCTGTAGAGAGCATGAGAGCTTCCTTTGGAGATGACTATTATATTTGCAGATTTCAGGTTTTGGCTTTCTTCAGGTCTTTTAATTACACATACTTTGCTTGGCCATATTTAGCAAATTAGCATCAATTTAGCACTAATTTTTCAGGCAATCTGTCAGTCTTTTCTCTTTGGGTAAGTTTGTCAAGTGTTGCATTTAAATACTCATGCTGTTGCTTTTTTTACAGGAGCCAGGAAATATTGAAGCAGAGATTGCTCGAGTTGGTACTCAAGAGGTACTCAAGAGCATTCTGACAAATCGTAAACCAGGTCCACCACGTTTGCCTAAAGAAAATGTCTTCGGAATCAATCCTGAAAATCCAATCACCTTGCCCTCATGGTTTTCAGAAGATGACCTAGGCTTCTGTGCCACCAAATTCGATCAGAAAGGCTTCTCAGGAGCTTTGAACTACTACCGAGCAATGGATTTGTAAGCTAAACTAATATATATAAAAAAAAACATTGTTTCTAACTTTCATATTTGTTCATATTCAATGATCCCTATTGTTATCAATTGCAGAAATTGGGAGCTCACAGCAGCATGGACTGGATTACAAGTGAAAATACCAGTAAAATTCATTGTTGGGGAACTTGATATGGTGTATACGACCCCAGGCATCAAGGAATATGTACATGACGGAGGTTTCAAGAAGGATGTGCCATTGTTGGAGGAAATTGTTATAATGGAAGATGTGGGTCATTTCATCAACCAAGAAAAAGCAGAAGTCGTCACCACTCATATTTATGACTTCATTAAAAAGTTCTAAAACATGCTGCAATTTTTATTCAAGCTCTCTTTCTCTGCTGGCTAGCTCTTGGCATCTTGCAAGTTTATTAGGATTTCATCTTGTCACCTTTTTGCATTTCTGCAGTAGTGGATTGGCAGGGACCCATGTAACTTTTTCCATGTATTTTAAGCTCTCTGTTATATTCCCAATACTTTTTGTTCTGTCATGCGTTGTCCGGTGAGTACCAGCTGTCATGTCATCAGCTACCTGGTGAATTCCCACTGCATAATTATCTGTTTAATGGTTCAATTTCTATTTACCAATGAAACAAGTCGAATTGTGGATGGAGAAATGTAGTTGTAGAAATTTAAGAAGGCAATGATTTTATTGCGAGAATATAAAATTTAGAAAATCAAAATGGGTCAAATTTATTTTTTCTTTTTAGATAATTTTTAAGAATTTTATTTTAACAAAAACGAATTTTTATTTTTATTTTTATAAAGATTATTTAATTATGTCATAATAATTCGAATATATTCATTAACCATGTTTTTTTTTTTTGACAACTTGAATTTTCTTTCCATCATTTGGGAAATTATAGTTTACTTCATGTTCTTTTCGGTATTACTCATTTACGTACTCTTTTAATACTATATATTACTCAAAAACTCTCTTATTGATCATGCATAAATATTTTAAAATCACCTTCAGAGCTTTATTTTGCTAAATTCAGATGGTGTATATATATATATATATTGCATAATATGAAACATTAGGAAATTTTTTAGGTAATCTTAAATACAATATGAGAATAAATAGTCACTGACCTAAGTTGTTTGGTCACTCAATTACCCCATGGATCTAGATGAAGAAGCTAGAAAGTGGGAATATGATGAAAAGGAGAAGTAGATAAATCACCAAACAAACTCTGTTTAAATGAAATTTGCATTATATAGTCCACCAATATTATTATACAATCGTTATCATCATTCCCAATCTTTCACGCAATGAAAATGTGAATGCATACAATAACAAGAGAATTTACAATAAACAAATCCAAGGCAATGTCACTATTTGATAACATTGTGTTAAATTGAAGTACCAATAATTTGATATCGGTTTCCAATTTAAGATTTGTTCACACTATCCAAATACCAATGTCGTCATAGAATATTCATAAACATTTCATAACTAGTTTGAATTATTTTGTAATATTGAAAAATTACAATTAGTATAGAACAAAAGTAGCTTACAAACACTGGACAATGAGTGTTAATGGCATAAAAATGCACATAGCAGAGAAAGGAAAAGGTCCCCGTAGAACTGTTTCTCCATGGCCTCCCTGAAAATTTGGTATGCCTGGCGCCCTCACATTCTTGCATGGTGGCTATGGTGACAGTGAGGTCCCAGGTTCAGTCTCTAGCTAATTACACACGCTTTGGTATTGTTGATGACATAATTGCACTGGTTGATTATCTTGATGCTGAACAAGTTTTCGTTGTGGGACATGATTTTGGTGCCGTAATTTCATTGCATTTGTGCTTGTTTCGCCCTGGGAGAGTCTAGAATTTTGTTGGCTTTGGCATGCGGGATGCCTTTTGTCACAAGCGGAGTCTTTACCAATGACTCAAATAATTAGTAGGGACTTTCAAAGCTAGATTTGGAGTTTATATTTGCAAATTTCAAATTTTGGCTTCTCTTTTAGTCTTCATTCTTCAATATATATTTGCTTCTCCTAATATAGCATTATACGATTATAGAAATTCTCAAGTGCGAAGTTCCAATCCTTTGCTGCAACACAAATTTATGTACAAGCTCTAAAAGTTTATTATTAAATTTGATTTTCATCTTGTCACCCCTCGCAGCATTTTTTATGGATTGGCAAAAACTAGACCTTCAATAAGAAGTAAAATCGACTTGAAGGGTCTAAGCATCCTCAATGTACTTGAAAAAAATGGATTCATAATTTAAAAAAAAAAAAAAATCTCTCGCAACAAGGAATCCATTGTGCATGCTTAAAATGACAGGGAAGAACTAGTAAGGAACCACCAAAGATACCTAGAGTCTAGCAAAATTTTGATAGTAAGAAATGACAGCAGCTGCCTCACAACTTAGTAAACTAAACTTAATTCCTGAATCCCCTGCTGTTTCTCTTTCCTCTAGCCCTCTCAAACTTCCTTCCCTTTGACCGCAAATATGGTTTGGTGTGGCTGTGTGGTACACCAGGAGCTGGACCAAAGTGCTTGACTGCCTCACGGGCATTCTTAGGACCTCTGAGAAGAACCTGTGGATGAAGAAAACATAATCAGATCTCAACCTGCTATAGAATATTGCCCTAAGAGTGAAGAATTAATGCAAACAATAAACTCAAGAGTTAAAGAAAACACAAACATGTGGCGAGAAATTATTGCTAGCAAAAACCTGGATCAAGGTTTATGCTGATACCAAATATGCAACCGTTCAGTAGTATTACCTAAAAGCATGGGAACTTCTCATTCCATATAGATGAAAAGAGGACAAATTACCAACATAAGGAAATGAACTCACAAATAGGATTATAGTAACAACATCTCTAATGAACATAAACTGCAGCATATATAACACAGCATAGATGGTGAGGCTGATAAAGATAAATTGTTACTCTGAGCACAGAACAGAACACAGCTGGGAAACAGAAAATTGACACTTAATTTACCATATCTATTGCCTAAATAACTTATGTTATTTGATAAATCCACAGGCATAAGAAACTAGCAACAATAAGAATAATAAATATTATCATCAGGAAAAAAATAAGAATACTTATAAATTAGAAAACATACTGTGTTCTGTCCCAATGGAGCCCTGAGAGCAAACTGGTCAAAAGTCAAGCACTCTCCACCTGCCTTCTCAATCCTAGCTCTAGCTGTCTCAGTAAACCTCAAAGCAGTAACCTTCAATGCCGGCACCTCATAAGCCCTAATGTCATCAGTCACAGTCCCCACTATCACGGCAATCTTATCCTCCTATTCAATCACAAAACAACAACGAGCGCAATCACAATCACCATATTATTAAGAACTAAAACATACCCATTATTCTTCCCACTATAAAACCCTACCCAGATTCTAAATCACAATCATAAGGACAAGAATAATGCCCAAATGAAGCAATTCATTCACAAAATAAATAATAACCCACAATCAAAATCACTCTCTGATCAAAATCTAAAACACACCCATTACCCTTTCTACAATAAAACCCTACCCAGAGATTAAATCACAATCATAACGATAAATATAAAAACTCAATATCAAAGTAACAGCAAAAAAGATAACAATTTTTTAACCCAACCTTTCCTTTCATGTAGCTAATGAGCTTGGATAGAGAAAGAGGCGGCTTGTTCACTTTGCTCATGAACAGCCTCTTCAAAATCACTTTATTGAAGTTGCTCTCGGTTCTTCGAACGAGAAATCGGTACAACTAATAAACACAAACACAACACATTACAACTAAAACCAAATTTTTTTTTTAAAAAAAAAAAGATCTTTGAAGTGAATTAAGGTAGATTTATGATAAATAACGTGTTTAAGAGAAAAGGTGCAGACCTTGACGAGGAGTTTAAGGTAGACATCGTCGGATTTGGGAGCCGTTCTCTTGGACTTCTTTCTCTTACCTCCTGCTTTCAAATCGATCCCCTGAAAAGAAAAAAAAAGACGACGTGTAATAGTTAGTTCGTAACGGTGCATAGAATTAGTTGAATGCAAAGAAAGAGTGAGAGGGGGAAATTAGGGAAAGGACCATTGCTGGCGCTTCGCGAGTGGCGCGGCGAGCGAGTACTGTGGATGGGTTGAGTTGTGGGGCGAGGGAACGAAAACTAAGGTAGGGTTTTGAGGGTCATTTATAGCTGTGTTTTTTGTGTGTATACGCGTGTGAGGTCGTATTGGGCTTCATGGGCCTTTGTTTTTACAACCATCTGGTTCGGTTTACAAGTGGGCCCGGTTCATATTGTGGCCCAACTCAAAACAACACTACACTCTATTCTCTCAAGCAATTTTTCCTAAAGAAAATTTTATTATTATTTTTTTTTAAAGGGAACAATTGGCATGATTTGAAAAAGAACAATAACTCTTAACTATTTTATTTATTTATTTTCATAAAACTTGTAAAATATACATAGCACTAAGGGGTTTTCCCTGGCCTCTTGATGGAAAGGGTGTTTACCATCTTGTGATACCACCACCTACTTTTACTTTTACTTTTACCAACCACATCAATTTGTATAACCAGTACTATTTATGTTTCATCAATATAAATTGAACTTCTCCCAACTATGAAATGAATGATAATGAACCTAAATTCAATTGTGGGCAAGATTCAAGCCTTCGAACATCTTGCACCACTTGGAAAGCATTACGCCTTCAATAATCAGAAGTTTTTTTCAGTAGAGAAAATGCTTCTTCTCACTCTTCAATGAAGATACTTCTCTATATAAACAGAAATTGCAGATAATTTTCCTTTTTCCTCCTTACTAATCTAATGATGGCTGTACCATCTCTACTTAGAATTTTCAATAGCAAATTCTTCTAAGGCAGGCTTGTAATAAAGTTTTCAAGCATTTTGGTGGGCATATTTTGAATCATGTACCATTGCTCACCATTAATTTTCTCAATTTATACTCTTACATTTTTACAGGGATTATTGAAATTCCTCTAATGGTGTTCGTTAAATTTGTTTAAATTCAGATTCAACTTGTTTTGATTTGATGTAATAGAATCCAAGAATTAAACAGTTGAAATTTTACATCTGCATGATCACTTGATTAAAGGTTTGATCTATACTATTCTGCATCAGGAGGCAATGGCAAAACAAATCCAGGAGAAATATTCATGACTGGTTCAGCTCGAAAACAAACATAATGGGTGAAAAAAAAATTGAAAAGAGAGACAGCGCAAAATGAAACAATAATTTAAAGTTATTTCTTCTGTTACAAGGATGGTACCGCAGCTGCACCTTGGCATGTCCTCATTCTAGACGCTCCATCTGCAACCAAGATTAACGTAACTCATTTTTCCTTTCAAAAGAAGAAGGTTCTCTCGTGCCATGCCAAGAAGAAAAATGACAGCAGTAAAATGTACCCGGAGAAATACAAACAGAAATGGAAAGGTAAGGATTATATTACGGCTTACCTTCCAAAGGCCATCATTGAGATAATGCATGGTGTCCACCCCAATTCCCTTGTTAATTGCCTTTCTGTAAAAGAGCAAACAAATCAAACTGAATCATATACCAGTCAGAAGAAAGGGAAAATGAGGAGATGTATGATACAAAGAAAAGCTTTCCATTGCTACTAACCAGTCTCTTCTGCATAAGTTAATTAGATTGATAAAAATAACATAGCCCTTAATGTCAAGTTCATGGCAGGCCTTAATATGGTGACCACCAAAAGTATCATCTCCTGTTTGTTTACTTCATTTACAACATCAATAGTTAAACATCAGTCATCTGTTTCTCGATTGATTCCTAACATTCTCATTGTGTCCACATTTCAAGTTTCAACTTAAACTCCATGCATAGCTTTCAGATACTGAGGCATTTGAGTCTAGCTGTTGGCAGTGCAGGTGAAATGCACGAAATGATAACAAATAGGATGTATTTGGTATGATAATGAACACTGAAGTAACAAATAAAAGTTTAGACCGGCCAGTGATGAAGCAACCACAAATGAAATGGGATGTAAAAACCATATTGTTTTAAGCTCAGCTCCTGAGTTGAGCCAAGATCATAATCATCATGTAAAAAGGAAAGAAAAAATTGTTTACTAATTCTGAACCACAGATTGACATGCTACTTAGTTGATATTATTTATAAAGAAAAAGGTCAGAAAATAACTTACATGTCTTTAGCTGACATTTTTGTAAACCCAATAGCAAGAGCATGTTGCTTTCCTTCAGCCATTATGGCCTGGGAGTTTCCATTTTGCCAATCAGAAAGACATAAAAAGTGTAAGCATCCACATATTATACCCTTCCATATTAAAAAAGAAGCAGCAGAAGACGAGTAGCATGATATTTAAGCAGGATATCTTAACAGAAAACAGTGCCAAAAATTCAACCCCAACAGCAACAAAGCACAAGCATGTACACATGCACAGACACAGAGAGACAAGGGAAATTTGTACCACAGGAGTTTCTGCTTCCACTTCTTCATCCAAAGCACCACCTGGTGATGTAAGACCAGGGCACATTATATTTGCACCAGCAAGGACAAATTTTATAGCACCTCGATCTACTTGAAACTTTTTCATTATGTTTGGATCTGTAATGCAAAGAATACAGAGAATGAACAGTATGCATTTTGAAAGTAGGAGATTAGGATTTACTTGCAAGACATAACAAATTTAAGTGATATCACAATACATAGTAGTAAAGAACTAATACAAATATCCATGCAAGAAATTCAAGTCTTAATTGGCAGTTTACAGAAACATTATTTAAGGATTGTGACGGAGTATGAACATAGCAGAAAAATCAAACTCAACATTATGGTTCACGTTTATATAAGACAAGTAAAACCATAGATTGGTTCTTTTCCCTCAATGAGCCTTATTCTTCCATCCCTCTTCCTCCCATTTATATACGTATGAAGTCGAATTGGAAAGATGGCACATCTTTGCCGTAAGTGCCTTCTCATTATTTTTCTCCAACCAAACGGGTTAATGGTCTACCCTCTATCCTGTTTCTTTTATCCATTTCCTTCCCTCCTAGTTCTTTCCTGCTAACCGCAGAGTAAACATAATATGCTTTGCAACTCTGAATTTGAGCAAAAGGCTTATGGAATATTTTGAACAAGGACAAATTACAGAAAGATAAGGCTGAGGACTGTGATTATAATATGATTCCACAAGCTCTTGTTGTTCAAACAATTCTAAAACTATCTAAATAAGGTAAAATGTATACCCAAAATACTTATTTGAGAACCATATCCCAATTTTAAAAAGAGTTTCTTTCTTTCACCAATCCCCACCTCCACTCAATTTCGAAATTGAAACACACACAAATATTTGTATGTATATATACAGAGAACAGCGAGCAGATAATTGTGTGCAAGTTCCTCTTTATAATTCACGAAAATTTCATCCAAACATATAAAAATCAGATCCATCAAGCTACTGAAGTGAAATGCGACTATCAATAATAGAGTAATTAACTTTGACAAAATATGCAAATATGATATAAGAAATATTGTTGACAAAGCAACAATTTACACTGGTGAAGGAGGCGTAGGGTAGGCATGTAAGGGCCATCGCGTATATTGAAAAACAATGGAACGTTATTCACCAGAACGAGATTCAGATGATTTTGACTGCAAGGAATGGGAGAGGGGACGATGTCAGAAAAATGTTTCAGTATGTTCTAGAAATGAACAGTTGATTCAATAATTAATTTAAGGAAGCAAAAGCAAGAAAGTTACAAACCATTTAGCAACAATCAAAGGTGACTTCTTGGGAAGCAAATCATCCAACACTGGCTCAAGACCTGGGTACTGCACTAGAAGTAATACTTTTCTTGAATAAATATATAATGTAATATTTATACTTAACCCTCAAACTATTAGAAGCAAAAATAAAAAGATCAAGAGCCACAATCTAAACCTCATCTGCAATGCTTTGCCGAATTTTGCGCTGGACAGATGCCTTGACTTGGTTCTGTGCTGACACTTCTTCGGCTGAAAACCTACAAGATAATAAAATGTAAAGAAATATATAGCAGGTTATTTTCTTGTCAGCAGAAGCAATTATATTGATAGAAGAGAACAATGTGCTGCACATATGAACGCAAATGAGGTAAAAAAAAGTCTCGATTAAGATCATATGGTCATAGGTGCAAGCAAAACCTTAGAAAAGCCAACTTTGAACAATAGAATAAAAGCTAACATTAGATATTAAATTATATGTCCACCAGGAGTTGAAATATATAGCATTCACAGCCTATCATCTCCTCATGAATGGCCAACCAATGAATCATCACCATAACATTTACTGGCACCTCCCTCATTGTAATACTCGTCCACAAAACATGTCACAAAAATTTTTTGCCTAGACAAACTTCTCTTATACCAGATATAAGAGAATTTAATCCATAATTGATGCGCCTACAGCAAGAATAGTTACAGAAAGGCAATCAGCAGGAAAATTGCATGCATTCATTCAACCGTAGGATTAGAGCCCCCCCCCCCCCCCCCCCCCCCCCCTCCCCAAAAAAAAATCAATGAACACAAAATGTTCACCACACAAAAACAAATCCCTCCTGATATATACTATTCACCCAATTTCAAAATCGCTAACTAAACGTATCCTACTAGCAGAAATCTATCTGTAATATAAACAAAACTAAAAGATTGAAGTAATAACAAATACTGAAAACCAGCACAAACATGACAAGCATACAACCACCTTAATGCTAACCCATCCAGCCAAAGAATTATCAAGCACCTTCTCAAATTTTGCAAAGTATCTCTTAAAAACTAAATTTACCCACCTACATTTTACAACATTGAACAAAGCCTTAACCTTTGGTTTGCAAGCAATTAACAGAAGACAATAACACAAGAAAAAGAGTCCAAAAAATAGAACCTTTTTTTATATCCCATGATTCATCAAAATACATAAAACAAAGAACAATCTCGGACAAATGACAATACAAACTAAAACCCATAATTGAATTAACTACACATAAAGAGAGAGGTTACTTTTTGAACATTGTTGAGGATTTGGTGCTCTGGGTTCGATCTAAAGCCTCTTCTTAATCTCGCTTTGAGTTACTTTGCTGATTCTTTGCAACTGTTATGATAATAATACTAATAATAATAAAGCTTGTGGAGTTTGAATGAACACTCGGTTCAGTTCCAAACAGTGTAAGAGACGATGGCCCGCGTAGCTATAAAGCCACAGTTGTTCGAGTTTCCGTGACTCTGTCTCAGTTCAGAGCTCGAGAGATCCAAAGTTACAGTAATGCGGTTCGGGTTTTTTCTTGGGCCAGACTACAGCTAGTTTTTCAAAGATTAGATTTGGGCTGGAAAAAACAAATGATCAGGTCATAGTCTTATCAAATGGGCCTAACAAAACCACTCGCATATTATTATTATTATTATTTAACTTTATTTTAACAACTAAAGGAAAAATTGATATTACAGATGGCATGCATGGAATTTTTGAATGGATATCCTTAAATCTATTGTAAAAATGAAATATTAAAACTTTTTAAATGCATTGTGAATTTAGAGTTTTTACCAAATCTGCTCTAATAAATATTTATTCTTTACCAAACTCACAACAAGTTATTGATAATTTTGAAACAGATTGTAAATTAACATAATAAAAAATATAAAATTATAACATTAATTTTTTAAAAAAAATTATAAAATATAACAATTAGAATCATATCATAATTTTAATTTCAATAAAAGTCTTTCCATAGAAATTAAACTCATTTTCAAGTTAAAATTAATTAAAAAAAATTCTTAAATAATTAACACAAATAAATACTAGATAATATAATTACGGAGCAACTCAATTAAATAGAATTAGTTTTTTCTTACCTTGATTCAAGATTTAAGAGCACATCTTATATTTGAATTTTTATTGACATATTATAGTTTTAAGATAAGTTGGTTATTAGCTGGTTAAGCTAATAACATATTAAATATTAAAAAAGTAAAAAAGTAAAATTAAATGGTTATCAATCTCCATTATCTGAAGAAAATAAATAAAAAATTAAACAAAATAATTATCAATATCCATTTTGTAAAGAAAATAAGCAAAAAAAATTAACTCATCTCTTTTAAAATATTCATATTACTTATATAAACAATTTAATGTTAATAAGATAAAGATTAAAAGGAGATCAAAACATGTCATTTAAAAATCGAAGAAATATTTGACGAGCATAAGCCAATAGCTTTATGAAAATAAAGAATTAGAGATGATAAAATCACATAACAATGTTTATATGACAATCGAGAATTAGAATAATCGATAGATTAAAGAAGAGATAAAAATCGTTCTATCAAGTTTTCATTTAAGGTTACAATAAAATAACATCGTTTGATATTCTTTTTTAAAAAATTATGTAAATATTTGTGGATACTCTAACAGGTATCTTCCAAATATTTCACCAAATTCATACTTATACCAAACTCGTTGTTAGTTTTAATTTTATGTATCAAATCCACCTCAATTCTGCTTCAAGTCTTATCAAATATTTCTCATCAAAAATAAATTTTAACGAATTTGTAAGTCATTGTTATATTTAAATAAAAAAATTGATATAAAAACACAATAATAGTTCATAAAATACTTTTTTATAAATAAATTTGTATAGATAATCTTTGTATGTATCCTACTACTCATTTTCATATAATAGTTCATAAAATATCGTTAACATTATTGCTAGACAAAGGAAAAAGGGAAAAGTTCACAAATAGCCTTTAAATTATTTTATTATTTTATTTTAACCAAATATAAAATGATTATACTTTATTAGCCAAATAATTTAATTTTGGACAAATTTATCCTTATATCAAATTTATAACTTCGTGTTTTTTTAAAGTTTAAAGAAACTTTAAAGAAATAGCTTACCGAATATTTTTGAAATTATTATTCTAAAAATCAAAGGGTTGCTGAGGATCGCTTCGAATCAAATCAAAGAAATAGCTCGGGTAAATTTTCTAAACTTGTTAGAAATTAGATAAATTTACATTTGAAGTTAAAAGTAGTTGTTATTAACCAACTAAATGAGTTAGAATGGTATAAACGGCGTTGAAATCCGGCCAAAAATACGTTTTGGAGTGTATTTGGCGAAAACCAGACGGCGGTCGCTGCGGCGGCCGTCGATTTGGTCATCGCGGGACACATCTCGGGCCCGAGATGGCCCCGCGGCACCCACATTGTGTGCATCTCGGGTTCGAGATGTGCCCCCGCGATGCGCACATAGTGCGCATCGCGGGGTCACGTCTCGGGCCCGAGACGGCCCCGCGGCGCGCAATCTGTGCGCATCGCGGGGGCACGTCTCGGGCTCGAGATGTGCCCCCGCGATGCGCATTTTTTTTATTTTTAAATATTTTATCGTTTTAAAAAATTTTACTAAATTTTCCATTTGTGAACTTTTCCTAATCTTTTTTGTTTTTTCAGATCATATGGAGTGTGATGCGATAGTTATTTGTTTTGGTAGAAAGTGGGAGAGTTCTAGTGACGGGGAAGAAAGTTATGTTGATTATAATAATTTTGGAATTTCGGTTTCGAAAGATATTAATTTTGAAGATCTTTTAAATGCAGTATGTTATACCTTGGGAGTCGACAATGTGAAGTGTAAGGTGACTTTGAAAATCAAAATTGATGCAACGAGGTATAACCTAAAGCCTATTGAGATTAGAAATGACAATGATGTTCGATTTTTTTTAAGCGCCAATAGAAGATCGTATTGTCCTTTATGTGTAACAGTAGATCCTAGAGCTCCTGTTTATGAAGATAATGTACAGCCCCCCAATCCACCATCAATTCATGGTTATTTTATGTCAGCTAGCGGTAGCAACCAAGTGAGCCATACATCTCTATCAGTTCCAGCAGTGGTTCCTGCAAACACAACGAACGAGTATCACAATGTTTCTCCTATACCCTTTAATGAAGACCCAGCCTATACACATTACGCTTGTGATGACATTGAAAATGTTGGGGATGTGGAAGGGGACTATGATGATGTTAGAAATGTTGATAATTTAGAAGGGGATGATTTAGCAGAAGGCGGACGTTGTTATGTTTCGACAAGCTCCCTAAATGTTGAAGCTAGAAGAATAGATTTTTGTGAAGCAGAAAATCCCTTTGCGTTTATGCCTCCAATACCACCATCAGACTTGGTCATTTCAGATAAGATATCGAGTAGTGGAATTGACGATGTGTTTGTAGGAAAGTTGTTTGATAGCAAAGACGAACTTCACCAGGCTATTAGTATGGTAGCACTTAAAGGTAATTGGAGCTTTAAAGTGTCAAGGTCGACAAAAGATCATTTTGAGATCAAATGTGATGATGATAGATGTCGATGGCGATTACGTGCAGTGTCGACAGATGCAAGGAAACATTTTATTGTGCGCAGAATTGATTCAAGTCACGTGTGCCAATTAGATCGATTACGCGATGGTCATCGACAAGCAAAGTCTCGGATTATTGGCAAATTTATAAAAAATAAATTTGCATCTGCGAGTCGACTTTATAGACCGAAGGAAATCCAAGCAGACATACGTGCGGAGTTTGGTGTGGACTTAACTTACCCTACTGCTTGGCGGTCTAAGGAGCATGCATTGGTGTTGATACGTGGTACTCCATAGGGTTCATATAAATTACTTCCTACATACTGTCATATATTGGAACAACAGAACCCTGGTACAGTCACACATTTGGAGATTGACGATTGCAAGCACTTTAAATATTTCTTCATGGCTCTTGGACCATGTATTAGAGGGTTCCAGTCTTCCATCCGACCGGTTATTGCAGTTGATGGTACATTTTTAAAAAATGCATACTTGGGAACAATGTTTGTGGCTGTTTGCAAGGATGGAAACAACCAGATTTTTCCACTTGCATGGGGTATTGCTGACTCTGAAAATGATGCTTCATGGAAGTGGTTTATGGAAAAACTCCAAGGAGTTATTGGCGATCTTGCGAACCTTGTATTTATATCTGATCGACATGCTAGTATCGAGAAGGCCATTAAAGAGGTATTTCCTAATGTATATCATGGTGTATGCATCCATCACTTGAAGGGTAATTTGGTAGCACGATATAAGATACCATCGCATACAACAAAAGGAGGGGGATACTTGGCCTCCTATTTTGTTGCTGCCAAGGCGTATCGCATAGCTGACTTTCAAAGGGAAATATATAAGATGCGAGAAATGAAACCGGAGGCAACGAGATACTTGGAGGAAGAGGTTGGTTTTTCAAAATGGGCTCGATCAGTGGGAGCATTCAGAAGATATGACATCATGACCACCAACATTGCAGAGAGCATTAACGCTGGTGCGAAGGATGCACGTGCCATGACGGTGACTGCCTTAATTGAGTGGATCCGAGAGTTAATGCAAAAATGGTTTGTTGAGAGACGTGAGGCTGCAGAAAATATGTCAAACTTCTTGACCACTTGGGCCCATAACAAGATTTGGAAGCACAATGATGATTCCGCTCGCATGACGGGGCATGCAATAGATCGATCTCATTTTGTTGTTAAGGACGGAAAAAGAAATGGAATAGTGGACATCCCGGGAAAGTCATGTAGTTGTCAAAAGTTTGATATGCGGCAACTACCGTGTCCTCGTGCACTTGCAGTATGCAAGCAGGTCAGATTCCAGTACCAGACTCTTTGTTCGCGATATTACACGACTGAGTGTTTGTTGCGTGCATACAGTGAACCAGTAAATCCGGTTGGTCATCCGTTAGATTGGATTGTTACAGAGGAGTTGAGAGCTGCTGACATCCAGCCTCCTATAGTACGTCGGCAATCAGGAAGACGTCGGAAGAATAGAATTCTATCGCAAGGTGAGGCTCCCACGAAGAATGTATGCAGTCGCTGTAAACAGCATGGACATAATGGACAAACTTGTCGAAACCCAATTCCATTACATGGTAGTTGATGTGTTCTTTATGAGTTATATTTGTATTTGTATTTTAAAGTCATGTAGTTATGGACTTTATTTGTACTCTTATAAACATGAAAATTTTATTTTATTTTCTAAAATTTCTGGATTAAAACGGACAGAGTTTCCCCTATTTTTTCTCAAAATCTATATTTCATAAACCTGCAGAAAATACACTTCAAATATTTCTCACATCTCTTAGCTATAAAGGGAACCTCCCGTCCCTACCCAAATCAATCAACATCATTTTACAATCTTTATAAACATACATAAAAACATACAAATCAATCAACATCATTTCACTACTTTTTTGCACATTTCCATAAGTCGGTCGCCATTTTGGTCCTAAAAAATGACCCATGCTCAGGACCAAAATCTAAGAGATGACAACACATCAAAAACTCTATAAACATACAAACATAAACCCCACAATCTCTACTATTCACTGTCTGTTGTGGCACTCCATCCTTTAACCTAATTACATGAAAATGGGTTAAGTCAGGTGTAATTCGTCGTTGCTCATATAATCTACAAGCATCTAAGTAACGGGGTAACAACATAGCTAATGGCAGGACATGATTCTCAATCACGCCATCGGCAAATCCCTTGATGCTAGAATCGTAGATCAATATTTGCCGATGCAAGATGTCCACCTCAGCCGTTACCCAATGCTGTTGATTGTAGTTGACAGGAATATAAACCTACATAAAATTCAAATAAGTCTTAGAAATAGTACTACAAGTTATAAACAAAAATAACAACATTCACACAAAATAGTACTACAAGTTATAAACAAAAATAACAACATTTACCTTATCAACCTCAATCCACATACGTGCACCGAGTAAATCTTCTTTAGCGTCTTGAGCATATGCCATCACTTCATCACTCCATACAATGCCAGTAATGTCATTTTTGTGCTACTCATAAAAGAGTCTAAAAGACTCCTACAAATGCAGGGCCATCGAATAATCAATAAAATTGAAATAACAAAATATAAATAATTTAATTCATCACTCACAAAGAAGTACGAATCCACAGAAGTGGACAATTGAGGCAATGCATTAGTGCAACCATATTGCCTAAGTCGAATCACCTTCAAATACTCATTAATATGCTGCATTTAGAAACAATAACCGTCAAGTGATTCTATAAATTTATAAAAAAACTGCAAGGGGATAATTATTCAATAATTTACTTACAAAGTCATCCAGCCAACTGTGTAGCAATTCCCGAAACCATGTCGGGTTAGCTTCTAGCCCAGGTAAGCTGACTACACCCTCATCCTTGTCCATCCAAGCCTGAAACTGAACCATGATAGTCGAGTCTATCGGCTGCAACGGATTCATGTCTGCTTGAGGTTGCACTTCAATTTCAAATTTCTTCTTTTCGTGTATCCTTTGTGGAAATGGATTTGTATATGGGGTGTGCAAATACCATGCAGGCCTATACTGTCTCCCAAATTGACTTACTCCCTTATGCGGGGCAGGCAAGATCTCAACACTTGCAGGACTGTCAATCAGTGGCTGGGGCAATATATCATGACCAGTAGCTGGGGTCTGAAAATCATATTGACAGTCTGCCGGTGTGTTCTCTCCATACTACAATATATGTATATATTAAAATAAATAAAACTGCAATTAAAGTAATTGTGTTTAAAATTTATTTTGCTTACCATATTATGGCTTTCGTTCTGTTGGAATGAGCATGACTGCCTAAACCACATCATCATTTGCTGCATCTGCTGTGTAAGATCGGTCCGGAGTTGATTAACACTTGTTAAAATTTCATCTTTATCCTTGTCCATTCTTTGTAGAAGTGCAGCTTCAGTATGCTCAATTCTCTTAATCATCTCCTCCCGCAGCTGCTCAATCTGATGTGTTACGCCATGGTCTGCAGATGCACTGTGTTCAGACTACAAGAAACATAATCATAGTTAATGACTTATTTAGAAATATTAGAAATATATTGAAATTTCTCTTTAGTTAATCACGTAAATATACCGTTGCTCCTGCCACTGGTGCTGACATTTGTGGGTTTGTCCATTCATATCCACCCCCCTCCACATCCATAACATCATCGTTAGGGTCGCTAAAATGGGCATAGGTCCTGGGGCGCTTGCTCTCGCTGAAATCAGACATATTTGGTAAATCCCCAGCATAACTTCCGCTTGGAATGCCTACACGTCTAGCCAGGCGCACAATTGCCTCTCTCTTCTCGTGGTCTTTTGGTACTAATTTACGATGTACCGAAAGAACCTATAAATCAACCAACCATATTAAGTTACGCTTAAAACAAAATAAAAGTTATAAACCAATATATATATTTTACATTCATATCAACACATACCAAATCCTTTGCTAACATTGTATCCTGAACCTCATCGAACAATGGAGTCCCTCGAGTCGTCCAATTCAAAATACGAGGGAAGCGATCACCATTATGATAACCAAAAATCTCTCCGCACACTGGAATTGCCTCGAAAATCCATACCTAATATAATTATATTTAAAATATAAGTTTGACGTATACAAACAAAATATATAATTAAGATCAAAAAGTTAAGTACATATGGCGTACCAGAAATGCGTGCGAAAAGCCATATACGTTGTAACTCTCAAACTTCTTCTGTGCAAACCCTTTCCTTTTTATTTTCTCAAGTTTTTGGAATGCAGCCTTCTTAAGTGAGTTATGAAGTACGGTCCATGCAATATTGCCCCATGGATACTTATTAAACTCATCAAGGTCATCCACTAAACATAAAACAAAATTTTGAATTCCACTACGCTCGTCACGTGGAATCAAAACACGATGCACAAAATAAAATAAACTCAACTTTACTGCATTTGTATCGTCCATTTTCTCCAAATTTAGACGTGTGTACCATTGATCAAGAAATATGTAAGATAATTTCTTTACCCCAGAAAAATATGTATCCCATAATCGAGTGCCCAATTTCCTATGCAGCTGCTGGGCGGGAGGGTAATCTCGCATTTGTAGTCCAGTGATTAGTACAAACTCCTGCCGGCTAAAACGGATGCGTTTCCTCCCTATGTAAAACCACATCTCATCATCTACATTAGAGGTATGCACCTCACGCAACAATAACTCGTGCACCAAAATACCAGAGAATGTCAACTCTGACATATCTAAGAAATACCCCATACACGTCTGCCTAAATAATGTTTTCTGACTTGTTGTCAGTTTATCCTTAATGCAATTTAGACCCCACATCTTAGCATAAGCCGTCACTGATGCACGAAAAAACATATGCTCTGGAATTCTATATTCTTTCGATATGTTCTCTTTCCTGTAATAATAAAAAAAAAAAACAAAATACATTAATATTAATCAGAGAGATTATTTACAAAAACAATTAATTTAACATACATAATACATTAAAATAATTAATTACTAACATATTAATCAACATATTATAATAATAAAATCAAACCAAACTTAATAATTAATTTACTAACATATTAATATTAATCAACATTAATTATATATTAAAATCAAAATAATCATATATAATAATAATAATAAAAAATGTTACAAACCAAAATTAATGAGTCATTTAAGCAAATTTTCCCATCTATTAGATCAATAATATTCTTTCTAAATAGAATTTATTTAATTTAAATAAAATTACATTTATCTAAATTATTAATGTAAAATATATTTAATTAATTTAAATTTAATTAAATTTAATTTTAAAAAAAACCTAATTCAAAAAAATTCGCGCCACGTGGCGCGAATTTTGCGGCATCGCGGACGTCCGCGATGCGCCTGTTGAACGCGCATCGCGGGGTCGTCTCGGGTCCGCGTTGTGCGCCCGCGATGCGCGTTAAGGGCGCATCGCGGGCGCGCATCGCGGACCCGAGATGGCCCGGCGATGCGCCTGTTAAACGCGCATCGCGGGGCCGTCTCGGGTCCGCGTTGCGCGCCCGCGATGCGCCCTTAACGCGCATCGCGGGGCCATCTCGGGCCCGAGATGACCCCGAGATTGGCAACGGTGGCCGCCGTCGCTCCGGCCGCCGTCTGCATCGCGAATATGACCCAAAAATCACGATTTTTTGCCCATTTTCAACGTTTCTTACACCATTCAAACCCATTTTTCACATATTATTCAATAATTTCATCTATTGCTAGCTTTAAATATAAATTCTAATCATGTTATAAACAAATTTAAAATTTTTAAAACTTAAACAAAACTCACCAAAAATCGGCCATTTTCTTTGTTTAAAGTGAGAAATCTGTTGTAAAAGCTCCGATCTATGCAGTGATAACTTCAAATTTTTCGATCTAACGAATTTTGATAATTTTTGCTTTTTTTGATTGATTTTCGGGTGAGTGAAAAGTTAATAGAGAAAATGAGCAAATGTGTCCAAAATGTTTATGTTTGGTTAATAAAATATATTTAATTTTAAGTTGGTTAAAATATTATAATAAAAAAATAATAAGGCTATTTGTGAACTTTTCCCAAAAAAAAATGAAACCCAAAAAAAGAAATGTAAATCTGCCTCCAAATTTCTAGTTACTAATAGATTTATAACGAAAAATAAAATTAAAAATCCACCTAAAATATGGTCTAATGTGACACCTTAATTGACACGAAGAAGCAAGTGAGGTATGCAAAGAGGTAGCTAGGCTCGATAAATTAGATAAATACAGAAAGAAAAAAAAACATTTCAAAAATATATTATACAATCATAATATTCAATAATTAATAGATGAATCTTAATTAGCTCAAAAGCCATTGTTGCTCAAAGATAAAGGCAAAGGACATCATATGGATATGGGGGTTGGAGTTTCGTAATAATATCAATGAACTGAAATTCAAACCTTACCTAAAACTAATTATTTTGGTATGAGAATAATGGGTTTTTTTTATATTTTTTATTTGGTCTAGAAAGATAAGAAACCCTAGCCGTCTTATTCCATGAACATCCAATTATTGTGTCACATTCACTGCTATCTCAAAAAGTGAGAAGAAAAAAAAAATGTCCCTCGTGGCATGAAAGTGACTGAACCCTACTAATATCGAATTGTTATTGTTCATGAAGGTGTGTGGTCAATTTTGATGGCTACACAAAGAATGTATTATATTGATAGATAAATACTATCAATTTTTTGTCGAAAGTAATGGATTGTAATTATCTTTCTCATTCAAGAGCATTGCATTACATATACAAATTCATTTGTATAATCTGATGTCACAAAATATAATTAAAAGGATAAATATAAAACAACAAAATAATAAATATAATATATAATGTGATAGTGATTAGACTATAATAGTATGAATGAGTTTATATAATTTAGTTTGTACATACAATATTATTCTCTTTTTATTACTACTTATTAAGTTTGTGCTTGAGAATTTTGATAATGAAAAAAGAGTTTTCGGGTGATTAAAACCACTTTTTCTTTTTCTTTTTTTTTTTGGTTTTGGAATAATTCTTTTCATGATAAAATGTTTCTGGAAATAAAAAGAATATTTAAAATTTTTCTGATTGCTTTTGAGAGAAGCTATTTATTAATGTAGAACTATTCTTTTGAAAGAATAATACATCAAACATTTTTATTACAAAAAATATGAACAAGAAAATAATTTTTTTACTGAACAAAACATATGTAAATGCTGACACATTTTTTTTATCTTTAAAGTAAATTTTGCATTGAGCTTAAACTAAAACTGTAGGAGGATAGTCATCCCTTACAATTAATGAAAACCAGAGCCCTTAAAACATTATACCTCCAAATGATTGTGGAATTAAAATTCAATGTCATTTTGGTTAAGCCATGAGTATCATCTTTGCCTCCCTGCTAAGAACAGAAAGAACTTTATAGGAACTAAAAGAATCTAGGCAATGGATGACTAACCCAAGTTCAGATACTAGATGAGCCTTGGCCAAAATCTCATTAATAACAATGGCGACATCCAATTCAATTTAAATAACCGAGAGATTTAAAAGTTAGGCCGCTAAATTTTTATTTTCAGAATAGCTGAACTTTCTGCAATAGGGATTGGAAAAAGTGTCTCAAATTTTTTAGCTCCAGCAGGAAGAATTTCCCCCATTATGGTTAATTTCTGAGTACATAACTCAGCCCTATCCATTTCTGATGCTGATCTAAGACTGCATCACAGTTTATTTTAATAGCTTCCAAAGCCGGGGGTTGCCAGCCACTCTGATGCGCTGGAACGATTCTCGGATGGGCAAATTGAGCTGTTTGAAAATCAGTCAAAGAGCTTCTCGACCACCCAACAACAGAGTTTTCATCAAACTGGCCCTTTTCCGTGCTTCATTTGATTTCGGATAAACCAAATCCTCCGCAGAATTATACAGGTCAAGTCAAATTGTAAATGCCAACACTTCTTAATCAGAAACTCATTTGGAGTTGAACTTAAAATAAATTTTAGTGGTGCAATCTAAATAGTTTCTCATGAAGTTTACGACTTAAATTATGTAATTAAATGACAGAATAATTAGAGAAAAAAATCTCCATAAACCGAAAGGTCTTTATTATTTTTACTGAAATTTTTGTGATTCAACAATTTTATTTGGACAAGAATTGTGAAGAATGTTAAAAGAGAGAGTAACAAAAAATTTAAAATGTGTGAGACACGCATGAGAAATTTTAGAATATGTGGAACACGAAAAAAGAAGCGAAATAGCACTCGAACATACGAAAAGAATAGAGAAAACACTCGATACAAAGCACCGCAATGCCCGGTGGTAGTATGTACTACACCATAATGCTGGCCGCAACATGACTCAACATCGCAACGTCAGAGAGGGAGAGAGTTCATTTTTACTTTAGATTTATGAGTTTTTAACTCTTAAAATATGTAAATTTTTATTTCAATTAGAATTAGGATTAGTAGGTATGAAATAACCCTTATACAAACCCTTGTAAATTATTTAATTTTAAAATTAAGCATTAAAAGATATTTTTAAAAAGAGAAAAATTAGGTAAACATTAAGTGCTTTTGTGCAATAGAGTGCAACTGTTATTTGACTATTCATTATTCGTAAGAAAGGAAGGATATATTAAACATTAGCTCATTTTAAATATTTTTTATTATATTTTTTTATAAATTTTTTAAAAAAGATGATAAATTTTTTAAATTTATTATGAATGTAAATAATTGACTAAATTATGTAAAAGATTGCGTTGTACTCTTATTTATTTATTTTATATTTTTATTTAATATCTTAATTATTTTATTATATAAAAAAATTAAAATTTAAAATTAAACTTAATTAAAATTTTTTAATTAAACTTAATCTCCTAAGGACTTACAACGACGATTCCTCCAATAATAACGAAGATTTGACACTTAACAACCCAATGACAAAAGCAAACCCCATTTTCGACACCATGCATGAAGACGCAAAAAAGCTTATTAAATTAGCAAATGCCGTCGGTCTACAATTCCATATATATTCAGTGTTCATTGATCATGCAAAAACAACAAAAATCACGCCATCCAAAAGAAAAACGTGGCAAAGATCTGAACCGTTGATGCTGCATAGAGGAATCATAAGAAAGCAAAAATAAAATTTGTATCAAACACTATATTAATCATCATCGGCCACAAATACAAATACACATAAATATACACGAACACAAGCAAAAACAAAATAAATTTACACGTTCCCTTCATTTGTGTTTTAAAATCCTCTTCTTCAATTCACATGCAGTACCTCTCCATGGCCGCTTCATAATTCCAAACAGCTTCATCAACTCATAACACCAGCTGTTTCAATTCCATGGCTAGCTTAACCTTCTTCGTTGGCATTATTGGTTAGTTCAATTTTCTTTTTCAGCTTGTTAGTTTCTTTCTGCGTTTAATTTTGTTTAGTTCTTTTGTTGATTTTCTTTCATGGGGTTGGTTTTTTTTTTTTTTTGGTTTTGTGCTGCAGGCAATGTGATTTCTATACTGTTTTTTGCTTCTCCCAGGTAAGTGAAAGTGCTTTTATGAATATGTATTGAATAAGTTAAGAAGCTGCTGAAGTGAATATTATGAAAAAGTTACGGGAAAAATTAGTTACTTCTCTTTTCTTTCTTTTTGGGAAAAATTTAAAAAGTCCGGTCGATAGGACAAAGAAGATATTTTCTTCTTAAAGTTGAAACTTGAGACCTCTGCCCCCACTTGATTTTATGTAGCTGTTCCTTCCTCTTTCTTATACTTTCTTTATTAATAAATTTGCTCTCATCCTTTACTTTTACCACAAAAAGAAGAAAAAAACAAAATTCTCATATTAGTATTTGGATTCTCATAACATAACACATAAAATTTTATAAAATGTGGCAAATGCATATGCATAAATAAACTACTGATAACTCAACCTAATCTGACATTATTTTATGGTAAATCAATAAGCGCATCAAAGAAGCCAAACTCAAAAACTCCAAATTTATTGGATATCATTTCAATGGTAGTTCAATCCTCACATAACATACCTTCCAAAAACTAAAGACAGACATGTAAATAAATGATGGGTTTCTTTTGTTTTGTGGTTTTTCTTTTCCTTCCAGCAAAACTTTTTGGAGAATTGTGAAGAAGAAATCAACAGAGAATTACAAAGGAGTTCCATATATAACAGCTCTGTTGAGCACAAGCTTGTGGACTTTCTATGGGCTTCTGAAGCCCGGTGGCTTGCTTATTGTCACAGTCAATGGTGCCGGTGCCGTCTTCCAACTCATCTATGTGACTCTTTATATCATCTATGCTCCCAAAGAGAACAAGGTGAGTCTGAGTCATTCATTCAATCACTTCACTTTTTTGTTTGTTTGTTTTCAACTAATAACATGGATTTGCGTCTCTTGTAAAGTATCCCACCCCCGACAACCACATCTTGAAGACACTTTAGTTGCCTAATATGACAAGACCCATTTTCAGAAACTTTAGTTGCCTAACGTTAAAAAGAAAAGTTTGAGAAGGAAAACTATTTTTTTTTTTTACCTTAAATATTGAATGGATTCTGTATTAAGTTAAGTTTTCACCTAATCTTTTATTAGTATAATTTTATTGGTATGTGATTGATGCGGTTGATAATTACTGAAGAAAAACTTTTGGCGACCCATATCTAACACATAATACATGTCAAAAGATTCATTTTAACTTGGGATCCTAATTCTTAAAATATTTTCACATAGACTATGTTTTATTTAAATTATTTATTATTTTATTTGAGGGGTGGGGAATTTGGGATTTAGAGTAAAAAAGAGTAGTTTTAAAAACTAAAAGTTGTATATATATGAAAAAACTTAAAAACATAAGGGTGGTTTTCCTTTTTTACAAATTAATTAAGTTCTGAACTCGAGCTAATGGTATTTTCTTAACTAAAAGAGAGGTCTAAACGATGAACTTATTAACTAAAAGAGAGAGACCACATGCATTAACCCTAAAAACTCAGGATGGAGCTAAAAAAAATCATAAAGCTCAAGCCATAATGTAAAAGTTAAAAATTTATATGGATAAAATTTATAAATTTTTATTTTTAAAGGTAAAAATACAATAATAAGCACTTATGTATTTTTTCTTAAAGAAAATAGGAATTGATCAAATGCCATTTTTCTTGGATCCTATTATAGCTCCATCCCTGCTTAGGATATATTCAACTGTAAGTAGTTGCAGATCTATGGCAAGGCCTAGCGGTTATTTACATATTTATCTCTTAAAGTATTAACTTTTATGATTTGAACTCTGCAAGATTCTAACATAGACATTATAGCCCTCTCATAGTATAAACTTGAACCCTAAAAAAATTTTAATATTGACATTTTGACCCCTCCACTAATTCATTTCTGGCTCTCCGCGCCCTTGTCCGTAGGGTTGTTAGTCTTGTTAAATCATTGAATTTATACTTGTATTCTTGTGTAAAAAATGCCCACGATTTTGCAGGTGAGGACGGCGAAATTGGTAGCGATATTAGATGTTGGTTTTCTTGGAGCAGTGATCCTAATAACGCTGCTGGCAATGCATGGAAACCTGAGGCTCATTTTTGTTGGAATTCTATGTGCAGCTTTAACCATTGGCATGTATGCATCACCACTGGCAGTCATGGTAATTAAGCAAATATTAATTAATTTTAATTTTAATTTCAATTTCATCTTATAAAGTGCTGAATTAATTTGTCATAATAATTAAATATTGATCACTTCAGCATACTAAATAATTAAAACTGTGTTGACAGTCAACGGTGATATTGACAAAGAGCGTGAAGTACATGCCATTTTTGCTCTCATTTTTCCTTTTTCTCAACGCTGGTGCATGGTCTGTTTATGCAGTGCTTGTGAAAGATATCTATATTGGAGTAAGTTCTCTCATTTTTATCTTTTCACGGTTTATATATGAAAAAATAAATAATTTAATGGAATATATCGTTCATTACAATATACTATAAAATCACATCACATGTTTAAAATGCTTATTATATAGTGATCTACGTTATTCATTAAAAGAAAATGCTCTCTTACTCTCTCTTTATCCATATATATATATATAATATATTAACTTGAGGAGGGATCCAGAAGAGGGACTTCGATATTAATCGAGAGATATCATTATCACTAAATTATGTCTACAATGATTCGTTTATGTGTTGGGTGTTATGGAAAACAATTTACAGGGATCATTTTTTACATAATTAACCGAACAATTTTAGGTGCCAAATGCTACAGGCTTTGTATTGGGTTCAGCTCAGCTGATTCTCTACATAATTTACAAGAACAAGTCAACAAAATCAACGGACACGATTGAAGAAGGCTCGGGCCACCCGGTTAAAGAAGGCATCGAGATGCATGTACGTGTTGATGATGAAGAAGCCAAATGTGACGAAGAAACGTGGTCTTACTCTTACCAAGCAGGGGAAAAGCATCCCGAAACCTACCCTAAGCAAGGATTACAGCTTGCCGAAAATCCTGGAGAAGACGGCTTCTTTGGGTCCGTATGATTTATACTCTAGTTGGCACCATCACTATGACTCGGATTTTGAGATGGGAAATTAATGTTAATGAACATCACCAATTTGATTTTGAAGCAAAATCAAGCTAACAAAAAGTGATTTGATTTCTAAAAATGGTGTCAGTTTAATTTTGTTTGGTTTAAAACTTTGAAAAGTTGTTGCCCTCTTCGACTATGTATGATGTTGTTGCCTCTATCGTATATAAATGTTGTTTGTATTCTAATTAAGCTTTTGGAAAATTGTCATGAAGCTTTTGATCAATTATTTTCATCATTATATTACAAAATTAATCTATTTATAAAGATTAATTATCATGAAACTCCTGCTTACGAGGATCTTCCTTCACAATTAATCTTGTAGGTTTTGGTTAGATTTACACGTTATTCTACTGCTAACTTGATTATATCGTACATGATTGTTAGCGATCGAGACCAAGACGAAAGAAACGGTACAATTTTGGATAATAGTTCTTTCATAAATTTCAATCAATGATAAACAATTCATAATGGACTATTAAAAATAGAACAATATAATAAATAGCTATAAATAGACTATTCAAAACAAAAATGAGAAATTCCACAATTCTATAATTTTGAATAAAAATTTGATTTATCATTTTATATATAATGATATGTTTTAATTATTTGTTTACTTTTTATTTTAAAATAGGATATTGAACAAAAAAAAAAAGAAAGAACCAATTGGCTTTGCCGCTTGCTTCTATTATTATTATTATAATGTTAAAGGGAGATTTGAATTCTGAACTAATAACTTAGTTATTATTTTGTTTAAAAAAAATTGGAGGAGGGGCAGTTGAACTCTAATTATATAAACTATTTTTTGGTATTAATTCTTCATTTTTTTTTAATATTTTTAAAGATAGAGGGATAAGTAGACTTTCAAAATTTGGTCAAGGGGTCATTTAGACTCCTAAATTTTAAAAATACTTTACAAAATTAGTGAATTTCTTCATTTTGATTTATTAGAGGCTTGTAAATAGTTGATTTACTATTATACCTTAGTGACATTAACAAATAAATGCAGTTATGAATGTGTAAGGTTAAAAAAAATCATTTAAAAGGACAAAATTTACAAATAGAGGGTTCTTGTTAAGTGTTTTAAAATCACCAGTCAAACTTTAGATCCAACTGACCTTTTTTATTTTTTAACTTGAAGAAAATAAATTAGAACTTATGTCCTTAACATTAATCAAGAGGTATAATTATACTTATCAAACCCATCAATATAGAGAAAGAGAAATCAAAGAAAGATAGGTTTGCCTTCCTCATCACGTAACCAAAGATTACATTGATCTCGTCAAACCCTAGAGCGATGGCTCCGGTTCACGCTCCCCAAATAAATATTCACTTCGACTAAAGCCCTCTTCGCAATGACGCATCGTCTACCTTCTTAATGTTATTCAAGCCCATGACAACGAGCCAGACTTTCATCTAATGCCGAAGCATAGGCCTTTGGACAATGCATCATGTGTCCTAAAATGGCTAAAAGGTCAAGCTATGCATGAAAATATTGATAAATGGTTAGGTGAAATTGATATTGAGAACAAGGTTAATGATTTTTGTGCTGGGTTATTCTTCGAGTAGCAACCTAGCTCAGCATTTGACAATCCAAGCTAGATTGGCGAAATTTTCACATTTTAGGTATGGCCTTGGCCTTGGCCTTTGGGGTTATATATGTTGTCCCCATTATATTCTAATTTCTTCGCATTTGAACATCGCAAGTAATATGACAAAATCAATTAAATGGAATTTAAAAAAGAGTTTGGGTATGAATTAAAGAGTATAATATTATATTATCTAAATGTAAGGTATTTAGGAATAAAATTCAACCGATCCAATATGTAAAATCTTTTGTGATAATCGAGGAGGTTTGGGAAAAAATTTGTTTATATTTTATATAATAAATAAAAATAAAAATAAAAAACTTTCTAAAGTTGAATAGAAGTATCAATATATTTCAAAACAAGTCCCTAAATTGGTGGGTACGAGAAGAGAGGTCTTATAAATGAGTTTAGAGTTTGTAGATGTATGATAGGTATTTATATTAGAACTGATGATTCATACATAATTGAGATGATACTAAATATAGAGTCAATAAGAAGTCTATTACAAGAAGATTGTGAGAGGAAGGTGTAAAATGAAAAGCCAAAAGAAAGAATATTGTTCATGCGGAGTTATTGTTCATGCGGAGTTATTGTTCATGCAGCTGGTATTGTGTCATGGGGGTACTGTTCATGTGATACTATTCACGTGATAACTTATAGGTATTTTCTGTTTTGGATCAATTTACTTTTTTAAGTGAGATTTAGATTCCTACAAGTAATGACTTTTATTTTAAATAGGTTTAGGAATTCTAAGAACTTTATAAGCATTATATAAACTTTTGTAAACCCTTAGAAATAGGTAAGCATCTAAAGTATCAAGATGTAAACATAAGAAAGAATAAGAGAGTTAGGCAAGTATTAAGTACAAGAAATACTAAGGGGTGTAACCTTTGAGGGTGTCTTTATTCTTAAGTAAACAAAATGAGCATCATAGATCCTTTTGAGAAAAACTTGGGCTATTCTTGTATTCTTTAAATAAAATCTCTTATATGGAGAAAAATACTAAATTTTTTTGTAAATATTATAGTGATTTAAAGAAATACTTATAGGTTTATTATAAGAGATACTAAGAGGTCTGTAAGATCATAGTGATCTAGGAGATAACTGATGATCTAATTAGTAACAAAAACTAGATCATAAATCCCTGTGAACATAAATGTTTTGGCTAAACTATGTATATTTTATGTCTTATAGTTTGTTTCTTTATCTTTATTAGTGTATTAATCTTGTATGTTCTTGATTATTTGTGAGTTATGTCTTCAGCACGTGCATGAGGTTTCTTTAGAGAGTACGCTAAAAGAAATTCTATTAAAAGAGTATTAGCGGTAAGGCTAATTTCATTGAAAGATTAGTGATAAGGCTGATTTTTTCTCAACAAACTGGTTTTAGAGTTTTAGTTAAAGTCTAGATTGTAGAGCATAAGTGGCAGAATAAGATTACAGAGTAAAGATTATTAATCATGAGGATTCACAAATATAAGGGAAGAACAATGAAGACGATGCTTATTTGAAAAAGGAAAAGATTTGGCCTTACTAGGGAGTTTTTTTTGTTAAAGACCACTCTTGCAGAGACTACTAAAAAGACGATGTCATATACATCTAAGTCAGAAGAATCATTTAGATTGGACACGAAATAAAGAGTAAAAAAGAAGAGCAATCAAGATTGAATGACAGATCTATAAAGTGCTTAGGATGCTTGATAAGAGATAGTTTAGAGAGAAAGACCAATATAGAATGAAATTAGATTTACAGGTTTGTAGGATGACTAGACAAAAGACATTGATAGCATGAGAGCTTCTAGAGGAACTATGTTTGATGAATGAATTATTTTGGTTATAGCGTATTGTTTCCATATGAGTCATAAAGAATCGTTATTTACCAATGGTAGATTTATTAAGGGTTAAGATATGACTTTTACTAAGCCATAAGGTATTGGTAAAATAAAATTAAGACTAAATAGTGAAAAGGCAAGAGAGTGACTAGGTAAGAGATTTTGTTCCTAATCCCATAAAAACTTAGTAGACTTGGAACTGCTAGAACAAATAAGGACATTCATGGAAGGAAAAAAAAAGAATATTAAAAGGGGATGCAAAATGATCGATGTGTAAAAAGCACAGATGGAGGTTATGTGTTTGAAGAAAAGCGTTTGTATAGGTCAATATAGGGTTATTGATAAGATATATACCATAAAGCAACTTTTAAATTATCTCATATCGTGGCAGGGTCAAAAAAGAATGTATGGGTATGGTAGTAATGACAAGAATAGGTTTTTAGTCATTAAGAGATTATGGTCATATTATCTAAAAAAAGTAGGAGATTGTAATATAAAGGCTACTCTAGACAATTAGCATTTAGGAATTTTTAGATACCGTAGTTATAAGTCTTAGTTAAGTTTGAGACTTGACTACAGACAATGCTAAAGAGCATTGGTTAAGAAGGGAATGATGTATGTTAGCTTCATAAATAAAGATTTTGAATCAATGAAGAGTTTATTGAAATTGGTAATTCAACATTCATATACGAGCATGAATTAAGATGGACACCAAATATAGAATCAACAAGAAGTTTAGTACAAGAAGATTTTGCGATGAGGGAGCAAAACGAAAAGTTAGAAGAATGAGCACTGTTCACAAGATACTATTTATGTGGCACTATTCACGCAGTAATTTATGAGTATTTTTTATTTTTACTCAATTGACTTCTTTAAGTAAGATTTAAACTCCTATAAGTAAGGAATCTTATTTCAATTAGGTTTAAGGTTTCTATGGACTTTGTAAGTATTATATAAACCCTTAGAGATAGCCAAATATTTAAAGTATCACGATGTAAACATAAGAGAGAATAAAAGAGTTATGTAAGTATTAAGTTCAGGATACACTAGAGTGTAATATTTGAGGGTATCTTTATTCTTAAGTGAACAAAAGAAGCATCATAGATTATTTTGAGAGAGGTTCGTATTATTCTTGTATTCTTTAGGTAAAAAATTTTGTGGGGTGAGAGATACTGAGGGGTTTTGTAAAGATTATAGTAATTTAAAGAGATATTTGAATGTTTACAATAAAAGATACTAAGAGGTGTATAAAATCATAGTAATCTAAAAGATATTTAGTGATTTAATTAATAAAAAAAAATAAGATCATGGATCTCCCGTTGACCTAAATATTTTGGTTAAATTTCGTATATTTTATGTCTTGTAAGTTATTTCTTTATATTTATTGGTATACTAATCTTATATATTTTTTAATATATGTGAGTTATGTTTTTTGCATGTATATAAATTTTTTGAAGTGCACCCTAAAGAAAATCTTATTAACATAGTATCAACAATAAGACTAATCTTAGATTAATTTATACGTTGAAAATGCATGTATTTGGCTGAGAAATTATATATCTTTTTTCTTAATTGTGGTTTGAAAGATCCAATATTCCTCAAAGTAACGCCATTCGATTATAAGCATCGAGAAAACTTTTGTTATTTTGGTTCAGTGTAAAAAAAAAGAAGACAATATTTACGATTCAATGCTATCAAGAGGAAGATCTAAGTGAAGTATGTTTTTAGCAAACAATTGGATACCAAAATCATCTAATGTTATCTGAAATTATCTATATAAGTGAATAAACGCAATCATAAGTAATTAAATTATAATAATTATTAATATTTTACTTGATTAAAAGTAGGCCTTGGGAAAAGTCGGTTTGAGTCGATTCTAGAATCTAATACATCGGTTTTATTTATAATCAAATTAATTTCGTTCGGTTTGATTTTTTATTTTTTATTTAATTATATTTTTATTTTAAATTAACTTAATTATGTTTTTTTATTTTAAATTAATTTAAATCAAACGAACTAATTATTTCTCAAAAATAAAAATGGAGAATCGAAATTAAAATTAAACTGACTCGATTTAGTTCGTTGAGTTCAAAATATCCATCACTAATTAAAAACATGTAATGATTTAAAAGTACATACAAATGCTAAAAGCCTAAAATGAAGCCTTTCTTTCTTTCCTTTTTTTTTTTTTTCTATCTTTCTTCCATATTTTTATAGCCAAAATTTCTCACCGCTTCAGGCAACCTACTGGTCGAACTTTTAAGAAGCTGATCACGACTCAGCCTCTACTTATAGCTTAAAGAAGACACATGGCCGAAATTGTGTGGGCCTTAAGGCTACATGTAGCATGAACTGCTACGCCAGCAAGTGAAAAGAACTCCTATCATCATCAGGCGATAGATGAAATTGATGTAATAGTTGGAAAAAAAACTACCCAAAAATCAGGCGATTTTTGCAATCTCAATGGTTTCAGTGCCCCAACGGCCAACTTTAGTTGTAGATGAGACTAAATTGCTGATAATATCGTAATTTTAGTGCATTAAATTAACTAAACCCCCCACGCAAGGTTAGCACTGAACCCTTGTATTAAGGAAAAGCCCTGTGCTTGTAGTGCTGGTTTGAACGGTGTATCTTCGTTTGCAAGAAGGGTCGTAGAGGTAACATGAACTTGAGTCATTCGCCATTATCCACGACAGTTTATCTAAAGATTCCATGACTTTTAACATTCACGTCTCGCCAACCCTTGCATACTGCTCGGAAACGTATCTTATCCACGTAATAAAGACCATTCGTGATTGAGCATATGTATGATCTCATCGGGAATACTCGACCATGATGACTCCCTTTCCGTCTTCATCTTCCCTGCGGCTCTCTCCTCTCTAAATTACACTTTGTGTTATCGTAAACTTCCGATTATAGCAAAGCTATTACAGCAAAGCAAAGCTTATATAAAAAAAAGGCAAATCGCTGACTAGTCCAAATAGCTATAAGAGTCTACTCTTTTTTGCTACTACGACACCGTCCTACAACTTATGTCAAGGATGAAGCTAAGGGTATCAATGAGATATCTGGGACCTGCATTTGCCACTTTAATAAATGCCATTGACAGCTCGATTCTGGATCATTGCCAGACTAAAGGAGAGTGCTTTTACTACATAGTCCCACCTTTCGCGGCTTGTAAAATGATAGCTTTTGAATTGTTCGCGTATTGGATCATTTCTTCATATTCGGCCCATCTTAGTCAGCCCATTCCGCCCCGGCCCAAATTGGCCCACTTTATTACTTCCCACACCAAACGCATCACAGAGAGAGAGAGAGAGAGAGCGAGACCCCGGTTTCCTTCCAACTACCATTCCATTCTCACAATACAGATACAAGTTCTGATCAAAAACAAAGACCAAACAAACAAGAACCAGAAGTAGAAACAAACACAGAACCAAAGTAGGTTTAGTTCCCAAAAAAAAAATGGATTTTGATTCATTTTCCTCTCAAAGATTCGATTTTTGTCCAACAAAATTCTTCCTTTTTCTCCTTTACATCACTTTGACACCATCTTTTGCCCAGAAACCAACAGCATATGAAGTCCTGAAAGACTACAACTTCCCCATTGGCATCCTCCCAAAAGGGGTCATTGACTATGATCTTGAATCTTCATCAGGTAAATTCTCAGCCTTTTTCAATGACTCTTGCAGTTTCTCTCTTGAAGGGTCATATCAACTCAAGTACAAGCCCAACATTAAAGGGTACATCTCAAAAGACAAGCTTTCAAGCTTGGAAGGTGTAAGTGTGAAGCTTTTCTTCTTTTGGGTAGATATTGTTGAGGTCTCAAGACATGGGGATAGCCTTGAATTCTCTGTTGGGATTGCTGGTGCTGGTTTTCCAATCGATAATTTTGAAGAGTGTCCTCAATGTGGCTGTGGATTAAATTGCAATGGTGAGAATGTAAGGAAGATTAGAACAAATCTATTAGTTTCTTCCTCTTAGGGTGGGAGATATCTTTGAATAGTGTAATTCTGTTTGATTTTGAATAGTGGTTTTGTGTTTAAATGGATTAATTGAAATGGGATTTTGCTTATTTTGGTAAAATGTTATTAGTTTGTGGGATTGTTTCTTCAGTCTGTTGTTGGTTTTCCATGGTTTCTTCTGGTATAATGCTGGCATTGTAACGATACTCTTATCATTGAAAGCAGATGATCTAGTATAAATAGTGTGGAGAGACTTTTCACTGCAGTTTGATTTAATTTGTGACTCAAATTTTTTGCCTTTACCTTTACTAGAATTCCCATTAATATAGTGTTAGATTTCATTTGTTGCTTGTTAGTAAAATTGCAAGTGATTAATTGGCACACACTTTTCTCCTTAACTTGTAAGCGTGAACTAGAGGCATTGTAACTAGAATTTAAACAACTGCTTTGCCTGGAATTAAGTAACATGGATTGCGCTATTTGATTGTATTGCATTCCAAGTCCTTTATGTTTCCCTGCTGCCTACTATTGTCATTGGAGCCTTGATTTTTATGGTCCAAAGCAGAAAATAATTTTAAGGATTAAAATATGATGGAGTTTTGTTGTGAATTTTCTGTCTGGATCAATATGTTTCTTACCCTCCACAATATTTGATAAGTAGCTGAGATGTATTCTCTTGGAAGATTGCCAGAAGAGGGATAAAGTCGTGGTAGAATTTTATTGAACATAATATATGATAAATTATCCTTACAAGCGACTTTGAAACTTTTGAAATTCCGAAACTTTATCTACTGGATGTTGGATTTGTATGTGTGACTTTTTTTAACCTTGTTTGAATCTACTTAGAAGAAAACAAGAATGCTGGTAAATATGAATGTAATGTTGCAGATCCCATATTTATTTTTAATGGAATCATTTAGTAATTAACACATTAGACTCTGTACACCAGATCCGCAAAACTCATGTGGAGTAATATGTTGACATGTAGTTGTGAATGATATGGATAACATGATCAGATGCCTGATCTTATGTTTACTCATGTTTCAACGACTAATCAAGTTTCACTACAGCTTTAGCTTAGCTGGAGTTAGGCATAAAATATTAACATGCATCAAAACCTTGATTTTGCAAACTACTTTTCCTTTTTTCATCTCTTAAAAGGTAAGAAGAGTTTAGAAAATTGGAAAGAACTTGTTTGGGGAACATATTACAGATGAGCATAAAGCCCATTAATGGCCTTGACATATTGACAATCTACCAATTTTTTTATAATCATTTTGCTTGTGTTGTTCTTGTTTCAACTAAAGCTGCACATCTTCATCTTTCCCATTCTATGCCATGTGCAAGTCTACAAAAGGTTTTTAGATCAGAATGTGCCATCTTTATTGTTACTTTGCTTGTATATGCACGAAGAAGAGAGCTCATATCCATCATATGATCCTATCATTATGTTGGGCTTCCCTGTTGTTTTTCATGACTTATACTTCTCCCAAGTAAGCCACTGGAGATATCTGTGCAAGGATTTGATTTTTGCTATATTACGTGATGGCCGGTTCAGTCCTTGCCTATTAAAGAAGAAAGAAGACTGTTTCATTATAAGGGCTCCACTATGTTGAAATGCAAGCAAGTCCAAATGCTTCCAAGCAAGAACATACACCTCTAACAACCAGGATTTTCTTTTGTCAATGAGGAAAATATGGGAGGAACCTTGGTGTTTACACCAATTTTAACAGCCACAATAAGAACTAAGAAGGAATCTTGTTATTCACACGAGGATGGACTTAAAAAGAACAGCCATTTGGTTGAATCTGGATGCAAAAATTGGATCCCTTCTTCAATCTTCACCATCCCTCGACCTCAAAAGAAAAGAATATGTAATTTGACTCGGATCTTGATAATGTTTTGAACGTGTCTATTGAGCACAATGCCATAAATGAATTCTAAACTCAAACCAAACAACTTTACTCAAAAGTTGTTCCAAACGGACTTGCTGTCTGCTTACACCAGGCAGTCTAATGCGTGCTTTAGACTACGTTGAGGGTCAACTTTGGCACTGCTCCAATGGGTTGTCTTCTCTGTACAAGACCTGCAACACTTCTAATGGATGCCTTCAATGAAAAGCTTCAGTTGACGTAATAGAAATTCATCCCTTCTTGTCCAAGTTTTGTGCACAGAATAAAAACTAACAGAGTTTATACCCGGTCAATACTCTCAAATAATTATTAAACATGGATAATATAAAACTAAAAGTACAAAACGCTTCAACTTTCGTTTTTCATTTTTTTTTAAACTGGGTCAAACACAAAGAATGACACCCAAGATTCCCATTTCAGAATCCTGATACAAGTTAATCATTTACAACAATAATTTTTATATCTTTTGATACCTTTCCCATGTTAAAGAATATATTCAAATCCAATTGAAAAATGAAGACAAAGAAAAGCTGATTTGTGGAGTCCAAGTAGCTAAAATAATATGGAGAGCATGGCTTCAGCTCCAGACATTTTCGTTTCTGCAGACGTGGCCTACCAAAACCAACGTGACTTTCTATTAATTTATTAGATTACAAAAAAAGACTTGGAACATTATTGTGAAGGGAAATGACAGGTATCCAATACCAGTCACTGCTACACGTATAATTGTTTTTTTCTTTTTCCTTCTAAATGAAAATAGTACAAACAAGTGTTTCAAACCACGCGGTTTGGGCAAATTATCAGAATCTGTATATATACATTTTCTTTTGATGTAAATGTTATTAGTAACCTCATCAAATAAGGTAGAATAAAATGACTATGTACTGAAACGAAATATACTAAAATAAGATGACTATCTACACATAAAGAGTATTTTGATTAGCAAATAAAAAAGAATGTACTTAAATTATTGATGCTTACAGATATATTCTTGTTACATAAACACATGCTCAAACATAAATATCTCATGCTTTATTGGGATAATATATGACTTAAGAACTCTCCATGGGTACATTTGTCGTTGGCTTACCTAAGTTACCTTGTCTTGGCCTTTGAAGATTTCAACCTTAACCCCCCTTGGATCTTCTTCTATAACTGTTGGTTGAGAAGGATAAAATAGGAAATAAAATTAGGATTTACACAAAGAAAATGACAACCCATGTCAATCATTTGTTTCTACCCTAGTATTCTTATTCAATCTTCAATATATCTTTCTTTTGATCCTGTTTTTTTTTTTAAAAAAAAAATTTCACGTGCAAGGTTGGTTTGTTTGATCCATTTTTGCTTTATATATTCAAGTAGAAATTAATTTTGTTTCTCTTTGTTGACCCTATTTTCTGTCTCCCTATTTATATCCTCTCTTGTTGAAAAGTTGAGCATTTGATCTGTTTCTGTCAATTCCACAAATCCAAGATATTGCTTCTTTCAATTCATAAAGTGAAAGCTTTTTGAATTCATTTTTCTAGCCTCTCTTTGTTGACTCAATAAAGTCTTCGATCTTTTTTCATTCATTTACCTCACTTCTGTCTTTGGTTTCTTTTTCCAATCTTCGAGCTACCCTTTAGTTGAATCTTCCTATAAATTTAAGATTCAATCTTGATTTATTCTGGTTGTGAATAAATATAAAGAATGATGATGATGACAATGGAAGGAATGATGGATGCAGCAGTGTTGGATGATATAATAAGGAGGCTATTGGAGGGAAGAGGAGGCAAGCAAGTGCAGCTCTCCGAAGGAGAGATCCGCCAACTTTGTGTCAACGCTCGCCAAATTTTCCTGTCTCAGCCTAATCTCGTTCAGGTTGAAGCTCCAATTCGTATCTGTGGTCAGCTCTCTCTCTCTGGTTCTATTGATTATAAAATGATGAGCTGATCATATTTAATTTGACAATATTTGTTTTCAATTGAGTCATGCAATTGTTTGCGGTTGTTGGTATTAAAAGGCTGTGTGTTGGGTAAGATTATGAAGGAATCACTCATTGAATGAAAATTGTGATTTAGATTTCTGTTTCTTCTTATAACTTTGTAAGATTATTATGGAATTGAGCTAGAAATCTTATCTGGGTATATGTATAAAATTAATTATGGGGCATCTACTTTGCGTATCCATCTATCATTAGATGGTTTTTTGTCATTAAGTGACTGTAAATTAATTGTTCTGTTAATGTTGTGAATTTTTTGTATCGTCTCTAGTCTCTATTGTTCTGTTAATCATTCCGTGCTTAAGATCACAATGTCCTGAAAGTAGGCTAATTGGTTTGCGCATTTGCATTTATATCTCGTTTTGCCCCCAGTATCTGGTGTTACTAACATTTCAGGCCTCTTTCAGGTGATATTCATGGTCAATACCGAGATCTGCTCAGACTATTTGAACATGGTGGGTACCCTCCTGCCGCAAATTATCTCTTTCTTGGGGATTATGTTGATCGAGGCAAGCAAAGTTTGGAGACAATATGTTTGCTTTTGGCCTACAAAGTAAGATATCCTGACAAAGTTCATCTCTTGAGGGGAAACCATGAAGATGCTAAGATCAATCGGATTTACGGATTTTACGACGAGTGTAAGAGGAGATTTAATGTTAGGCTTTGGAAAATATTTACTGACTGCTTCAATTGCTTGCCTGTGGCGGCACTCATCAATGAGAAGATACTTTGTATGCATGGGGGGCTCTCTCCAGAGTTGGAAAATTTGGATCAGATAAGGGATATCTCTAGGCCTACTGAAATTCCTGACAGTGGTCTCCTTTGTGATCTTCTATGGTCTGATCCTGATGCTAATGTTGAGGGCTGGGCAGATAGTGATCGAGGTGTTTCATGTACCTTTGGAGCAGATGTAGTTGCTGACTTCTTGGAAAAGAATGACCTTGATCTCATATGCCGTGGTCATCAGGTAAGCACTTTCATTTTGAGCAAGCTGAATACTCTTACAATGGCATATTTCCAGTCATTCACATGCAATTGGAACCCTTTCTTAGCTTTCTTGCCTTTTTTTAGCCATTTTTATGATTTGTTGGGTTTGACATAGGATCCACTGGGCTACAGGGGGTTCTTCTTGGAAGAATATTACGTTTCATTGTGGAGTACCAATTCTAATCATTAACTATGAGGTGTCTATTTGCATTTTCAAGAACATTAGTACATAATTTGTTCTGACTATTATTTAACTGTATTAATTTAACTCCCCATCAATGATTCCATATTCCTACACTTCAGATGACTTTGTGATGGGATTATTGCATTGCAGAAGTAATATTATAACTCATGCTTTGATGCTGATGGTGATTAAGCCCTCAAATGATCAAATATCATGTCATGAGATATATGATACTAATGCGCTTTGCATAAGACACAATCCAGCCTGATAATTACTTAATTTCAGTGTGTTCAAAATAAGATTTTTGTGGGTTAATTGCAGGTGGTGGAGGATGGATACGAGTTTTTTGCTAAACGGAGATTGGTTACAATATTTTCAGCTCCAAACTATGGTGGGGAGTTTGATAATGCGGGTGCTCTATTGAGTGTCAATGAAGGTCTAGTGTGTTCGTTTGAGATATTGAAGCCAATTGATAGAACATTTCCAAGCAGTTCTAAGCTGCCTCTTAAGAAGGTAATGCTTGCGTTTTCCATCTTGCATCTATATCTCGGGTTCCAATACTCTTAATATGTTGGTTACAAAGCTAAACCTCCTCTTTCTCGTCTTTGTTTGTACAGCCCCCCAAAACTGGGAAGAATTAATGTGGAACAACGGATTTCTGGAGATTTGTTTTAGTTTTAAGGTGGGGGATACAGGAAGCTTGATGTTTTGATTCTGTCAAGATTTTGGTTTTGAATAGCAGCAGTCTTTTCTGATATCATAGCTAAGGCTATGATTTAATTGCAGTCACAAGTATTATGAACAAAAAAAGAAAAAAAAAAATCTGTATTTTAACAGCTAGCTATCTTCTATGGAGGAACAGAAATTTTTTCATTTGCATTCCTGTAATCTCTTGTAACAGCTGATTGGTGTGGGAATGATTTAGAATGGACTGCCTTGGTTCTTGTCTCAGCATTTGCATTGTGGCTTTGATCAAGTTTCTCTTATTGCTCAAATGCCTATTCATTATGTTTACAGGTAGTATGACTCCAAAGAGTGTTCCTAGTTGATTGACTTGCATTCAGTGGCCAGTTTTTTCTTGTACCCATTCAAATAACAACATTAACCTTTCTGCTATTCAATTAGAGCTCGAGCTCTGGCACAGCGGCAAACCAAATGTATACCCAGTTCTAAAATCAGCTGAAAACTAAATGCTGCCTCATTAAAATAGAGCATAAAGCAAAAGAGAAATCTAAACATGCTAATAATTTCTCAAAACTGGAATTGAGGACTTCAACATCTTGAATATACAATACCCACACTAATCATTTTGTATCTAAAAAAACAAACAAATATATGTAAAGATAATTAATACATCAGACCAGCAAATTAAAATGGAAAACTATGTTACATACAGGGAGACATTATCATTGACTCCCTTTCCTATTTCCCTGACTAACAGGAGATATATGGTTCATCTTGCCTTCCAGTTTCCTTGCTGCGCGTTGAATAGCAGCTAGTCTTTGCTGCTGCATATGGCTCTTCCTTTTGCTGGAAAATCAAACAAAAATATCAAAACTTATAAAAGGAAAACTAGTACATGAAAAGGTATGCACTTGACGAAAGCTTATATAATGAAAGGCATTTGATTAAAGCTTATATAATGGAAGCTCAATTACAGACAGGCAGTAAAACCAATTTCAAGCAAGAAAGATATCAAGAAATAAGACATGAAGGGATGGAAAAGGAAATTAAGAAAAGGAACAAACCATCAACTCAAATAGTGGGCATGATATCAATAAGATGATGAATATTTGTTATAATATAGGTATCAATAAGAAAGTGGTCTGACCTCGCAAACAATAATCCTGCTGTAAGAACCATCCCTCCCACTGCCCAAGAAACTCCATCGCTAAATGTCATTTCCTGCAGCCACTGCTGGAAACCTTCTAGCATACTGAAGGTCTTGGCTTTCTGGGTCACCTCAGATCGTGAAGCTCCCCAAGAATCAGCAATCTTATCTAAACTTGCTCTATTACCATAACAAGACATTTCATCTAGGTCAACATATTTATCATCTAGCAGTTTAACAGCAAAACCTGCGGCATGGCAGAGTTCTGTGCCATTAGAGACCCATTCGGCAGCTCTACCACAAACAAAGTCATTTACTCCACATGGCGCTAGAACCTAGCCAGTAAAATTATCATCAGGATAGGATATTGACTCTGTCAAGCATTTGGAAAGACTGAAGGAATTATTAAAATATTTGTTCTGACATTTTGATAGATCCATCAAAATCACCAGCACACAGGCAAAGCATGAAGGGAATGGCTCAAAGTACTATTTTCTTAAGCCAATCCAGGAGGTCTTAGACCTTATTTAATAATGGAAGCACTGATCAAATTGAAAGAATCATTCATGGCCCTATTAACCATATGGTTTACTTCAAATTATAGTCATAAAAAGATTTTGTGCCGGAACCAAATCCTTTTGCAGAAATTTGCCTGGTTTATGATCTAGAAAAATTTCAACAGAACCTACACTCTTCACCCCACAAACACATAAGTCAGGAAATTGGACACATACCTGTGTCTTAGCATCCATTGAGAAGTAAGCACCGGAGCAAGCCTGATAAACTCTGTCACAGAATGAGGCACATATAAGAGGTGGTCCAGGTTGAGTGCCAATAGTTGGATCACAAATTGAACATTCCAGTAATTCCCATAGCTGCAAGCACTCTTGACCAGCCTCCCCCTTCGAAGCCAGCCTCCGAATGGATAGCAAAGCAGGATGCGTCTGGGCAGCATCACAGCAAGTCCATTTGCGGAACACTCTACAAAGGGTCAAATCATTGCTTCCCTTGCTTACCTTCTTTGGAGGTTTCCCTTCGGATGAGAATGGCGGAAAGCGACCACCTTGAGAAATGCACACTCCATTAGTTTTTCCTGCAAAGACAGAAATTCAAGGTACTTAAAAGCTGTAGATACAAACAGAATATCAAATAAATCATTGGCAACCAATCAATGACCCCACTATAGATGTAGTCCAACTAATATCCTAAGGAAGAATGACCAAGTATGATATCCAACTAAACTGTGACAATGCAATTCTAGGCCCCTATGTATGTGCTAACAGTGAAAGATTTGTCAGTTAAGCTGGATATGCATGTCGTGTGGTTTCACACCAATTATACAAGTGTTCCATGATAAGTTCTATCGATAAGATCCTGAAAGATTCGCCACCACAACTTTTGATCTGTGTGGAGGGATGAAATTTTAAGTAGATTACAACACCATTATCTCAACCCCCAGTTTTCCGATGACTACTTCCCAGAGAATAGAACTTCACAGGAAGATGACGACCAACATTAAAGCATTACTACAAGGCTCGACACAACTACACCTTACCTAACAACTAAATATTAAAGCTAGCAATATCCCAATAGGGTAAAAGAGCTACTCTTTGAAAGTTTAACAATAACTCATTACATTTAACAGAAGGGGATAAATAAAAATCTACTGAGCTGAGCTGTTAAGGCAAATATTCCATTCATTACAACTTAATTCTTCTTCTTGAATACCAAAACAACATAAAGACTAAAAATTGCACATCCTATCCTTCTATGTTCCTCATCAGTTCCTCAAAAACCGTGATATAACGATACAACACTTAAGATGAAAACACAACAGTCAATGACAAACAAGCTAAACGCCCAAATCACCACTCCAATACGCCAAGTAATGATTTTTGAAAAGAACTTTGCCACTCTTATCCATAAAATGAAAATGGGTTTATCACAATATCAATGAGAATGAACACAGAATGGCAAAATAAAAAACTTGCTAAAGAATGGAATTTTAATACAGAAAGAAAGGAAAGTGCTTTTACCGTGAGAACAAGTGATTAGCAGATTGAAGAAGAGAACTGAAATCGAGAACCCATATAGAATTTTCTTCATAATCTCTGACCCCCTTCGATTTTGATCATTAATTTAAGCCAAAAAAAAAAATCAACTCGAAGATGCAGTTTAATACTGAAACTGAAAAGCTGGAACAAGTGAGAGAAGCAAAAATTGGTAAGGCCAATGTGGAGGATCCGGAAGAGAGTATCTGGATCCGAAACATGTTGAGTCCAGTTGAAAATTTAAATGGGCCTGTGATCCATATTAAAACAGTGATTAAATAGCTATTTGAGCCCATGTAGAGCCCGCAACCTTTATTGAGAAATTAAAATTAAATTAGAAACAAATAAATTTTAATTAATTTACTATATCAAAAGAATTGCATTGCATTTGTTTAAATGGTCCAGTAGTAGTTTACAGTATATTTCTTCATTAAGGAGAGGTTCCGAGTTCCATTCCTTGCTCCTCAAATCCAAAAAATAATTGCAAAATCCAAAATAAAAATTACAAACCATAGAAATGGAGTAAGCTGTGTTCCTACTAAAAAAACGTTTCTAATTATTTTTGAAAAATGAAGAGTTTAATGATAATTTTTTAGTAGTGTAGAGTTGGACATTAAATTTATTTTTTTATAATTTACATTGTTATATGATAAATAAATGAAAATATAAGTTATCATTTTAAGTGGAAAAGAACTTTACCATTTTCATTTACCTGGCATTTTAACCAAATTTTGGAGCTTCTCTATATGTATTTATTTGCATTCTATTTATATATGGGCACATTCAAAATATATGATAACAAAGCATCATATGCTTGTCTTGTTGACAAAGTTTGTACACCTTCTGAGTTAGGTTCGGAATTCAAAACTTAACAAAAATTAGAGAGTTTACATTCTTTTAAAATATACGATAACAAAGCACAAAATGCTTGTTTTATTGAAAAATTTTGTACACCCTTTAATCTAGGTTAGGAGGTCAAATTTTAAAAAATTAAAAAATTTTCATTCTTTCAATATTTAAGAAGTCTGATATAAGTTAGAGGTTCGAATCCTAATAAAAATTAAATTTTGTATTCTTCTAATATTTAAGAAATAATAAATATTTCAAAGTTCAAATTCTAATAAATATTAAAAGGTTTTCATTCCTCAAATATTTAAAAGATCCAATTTAAATTCAGGGTTCTAATTATAATAAAAATTAGAGAATTTTTATTCTTCAAACATATAAGAGGCAAAAGGTAATTATTGATTGTTTGACAGTTACAATTATCAATAGTTATTATAATTTTTTTAAATTTTAAATTTACATTTTAATACTTATTCTTCTATTAAAAAATTAAAGAATGATAATAATGTGAAATTAAAAAAAGAAAACAAAATCCACGTACATTGAGACCTAATGACCTGCCTCATGTGCTTATAATATTAAAGTATAAAAAATAAAAAAATAAAAGATAAAAGTACATATAATAACCTATACATGCTCATTTTAGAGACACATGGAGTTCATTTGTCAGGAGACTGTAGTTGTAATAAGATATCACGTAATGAGAGAAAGATCCCTAGTCATCCCTTACAATGATAAGGACAATAACCTTCTGTAATAATCTAACGCCAACTCACCAACTACCTATCCCATCTCTATTGTACTACCTTTAGCAAACATTACCTAAGCCGGTCACCTTGTTGCTTCTATTAAATTAGGCAAAATAAATCCACCTGAACCAACATTTTTTTTATATTAATTTAAATTCAATTTCATAAAATTGCGGTTATTCAACTATATACTTTAGTTTGATATTCACAATTTTAATATTTTTTTATTTTATATATAAAAAAAATTATAATTTATATTATTATAAATAAAAACATATAAGATTAACATACTAATAAAGATAAAAAAATAAATTAATAAATAAGACACAAAATATATGTAATTCAGTTTAAAATTATTTATGTCCACAGAGGATTCATAATCTAACTTCTTATTATTGATATAGATCATTAAGTATTTTCTTACATCATCAATGATCTCATAAGACCTCTTAGTATCTCTCATAAAGATATATAAGTATCTACCCTTGATCACTATAACTCACCAAGACCTTTTAATATCTTCTCATAAGAGATTTTTACAAGAAATATAAGAATAGCCCGAATATTTAAACCAAAAGAATCTATGATGTTTCTTTTGTTCACTTAAGAACTAAAAAAAATACTTCCCAAAAAGTTACACCTTAATGCACTACGCACTTAGTACCTACTTAACTCTTCTATTCTATCTTATGATTACATCTTAAAATTTTAGAAACTTGTGTTTTCTCTTATGTTTAAAAGAGTTTATACAATGAATAAAATACTTTAAAAACTCTAAACCTAGTTGGAATAAAAGTTTTTACTTGTAAAAATCTTTATCCCACCTAAACAAGTCAATTGACATAAAACATAAAATACAATAAAGTAGTCGTGTAAACAGTAACCAATGAATAGTAATCATTGTAAACAGTACTCATCGTTACACGTAACAGTGTTCGTCGTAAACAATATCACCGCATGAACAGCCCATATTCTTTTGACTTTCCGTTTTACTACTCCCTTATACATCAAATACATACTTAACTTCATAATAACTCTTCTCTTATTATTTATTTCAATTTTTGTCCATACAAAATTATTCCTCTTAATATTTATTTCAATTCTTATCCAAAATTATTAAATCACCGATTTTTAATTTATATTAAACCAATCAAATCAATTTAATTTTTAATTTAAAATTTAAAATAGATAAAAAAGAAATCAAATCAAGTTAGTCTGATTTGATTTTGTTTTTAACCAACAAATTCCATATTTTGGAAACTGGTAAGTTCGTACCGACCACAAATACCCAACCTTAGCTTCCACAGACAAAAGAGTAGCAAAAGTGCAAATACTACATTGCAATCATCAAATGTTATTTTATTCCCACAAGCTTTAAAGAGAACAGAACGGCAAAAGCACCGAAACGATAGAGAAGCAGAAGCTCTTACTAAATACAAACAACAAAAGCTAACATTACAAAGTACTCATTACGCACAAGCAGAAACCTCTCTACATGTGTCTCACACGGCACCCTAAATTAATGAAGAAGCTCAAATTGCCGCTACTTGCTTGGTTGGCAGCTGCCGAAACACACACGCCCATCTGAATGCACATATTTATATGCGTTCCCCTTCCCTTGTTGTCTCCTCATCATCTTCATATATCAACGTCGTAAGGAGTAGTAGGTCTCCTGAGACCAATCTCCTCATTCGCCTTCTCATAAGCGTCCGAAGTAGATCGTCTTCGAAATCGAAAACTCTCTCTTCCACCTGACCATCATCATCCACAATAATGTTTTCTTTCTCAGTAGTCAACAAGAAATAATTCCCCCACGGTTCAAATACATTACCATCTATAAACGTCAAAGCACTCAATAAAACGATACTTGTTTTAACCATATCTAGATGTTGCATACAAAATTCGAACTTTTCCAAGAAAATAAAGCCAAAAATCTCAATTATGAAAAGCTATTCAAAATATGATGTTAGGAAACAATTAGGTGGTGTTCATCTCGACACTTTTTTTTTTCCTACTCGTTGCTTCATCTTCTATAACTTCCGAATTCTCCGTCAACTTTGTTGAGGACAAGATTAGTCATCTTAATTACCATGCATTGCTAATGAGTATTCTAAGACTCATTTTAGAATCCTTTTACCCCTCAACTATATTTTCTCTTGGTTGGAACAATTTATTCTAAAGAAAAAAGAAAACAAATTCCGAAATGACCCCAAAATTTAATGCTTCTATTATCTTTTGCGTTACTTATTGTAAATATTACACCCACTAACGTGTACTCTTAGAATACGCATCATCAACATAATATGTTCATTCTACACACGTAACTCATATTACATGCACATATAGCACCAATCAAACTAATAAACTCATAACCCCATATTTTTATAATTCATATATAGGTTTAATATTGTATCAAATGCATGAAATATTCTACTTTTTAAGTACATAATCAACAATATATTAATGTTGGTGCATGCCACATCATTAAGTTGATGTCAAGATAAGTGGTGGATCCAATACTTTTAAAATGTGGGGACTCCATTCACTTAAAGAAGGCAGTGTATGATGTCCACACCACAACAAACATGGCCACTGGGGGATCCGTCGCATAAATGCTCCTTCAATAAGGGCAACATGATTTAACTAACGCAAACAGCCAAACAAGGCCTAAGAGGTATCCCAAGAGCCATGCATAATTATTCCTAAAAGTCATTACTAAGGACAAAAATTCATTTTCATAAAGGGCAAAATCAAACGAGAAATGTAATTGCCGTCCACCTAACCTAACAATGCGTTATCAACAATTGGATATTAATATTGACTAATCATACAATCACCGAAATGGCCAAACTACCCTCCACAACCGCCCATAGGCTCCAAGTTTTCAGGAGAGACGTGAGGGACAAATTTATCAATTTGAACACAAGAATCAGAAAGCTAACCAGAGAAGGGAGATATCGGAGGAGTAGACCCGGCTGGAGATACCGGGGGCGTAGAGCTGCTCTGATAGCCCGACGGTTTCACTATCATGATACTGCGTGTAACTTTCGTCGCCTCCAACGTCGATTCATCAGCGTCTGACCTCACCACGTTCCCGCCATCAGATTCTAATCACAAACCAATGAATTTTTTTATTTAAGAAAAAAGGAATAAGAACCAAAATTCAACAAATTAATAACTAAGAGCTTTTATACTGATATTTCATTAAATAAGTCGATTCAAGATTCGATTTTTTGTTTCACTTTCACTTCGAGGCTCAATGCATCTGAGCCGTCTGATCTGAATAACTGTTAATTAGATAAGAAAACTTGATTGCATGAATTAGATTCTCATTCTTTTAAGTGTTAACTCTTTTTTTCCCTTTCTTTTTAGCTTTGAAAGTTGTCAAAAATCTGCTCAAATGCGCTGCTGGCTTGGTTGCATACCCTTGCCGGAACTTGAACGGAAACTGAAGGTGTAGTGCGTTCGGAGCTTTCCGAGCCCGGTCTCCGGCCGAGGACCGGCCAAGGTGTCGTCCCACAACTTATCAAGTAACCCCATGGCGCGCGCACTTTAGCACTAGCAGCGTATACTGAATTGACAAGACTTCCCAACAAGCCCCGGATAGAAGTAGTGAGAGTGGAGCGGGGAGGAAATTTAACGCGAAGAAAGTGCTTAAACGTCGAACAAGTACGAGTTAAAACCCAAACTATTTGAAGGAGATCTGGGCCGTTGATCTAGATCTAGTACTATAACAATGACTTGGCGGGTAAATCGATGAGCACGCTAAAAGAAAAAGCGCTAAGATTGATGCGACAGGTAATGGGGCCCACTGACCCGGGAAAGATCTCATGCAAGGAACGAACGTGTCGGGTGAAGATATTAAGAAGGGGTTTTGTCTTTTTTTTTTCGAGAGATTCTCTAGAATGCTCTCGCCTTATCGGTTTGGGCTTTAATTGGCCTTGGGTTTTCGAACAATTTATGGAATGGACTACAGTAGATTCTTCATTTGGGCTTTAAAATGGCCTTGGATTTGCTCAAAATTACGTTGACCAAAGCTGGATTCCATGGGATCCTCTGCTGCTCAGCCGCCGCAGATATTTGTTTAGGGAAATGATGAGTACAATAGCTGTACTTTTACCATTCACCAAAATTTTTTTTTTTGGTTGTTTTTCAAATTTTTTATACGCCTTTTTTTTTTTAATTTGGTATCGTATTTATTTTTGGTAAACATTAAAAATATTACATTAGAAAACTTTTGATACATCAAATAGAAGATTATAAACATAAAACATTAAGAATAAGGATATATTTAATTCTCTAATTTGGTTTGTTATCTAATTTTACCTCTTTTATTTTAAATTATTCAATTTTTTATTAATTAATTAATATTAAATTTAACAATAGAAGGATAAAATAATAACTTAATACAAAAGACAAAAAGTAATATATTACTGCTGAGCCACGTGTCAAATAGTCAATGGTGAAACGATTAAAAAATAAAAAGTATTTCACGTTAAAAGAATTAAACCCTTTGTATTCCATCATTGCGAAATAGCCCTCTGTAAAAATCACCATTTAAAATAACTGCATAAGTTAGCAAAACTGTCTCTAAACCACTGCAAAGATGCTACCTTTTTTCACAATAATTAATTGATCTCAATCTACAATAAATTATGTAAAATATTGGGTTTAAGATATTATTGAGTCTAATATGATTTATGAGGTTTATGATATTTGAAGTGCATCGTTAGAGTGATTTGTTAGTTGTTTAATATATGAGTTTCAAAATTTATTGATGATTTTGGCATATTTGTTGTTACTGTGAGTGGTGATGGAGAGAAGAGGAGTTGAGTCAGGAAAATTTATTAGGTGAATATTGAAACTGGAATAGATAACGATAAATAAAGAAAGAAGAAAAAAAGAAAAATCTTAAATTAACAACTCGAAAATGTATAGTTAAACCTATATTAATAACCCAGTGATTGGTTTATGACATTGTAGAAAAAAATTAGAAAATAAAATGAGTATTTGATATTTGTGTGTGGACACAAAATACGATCTTAGATTCACATAAGGTATTTGTGATAGATATTTAATTTAAAAAAAGAAGTGGGTATTTAATTATAAAATAAGTATTTGATTGAAGAAAAGAAGTGGGTATTTAATTATGAAATGAGTATTTGGTTGAAGAAAAGAAATAGGTTTGTTGATACGATACTCTACGGTAGAAAGAGTTTAATGTTAAGCGATACAAAATCATTATTAAACTCAAAACTATTAACAAAGCAGATTGAGAGCAATACATAAAGTTTATCTGTAAGAGGAAGGTTCTTATATAGAGATGGAAGGAAAATGGGCTCAAGATCGAAGTCTAAAACTCATATAAAATGCTATTACTGTAAGAAAGATGAGCATTTTATAAAATACTATCTAGAGATGAAAGCACGAGATTAGAAGAAAGTAGATACTGTTCTTACCTATGATGATAGCTATGAGTCTTAGTTTATAAATTTCCAACCCATTAGTGGTAGTAAAGTGTTAATGGATAATAACGTTACATGTCAAATGATGAAAATTTGAAGTATTAAACTTATATTGCATGATGGGTGAGTGAGAGAGTTGTCAGAAGTTATGTATGTTCCTGACCTCAAGAAGAACTTGATCTCACTAGGGACTTTAGACCAAAATAAGTGCTCTATTAGGATTGATGAAAGAGTTTTAAAAGCATTAAAAGATTCTATGGTAGTAATGAGATGAGAAAATGATAAAGGTATTTATATGCTTAAAAGTGAAGTTATAAGTGGTTCTGCATTATTCTCTGTAGATGATGAGAATATACAAACTAAGTTGTGTCATCTTAGACTAGTACATCTAGGCAAGAGAAACCTGAATGAGTTATCTAGTTAAAAAGCGTTTGGTGAGGATAGGTGTAGTAACCAGTATCCACAACCGGTATGAATAAGTATTTATATATATATATATATAAATATACGTATTTTTATTTATATGTGGGTGATACTTGATTTATGTATTGTTATTAGTAGTGTTTGTATAGGTTAAGGACATACTATTAGCATTGGGTTTATTTGCAAGACTTTAAATTTATTTTAGGGACCAATTTATAATACTTTGAAAGTTTTAGGGATAAATTTATAAATACTAAAAATTAGCCTCTTAGTATAAATATACACTTTTGAAATTCTAATTCACTCTTTTGGGTCGAGCTATCCCTTTAGAGAGAGAGAAGAGAGAAATAGAAGGGAGAGAAAGAGAAAAAGAAGAAGAAATTAGAATTTTAGATTTTAAGAGGTATATCACAACTATTTCTCAATTTATTGGTGTTAATTAAGTTAATTTCGTTAAGTTTTGATTTCTGGAAATATGTATAATTGAAGATTTGATGTGTATTTCGTAAGATATTGTGAGAATTGATGATGATTTCTGTAGATAGCTTGATAAATCATAATGAGTTGTAGAATTTCTGCTTGATAGTCTCTTGATCCAGGAATTTTATAAATTATTGTGATTCGATTCTGGTTTTGAATTTTGAGTATATGAAATTAGACATGTTTATGATCATCTGAGAATTTGCATAAATTAAAAATTATAGAAATTGAATTTTTAGTGAATTTACCAAAATGACCATAAAATTCTGGGAATTTCCTGTGTGAACAGTAAGATACAGTGACAAATAATTTCTGATCTATTTAATGATCTTCAAAAATTACAAATTTATGTAATATAATAATTTTATATGTTTAATATGACATACTCAAAATTGAGAATTTATATCAATGTGGTTAAATTGTTATGATTTTCTAAAGAGTGTCAGCTAATTGCAGTATTTGATTAACAGATTTTCAAAGCTATAGAATAAAATAGTTTTAAAATACTTTTGGCAGTGATTTTGAAGTGAAATATTTATCATGGATTGAGATATGTGTCAAGAGTAGTTCAGTGATAGCTGTATAATTTTTGAGTTAGTATATGATTTTATAAAATTGGGAAATTGAATATTGTTCAGTAAATATCTTGATCCTATTAAGATAATAGTTTGGATTTGATGGTGTTTATGGAATAGATTGTATAGAAATTATGATATAATATTCATTCATAAGAAGGATATATAAGTTAAGAATGATATATTCTGATTTTGAAGTAATTGGACATCATTTGATATATAAAAAAAATTTGTTAAGTGTAAGTGGTCAGAATGATATATTTTGAGAAACTAAGTAATTAGACTAATTTGATGTGATAAGTGCAATAAGTATAATTTTGTAAGCTATTTAAATTGTTTTGTGTGAATTGTAAGGCTTATGAAAGAATTAATCTCTATTGATAGGTTAAAGAGAATTAATCCTTGTACCCGAAAGTGATAAGAGGTAAGTATACTAGACTTTTACTGAAATCACAATAAACATAGTAATTGTCTATGTATGATATTTTAAATGTGCTTAGAAATATGTTTATATTATGTCAAAGTATATTTGATATGAAATGTGAAAGAAATATGTTTATGAATGTGAGCGAAATATATTTATGAATGTGAGCATTGACATTGAGCATGTACATACATATGTTTTTGAAAGTGAGCTTTAAAAATAAGATGTGTTTAACAAAGAAAGCTTTTAAAGTGTAATATGTCAACGAGAAATATTTTATGTTTTGAGGGTACTTGAACTCACTGTTAACTTAGTAGGCATTTTATGTGATTTGTGGAGCCTTTATGTGTGGCATTTCCTTCGGGATTGGTATATGTTATGTGTTCTGTATGTAGAGAGGATCTTATTGGTACCTAAAGAAATAGTGAGTCATCACATTCGTGTGGTAGCGTATTGGTGCATGTGAGAGGACTCATCGATGATCAGGGTGAGGGTTTGACTTTTACTGTCACGCCCCATACCCAAAAGATCCGACACACGACATCACTTACATTCATTCAATAATATTTTTTAAGCACATTCATTTTAATTTCTTTCAGAATTATAGCAATTGAATTATGACTGGGACAATTAGTAAACCGGAGATACGCAGAGTTTTCTCAGAGATAAACACTCTACTACGTCACCAGTAGTAACTTTGTTACCGGGAGCCCAGAATATATTCATTGCAAAATTCTTACTTAAAATCATCCAATAACCACACTTTATAAAACTTAAACCAAATTTAATCCACACACAAGGAAATAATACATAAGTATTTATTCAATAGGGACAAATCAAATATCATATCCCACGTGTCCCCAAATGAAACACTCGGTAATCTAGCAACTTAGGGAACCCAAGGAACAGCAGAAGCCTTGCCAAATCCGCTAAGCACACATGCACCTTATTTACCTGAAATCACCATAAACTATAATGAGTATAAAACTCAGTAAGCATACTAATTTTTCATATATCAAATACAAATACATATATGTACACAATGCATGTGTATGATATGCTGTGATCAATCAAAATCATAATCTTATCAAATCACATATCATGTAAGCGCTTACACATTCTTTCAAAACACATAATAGGAATACCATCACTCAACTACTACTTAGTAGGACTTACATATCACATATCACATAATGAGCCAAATGTCACTCGTAGGTGACATACCGTATGAGAGGAATAGTACAAGTGAGGTCTTTAAATCACACATATATAACGCTTATGCCCGAAGGTAAAAGCCAAACCCTCACCCTGATCATCGGTGAATCCTCTCACATGTACCAATACGCCACCACACGAATGTGATGACTCACACTTCCTTTAGGTACCAATAGGATCCTCCCTACATACGAAACACATAACATATACCAATCCCGAAGGAAAGGCCACACATAAAGGCTCCACAAATCACATAAAATGCCTACTAAGTTAACAGTGAGTTCAAGTACCCTCAAATCACAAAATATTTCTCATGGACATATTACACTTCAAAAGCTTTCTTTATTAAACGCATCTTATTTTGGAAAGCTCACTTTCAAAAACACATGTATGTCAATGCTCAATGTCAATGCTCACATTCATAAATATATATTCACATTTCATATCAAAATATACTTTGACATATCATAAACATATTCTTAACCCCATTTACAAAATCATACAAAACAATTATTATGTTTATTGTGATTCCAGTAGTAAGTCTAGTATACTTACCTCTTAACACTTTCAGCCACAAGGCTTAGATCTCCTTAACCTATCAATGGAGATTAATCCTTTCATAAGCCTCACAATTCACACAAAATACTTTAAATAGCTTACAAAATTATACACAATGCATTTATCACATCAAATTGGTCTAAATATTTGGTTTCTCAAAACCTGTCATTCTGACCACTTACACTTAACAAAAATTTCTAATACATCAAATGATGTCCAATTACTCCAAAATCAGAATATACCATTCTTGACTCATATATCCTTCTTATATATGAATATTATATCAAATTTCCTACACAATCCATTCCATACACACCATCGAATCCAAACTACAAACCTGACAGGATCAAGATACTTACTGAACAGTATTCAATCTCCCAATTCTATAAAATCATATACTAACTCAAAAATTATAAAACTACCACATAATTACTCTTAACACATATCTCAGTCCATGATAAATATTTCACTTCCAAATCACTGCAAAAAGTATTTTAAAACTATTGTATTCTATAACTTTAAAAATCTGTTAATCAAATATTGCAATGAGCTGATACACTTTAGAAATTCATAACACTTCAACCACATTGATCCAAATTCTCAATTCCGAGTATATCATATTAGACATATAAAATTATCATATTCCACAAATTCATAATTTTTAAAGATCATTCAGCAGGTCAAAAATTATTTTCCACTGTATCATACTGTTTACACAGGAAATTTCCAGAATTCCAGGGTCATTTTGGTAAATTCACTACAAATTCAATTTCTGAGATTTTCAGTCGATTCAAAGTCTCAGATGATTCTAAACATGTCTAATTTCATATACTCAAAATTCAAAACCAGAATCAAATCACAACAATTTATAAAATTCCTAGATCAAGAGGTTATCCAGCAGAAATTCCATAATTCATCATGATTTATCAAACTATCTTATAGATCATCATCAATTCTCACAACATCAAACGAAATACACATCAAATCCTTAATTATACATATTTTCAAAAATCAAAACTTAAATAAATTAACTTAATTAACACCAATAAATTGGTAATTAGTTGTGATATACCTCTAAAGATCCAAAATTCCAATTTCTTCTTCTTTTTCTTCTTCTTCTTCTCTTTCTCTCTCCTTTATTTCTCTCTTTTCTCTCTAAAAATGGGTAGCTCGACCAAAATGAGAGAATTAGGGTTTTTAAAAGTGTATTTTTATACTAAGTGGTTAATTTTTGGTATTTACGAATTCACCCCCAAAACTTTCAAAGTATAACAATTTGGTCCCTAAAATAATTCCAAAGTCTTGCAAATAAACCCAATACTAATAGTATATCCTTAACCTATAAAAACACTACTAATAACAATATATAAATCAAGGATCACCCACATACAAATAAAATACGTATATTTATATATATAAATATACATATTCTTACCGGTTATGGATACTGGTTACTACATTTACCTTCGGGCATGAGCATTATATATGTGTGATTTAAAAATCTCACTTGTACTATTCCTCTCATACGGTATGTCACCTATGAGTGACATTTGGCTCATTATGTGATATGTGATATGTAAGTCCTACTAAGTAGTAGTTGAGTGATGATATTCCTATTATATGTTTTGAAAGAATGTGTAAGCGCTTACATGACATGTGATTTGATAAGATTATGATTTTGATTGATCACAGCATATCATACATATGTATTGTGTACATATATGTATTTGTATTTGATATATGAAAAACTAGTATGCTCACTGAGTTTTATACTCATTATAGTTTATGGTGATTTCAGGTAAATAAGGTACATGTGTGCTTAGCAGATTTGGCAAGGGTTCTGCTGTTTCTTGGGTTCCCTAAGTTGCTAGGTTGCTGAGTGTTTCATTTGGGGACACGTGGGATAAGATATTTGATTTGTCTCTTTTGAATAAATACTTATGTATTTTTTTTATTGTGTGTGGTTGGATTTGGTTTAAGTTTCACCAAGTGTAGTTATTGGTTGATTTTAAGTAAGAATTTGCAATGAATATATTATGGGCTTTCGATAACAAAGTTGCTACTAGTGACATAGTAGAGTGTTAATCTCTGAGAAAATTCTGCGTATCTCCGGTTTACTAATTGTCCCAGTCATAATTCAATTGTTATAATTCTGGAAAAAAAAATTAAACTGAATGTTTATATATTATTGAATGAACGTAAGTGATTATTGAATGAATGTAAGTGATGTCGTGTGTCAGATCTTTTGGGTCTGGGGTGTGAAAATATGTTCCAACCATTGGCGTTTTGTGAATATTATGTGCTTAAAAAGTACATAAGGTGAGGTTTAGTACCGATGAGCACAAGACTAAAGGGACTCTTAACTACATACATTCGGATCTTTAGGGATCAGCTTAGACAGTTATGACCACAGTAGATTGGTGTAGCTGAGAGAATGAATAAGACCCTACTTGAAAGGGTTGGATGTATGCTTACCAATGTAAAGATGTTTCAGGCATTTTGGGGAGAAGCTGTAGTGACTGCAGCCTATTTGATTAATAGAAGTCTCTTCTTAGCAATTGACTTCAAGATGCTATCAGAGAAATAGTCTGAAAATCCTCCTAACTTTGACCACCTTAGAATTTTTGGTTGTCTTGCCTTTTTTCATATTAAGGAGGGAAAATTAGAACCTAAAGCTATCAAATGGGTATTCATAGGGTATTCTAAATGAGTGAAAGGATACAATGTGTGGTATAAATAATTGACACAATCAAAGAGTATCATAAGTCGTGATGTGACATTCGACGAGACAACAATATTGATAGCCTCCCAAGAAAATAAGCCGTGATGTGATGTTCAACGAGACAACAATATTGATAGCCCCCCAAGAAGATAAGAAAGAAGAACTTGTGTCTAAGAAAGACTCAACACCCGAGTCAATAGAAGTTGAAGTAGAGCTTGAGAGTAGATTGATATGCCCTTAGATCAACATTTCAACAATGAGATCCTTAAAGATAAACCAAGAATGCCGGCGAGTTCCTCTAAGTCTACCCAATGAAAGACTATGACTCATGAGATGGAACTTGAAAAGTACCAGCTAATTAGAGACAGGCTAAAGAGAATGATTAACCCACCTATCAGGTATGCACAAGAAGATTTAGTTACTTTTGCCTTTAATTTTGCTTACACTCTTGAATTTGATAAGCTTAAGACAAATGGTGAAGCTATGTAGAGTGAAAATAAGAATAAATGACAATAGGTGATGAAAGAATAACTTAATTCTCTTAGGAAGAACAATACCAGAAAGTTTATGGAGAGACCAAAAAAATATTAGTAGGGTACAAATTGGTGTATAAGTTGAAGGTGAGGATACCGAGGATAGAGCTATGAGATTCAAGGTTAGGTTAGTTGTACAAAGTTTTACTCAGATAGAGGGAGTTGACTTTCATGAGATATTCTCTCCAATCGTCAAGTATACATCCATTAGGATTCTGTTATCTATGTGTGCAAATCTTGATTTACATCTAGAATAGATGGATGTAAAGATAGATTTTCGGCATTGTGAGCTTAAAGAGACAATTTACATTACACAGCCACAAGGGTTTGTAGAGCCTGAAAAAAAAAAAAGAACATGCTTGTTTACTTAAGAAGTCATTATATGTGCTAAGGCGATCACCTGGACAGTGATATAGGAGATTTAATGAGTTTATGATGGCTTATAGCTTTAGTAGAAGCAAGTATGACGGATGCATATGTTGGGATTTGTGCTTACGTGCCATCCCTTTTATGTATAAATATTTGCTTTATGTTTATACATTTATAATTTCAATATATCACTAATTATTTTATTTATAAATATGGTAAGATGCTTGTAACGTTTTAGACATTGTATGATCTGAACGAGTTCAGATCTGATCTAAAAGAGTTTAGATCAGAACTAAGAGTTAGTCAAATCTAAAGAGTTAGAGCCTTGTCTGAAATGGGACAAAGACCTAAGAATATATTAATAATGACATAGTTGCAATGGGTTGCAAATGGTGCTAAGAAATGTTGTTATGCAAATATGTTCTTAAATTTAATGTTCCTGATCTACCTTCACTAATGCGGGTCTGCTAGTGAAGATCTTAATATATATATAGATCAGTGTATATCTATATCTAGATAGTCCAGATGGTTAGTCTTAGCAGACCATGAGTTTAGTGGAAACTCGTATAGAGATACAAGTATTCAGTAAGGACTGAATATTGAACAGACTCACAAAGATCTCCAATAGACATCCCATAAAGCTGTCAATGGAGGATCTTTCGAGTTGAGTAGTATTCGTGGTCCTTAGACCTGAGTGCCACGGTGGACTTGTGAGTAATCCATCATAATTTGGTTCCACACATGTCAGATACCTTTCATGGTCTGACCGCTGGGTGTCGCTGGGTATGGTCCGATGCTCATGGAGTCCGGTGTGTACAGATATGGGATCCATCAACTCAATTGGGTGAGTAAAATATCATGTAACTCTAAGATTGTATTTCAGAAAGTCTTATGGCCATAAGCAGAAATCCAAGAATTTCTTGGGAAAATAATATCGTGAAAGTGTTTACGGATATTATTTATTGAAATACAAATCTAGAGATAAGTTTATGGTTGAGCACATGGAGACTTGACGGTGTTGATCTATATCTCCGCTCTTCTAGGATATTTATGATGGAAGGATTATACGAATATGTTATAACCTCAACTTGTATGGTCTAATGCGCCATTTTGTAATATCTGTAACATGTGTGTGGGACATTGTTCACGGACGTGTGAAATAGTTTCATATGACAAATCGGGCATGGACCTAGAGAGTCTCACAATATGAAGTGTACTCGTTGTGCACTGGGGCGGCGAATTGGATTGAATAATTAATCCAACAATTTTCAGCAAAATGAAAAATGTTTCTAGGTTCCTTTTATTATTCACTTGTCAATAATTGAAGGTAAAACACATTATTGGTTTACAAGAGTTGTTAACCAATAAGAAATTGACAAGTGACATAATCTTGCTCCATAAATTATTTACCATGTATTTACCTATTTACCTTGCTTGGTAAATACATATATGGTAAATGTAAATAATCAAAATAGTTTTGAATTATTAATATTTTATATATTAATCAAATTATTATTATTATTAATTGGAATAAGTGGCAAACACCATTTACTAATGGAGAATGCACTTGTTATTAATAATAAGGAAAGTTTACCACTTTGTAATTCTTAAATGATGCACTAAGGAAGTGGTAAAACCACTTAACATTGATTAAATGCCATTTACTCTCTAGAAATTGATTCAATTGGTTGAATCAAATTGGTGAGTGAAAAATATGATAGATTAATGTTTGTAATGGCAAACATGGTTAAGTGGTGGTGGAGCACTAAGAGAAATCATTCTTTGCACTTAAGAAAGAATTGAAAGAGTTCAATGTGTGGAAGATAGAGTGAAAATTCGTTCTAGGAGAAAAGAGAGAGAATTGAGAGCTTTTCCTAAGTGTTTTTCTCAAAGTGTTGAGAGAAAATGCAAAGACTTACCAAGCTACAACATATAGAGTTGTAAAGAACTATAAAAAATACCTAATTCTTCTCATCTCTTGGTAGTAATCATAAGGACAAATTGTTTTAAGTGTTAAAACAATCATTTGCTAGAAATTCAAGTCTGCCATTCTAGCTTCACAATCCCACCGGATTTAGTTGTGAACTAGAATTGTGCAAGGGAACACTTTAAGGTGAGCTCAACAAATTGAAGCTTGGAGTTCTTGAAGATTTGTAAAGCTACCTTCATATCCGGGTAGGTTATTTATTTGTTATTCATTTTATATCATGCATGAAATATATATATGAGATATATATATGTACTTGAATGATCATACATGCTTGAATATGTTACATATTGTTTAATATGTATGAATACTTCCGTTGCGTATTTAATTTTTGAAATTATACACATCACACACCATATCACACAACAACATATACTTTAAGAGCTTCAGTTGTAGGATGATGTATTTACTTCTATACGTCAATGATATATTAATCACATGTAAGAACATGGAAGAGATACAGAAACTCAAGAAGTAGTTGAGTGGCGAGTTTGAGATTAAAGATTTAGGAGCAACGAATAGGATATTGGGTATAGATATTATAAGAGAAATAATGGATGTTATCTTATTGTCTCAACAACGATATGTACTCAAAGTCCTAGAAAGGGTTGGTATAACCAATGCAATGGCTGTCTCTACTTTTTTTACCATGCTTTTCAAACTTTCAGCAGCACAGTCACCGATATCTGAAGAAAAGAAACTACATATGAATAAAGTACCGTATACAAGCATTGTAAGGAGTATAATGTATGCAATAGTTTGCACAAGACCAGACATAGCACAAGCTATGAGCGTGGCGAGTAAATGCATGGTGAATCTGGGTAAGGATCACTGACCTGCAGTGAAGTAGATTTTGAGATATCTCAAGAGGACGTCGAATCATAGGTTGATGTATTAAAGAGATGAAGACAATAGTGTAATGGTAAGAGTGTACGTAGACTCAGATTATGTAGGTGATCTAGATAAGAGAATATCATTGACGGGTTACGTATTCACAGTGTTTTGGTATAGTGTGTGTTAGAGATCTGTTCTACAACATGTGGTTGCACTATCTACCATAGAGGCATAGTACATCGCTGTTGGAGAATATATTAAGGAGGCTGTGTGGTTAAAAGGCATATGCGTGGAGGTAATGGCTACTGAAGATGGAAACACCGGTGCGTATTATGACAGCTAGAATGCCATACACCTAAGTAAGCATCAAGTGTTTCAATGTGTGGCTCTATTACATTCGAGAGATTATTTAAAGTGGTGAAGTTAGTCTAATGAAGATAGCGTCATCTGAAAATCCTACTGATATGTTAACTAAGCCATTGCCCTCGATTAGGTTCATTCTTTACAAGGACTTAACTGGAGGCATTATTCTGTAAGGGTGACTGAAGATGCGAATATGAAAGATTGAAATACTTTGTGAATGATTTTGAATCAATGAGGGGATTTGTGAGAATGTTGATAAAAAATCATCTGAAAATGATTTGAAGAGCAAGTCAAGTGCGTTGGGTGCTCAAAGATCGAAGATGAACGCAAAATGAGGATGAAAGACGCAATGGTGGTACTGAGGCATGAGCACCGAGGCTCCAAGTAGTAGGTAGCGCCACAGCACCGAGGCTTCAAGTAGTGGGTAGCGCCACAGCACCAAAAGCTTAGCGCCTCGATACCAGGTACGATCACCCAGCGTCGTGACGTCGGTGCGAGAAAGTTTTTTTTCCCTTTTTGGATTATTTTGTTTTGACTCTCACTTGTTATAGGACTCCTTAAAATGACTCATACACATTTATGGTTAATTTAGGTAGTTTAAAGCCTATTTAAAGACTCTTAATTAGCTTGGAAAACCTATCTTTGTAATTTTAGTGATATCTTTGTGATCATAGCATTCTTTGTGATTTTTAGTGAGAGAAACCCCTTATTTGCAAGAGAGAATGTTTTCTTTGTGAGTCTTTCTTGTAAAAGACATACTTTTATGAGTGTCTTGTAATTCAATAATAAGAGAGTGTGATCTGAAACCACTATGAATGTAGGCAAGTTGCCAAACCACGTAAATTATGTGCGTTGTTCTTCTACCTTTCTCTTTCTAGAATTCTTAATTGCTCATTTCTACATTATATTACTTGGGATATTTGTTTATTTGATTGCTTCCACTTCGTACCGCAACGCCAAATAGTAGGCGCAATTGCACCTTAGACAGTGAGTGGGCGTCACGGCACCGGGCACTATCACCTAACGCCGCGGCACCGGTGCGGGAAAGTTATTTCCCATTTTAGATTATTTTATTTCGACTCTCACTTGTTACAAGACTCTATAAAATGACTCTAATACGTTTAGGGTTAACTTAGGTCATTCTAAAACCTATATAAAGACTTTAATTGACTTGTAACCCTATCTTTGTGATCTTAGTGATATCTTTGTGATCGTAGCATTCTTTGTGATGCTTAGTGAGAGAAACCCCTTGTTTGCAAAAGAAAGTAATTTCTTGTAAAAAAGCATACTTTATGAGTGTCTTGTGATTCAATAATAAGTGAGTGTGATATGGATCCGCTATAAACATAGGTAAGTTACCGAACTACGTAAATTCTGTGTGTTGTTCTTCTACCTTTTTCTCTCTAGATTTTTTAATTGCTTATTTCTGCATTATATTATTTGGGATATTTTCTTGTTTGATTGCTTTCGCTTTAACACCTTAGAACATTCTTGTGATTCCTTTGTGATGCAAATGAAATGTTGTTAAAATAATATTCATACGGATAAAAAAAAGATCTGTCGTCAAGAAATTGCATCACTGAAGTTGAACGATCCTGCAAAAGATCTCGATAGAATTTGTAGTGAAGTCTAAATGTAATAACATTCCCATATTGGTAGTTGTTTGTTGTTCTCTTGAGCTCTTCGATAGAGAAGCTACGAATGAGATAAGATTTACCATTGCTAAAGGCAATCAACTTTTCTAATAACATTTTTCCATTCCTTATTGTAATTGCTTCTTGATCTGCCTTTTCATGATGCTTGTTTGTTCTCAAAAACTAACTCATCATCTAATCAACCCGTACACAAACCCACCTAAGAAGTAAGCTTTTACTTCGTTAAAGTATATATATGGCAATTTCAAAAATGGAGATAATGAAAGGAAATTGGAGGTAATTTGATAAATTGAGAGCAAGATTTAAAATCGTTCTTACAAAATCTTGAAGCAAAGGTTGAACATATAATATACATAGACATATTAGCTTTTTGAGAATATCTAAGTAAACTAAAAATTACATTTCTAAGTTAATTTTCTTTTTTTTCTAAAAAAAATTGGTTAAGAAATTCAACAAATGAGATTAATACTTTTGAAATGAATCATTTTGAATTTAGACGAAAGTGACTAAGCGTCAATTTGATTGGGCTTTTTTATTAGTTGAAAGAACTTTTTTAATGCCAAAAATTCTTTAAATTTTTTTTTATGATATTTGGTTGCAGTTAGAGAAAAACCTTTAGAGATTAAAAAATTATTTTACCTTTACTTGCAAAAGTTTGAGTTTTTTGGAGTAAAACTTTTTGAATTTTTTAATATTTGTGTAATGTCATATATACCTTAATAAAATATTCTTATTTCTATAGTATATCTTGAAGTAAACCTTATTCAACTAACATATTTTAATATTTTCTTAAAAGTTATCATATCTTCAATTCTCATTATCTTTACAATCATTATATTTTTACAAGAATCTACTAAAAATTTTTGTTGATTATTTTTTAAAAATAAAAAGAAGTATATTTTATTCATTTTTTGTACCGAACACAATAATTTATATTGATTCGTTGATTACTATGTATTAATTTTACTTGATTCTTGTGTTTAAGAAATTAATTTCAGAAAATACGTAATAAATTTTAAATTATATATAAAAAAATTAGATTGTTTAGAATTTGAAAATAAATTTTATCAAGTGTATTTTTTGGTAATTTACTAACACATAAACACTTTTAATAATGTATAACCAAACAACTTAGTACTTCAAAAAAGTTTTTTAATTGATAATCAAATGATCAATGACTTTTTCTTAAAAGTTCTACTTTGAAAAGCTTTACTTTCAAAAACTCTATTTAAAAAATTCAACCAAATAAGTCTCAAATACAAGACATGTACATATGCCTAAGTTGTTTTGCCACATCGATCATTGTTGGCTTTTCCTCTTGTGATTGAGAGACACATCTAAAAGCAAGATTTATCACAGCTTGTAATTATTGCTCTTTTCCGGAGCACAATCCCTCATTTCCAGTGATTACTGGATCCACCATCTCATTCAACCCATTTTCTTCAACATATCTCTTTATATGGTCCCACAAGAAATGTTCACCACCAAATATATTTTTACCGCGGCAAAAAGTAGTGATTCTATACCCTGTCAAAAGATCAAGAATATTCGTACCCAAGTTGTAAACATCATACTTCTCATTGCATTCAGCTGTAAGCAAAAGCTCTGGTGCAATATATCCCCTTGTCACTCCCAGCTTAACATTTACATGAGTTTCACCTTCTAGAATAGACACTGATAGTAAAAAATCAAACAGTTTTGCAACATTTTGATCATCGAAAAAGATCATTTATGATGTGGCACTCATAAAAATAATGAGTCTAGGAAATCCAACGTGAAGATATGCAACCGCGTTGGCTAAATCCAGGCATTTTTCAGCATTTGCTTTAATAGCAGAGGCTCAAAATGATGACTACGGTGCTTGTAAACACCATCAGCAAGGGTACCAGACCTCAACAAGAATCTAAGTCTCAAAACAACAATCGATTAACTTGAGGATACTTCTGTGACTCATTTGTGATGCAAATACAATGTTGTTGATGTTGCACCAAGAAGCGTTCAAATAACAATTAGCACTGTTACCAATTGTTATGCGGAATAACCAATAATGCTAACAATACCACAACGAGGCAACTAACCATCCAACACAATATGCAAAATTAGAAAGAACACCAAATTTAATGAGGTTCGGTAATGTTACCTACATCCTCGGGCGCCGCTGGAACAAATCCATTATCTTTAAAAGAAATTACAAAATTTTTTGGCAACAATATAAATTCTCAAACTATTGGGTCAAATTACAAATACTAAAATAGTAAGGCCAATACTATAATTACCAAAATAGTATGGTATTACTACAAATGCTAAAAAATAAAGGGAAAATTGAATTCTTACAAACTTTAAGGGCTTAAATAAAAAAAAAACTCTTGAATTATAAGGTTCTAAAAAAAATCCTACAAATTGAGAGGAGAGAAGAGAATTATACAAAAAGTATAACAAATAACAAAAATGGCCTTATTTTATATAAGCCCAACCAAGCCACCTCCATGTCATCTCCCACCAATGTGAGATTGGCTCTAATTTGCATATAAGTCAATTTCAACAGTTGAGGCAAAGTTGGTACTAATAATCATTGTAAATGTCACCAAACTTCAAAATAGAAACTGGTCGGTCATTTAGAAAAGCTTTGTACAATGTATAGCCAATCTCATGCAATATAATTTTCTCTGAATCATAATTTTTTGTAGCTGTCTTGACCTCTTTCAGAGAAAAGTCAAGAATGGTATTATCATTACCATTACAAGAGGCAATTAATTTTTCTAGTAAAACTTTGCTATTCATCATCTTGAATGTTGTCTTGTTTGTCTTTTCTAAAGACTTGCTTCTTCTTAAAATGGAACCTATTTAACCTATAAATTCACAAACCCATTAAAACAGTACAATGAGTTGTACTAAAAAATTAGTAAGAAAAAAAAACTTTCAAAAGAGAAGCTAATTACCTTGATTTGGATTTGATGGCTTATATGGGCATATTGAGATCAGAAAAATGCAAAGCTTGAGCTTGAGAGAGTGCTTAGACATAAATCCTGAAGCAAAATGAACATATGAAATTTTTTTTTTAAAGAGAACATATGAATTAGATGAACAGAAGTAGACGTCTTCACATTTATTCATTGACTGTTGAATTTAATTAGTTTACATTTACATTCAATAGCATCATCAAAAGTTGGTGGAAGCAAATTTCAATCAACAATGTCGATTAGTGGAGATAACAAATTTTATTGTCTATTATTTTTTTATTTAATAATCAATGTTAAACAATTAGGGCATTAACTGGCCATTATCATACTATCTAATAATGAGTACAGATTGTGAACTTAAATAGATTGATACATTTGTTTAAGTTGTTTTGCCACATCAATCATAATTGGTATATCTTCTGCAGAATGAATAAATGCAACATTTCAAGGCAAAATCAATAAAAGCGAGCAATTGTTGCTCCAAAAACTCATCTCTAATAATTTTGGGATCTATTATCCCAATAAACCCATGATTTTCAATATATTTTGCAAAATCCCTAAAAAAAACAAGACTTATTGAGGCTTTCTTCGATTACAATCTGAAATATATAACAAGAGACCTATTGAAGTTTTTAGCATATACTTTAAAAAAATTTCTATGCGTTTTGTGGAAAACTTCAATCATTAGTAATCAAGAATAAGAAAAGATCAAAATAAATAGATAATAAATCACACAAAAAAGTTATATGGTTCGACAACAAATACCTACATTTACGGCGAATTACGAGATTCTACAATTTTTATTTAGTTCACAAAGAATTCAAATCATAAAGATCTCTTACAAATAAATAATCAAGGAATACAATCAATAAGAGAGCTTTCAAGGATCTATTAGTGCTTTCTTGATCACTCGAATCTTAAGCATTTTTATGATACTCTCTTGCACACTTAGCACATAATGCTCTCTAGCTCTTTATTTTCTCTATTGGAGTTTCTCTCTAGTGTTTAATTATTCTAAAGAGTTACAAGAATTTATATATTGTTTAAAACATTTCTGAAAACCCTATTTCTAGTTAGAATAAAAATTCACACATTGTAGGAGTTTAAAAACTGACTTTATGATGCATTCCTACTCAAAATTGAAATTAAAAGGGTTTATATAGTATTTAAAACATCTTTGAAAACCCTATTTCTAATTAAAATAAGAGTCCACATATTGTAGAAGTTCGAAAATCATCTTTGGGACACATTCTTACTTAAAACGAAAAAGTGCCCGCGAGTTGGCTCCTAGGCACCTACTTTCTACCAAGCTTGGCACCTAAGTACCAATGCCTGCACTTTATGCAATACTTTGGCTCTTCTTGTGCTCCCTTATTTATTTTCAATTTTCGTTTCCAACCCTTTCTTGATCATCTAACACGTCTTCGACCTAATTTTGACTCTTCAGTAGTCTTCAACTTAAAATCATACTCAAATATAGTTTTGAATCACCAAATTTCAAAGAGTCCAAAATTATAAACATCACTCTTCTCATTGAAAAACTTGTAGACATGTACTAGGGTGCAAATATTTATAATGATCCTCTAATTGCATCTTTTATGTGAATTTCACCTTCAGGAATACACTCAGATGGTGAAAAATCAAACAGCTTCGGGACATATTCTTCACAAAATAAGATATTTGATGATGTGAGATCTTTGAAAATAGTAGGCCTGAAGAATCCAATGTGGAGGTAAGCATTACATTTATTGTCTCCATTGCAATCTTCAACCTATGTTTCAATTGTAAAGGCTCAATACCAATATGCCATCTGTCACGCCCCAGACCCAAAAGATCCGATACACGACATCACTTACATTCATTCACTGCATGTGCACTCATAAATAATATTACACAAAATTTTCAACTTTCATTCAACACAGAAATCCTTAGCAAGTTGCTAGTAAGTTCAACACTAAAATCAACCATAACCTAACATATAAATATAAACTTCTCTTGACAATATTTAAATATTCATTTCAATTTCTTTCAGAATTATAGCAATTGAATTATGACTGGGACAATTATTAAACCGGAGATACGCAGAGTTTTCTCAGAGATTAACACTCTACTACGTCACCAGTAGCAACTTTGTTACCGGGAGCCCAGAATATATCCATTGTAAATTCTTACTTAAAATCATCCAATAACCACACTTTATAAAACTTAAACCAAATTTAATCCACACACAAGGAAATAATACATAAGTATTTATTCAATAGGGACAAATCAAATATCATATCCCACGTGTCCCCAAATGAAACACTCGGTAATCTAGCAACTTAGGGAACCCAAGGAACAGCAGAAGCCTTGCCAAATCCGCTAAGCACACATGCACCTTATTTACCTGAAATCACCATAAACTATAATGAGTATAAAACTCAGTAAGCATACTAATTTTTCATATATCAAATACAAATACATATATGTACACAATGCATGTGTATGATATGCTGTGATCAATCAAAATCATAATCTTATCAAATCACATATCATGTAAGCGCTTACACATTCTTTCAAAACACATAATAGGAATACCATCACTCAACTACTACTTAGTAGGACTTACATATCACATATCACATAATGAGCCAAATGTCACTCGTAGGTGACATACCGTATGAGAGGAATAGTACAAGTGAGGTCTTTAAATCACACATATATAACGCTTATGCCCGAAGGTAAAAGCCAAACCCTCACCCTGATCATCGGTGAGTCCTCTCACATGTACCAATACGCCACCACACGAATGTGATGACTCACACTTCCTTTAGGTACCAATAGGATCCTCCCTACATACGAAACACATAACATATACCAATCCCGAAGGAAAGGCCACACATAAAGGCTCCACAAATCACATAAAATGCCTACTAAGTTAACAGTGAGTTCAAGTACCCTCAAATCACAAAATATTTCTCATGGACATATTACACTTCAAAAGCTTTCTTTATTAAACGCATCTTATTTTGGAAAGCTCACTTTCAAAAACACATGTATGTCAATGCTCAATGTCAATGCTCACATTCATAAATATATATTCACATTTCATATCAAAATATACTTTGACATATCATAAACATATTCTTAACCCCATTTACAAAATCATACAAAACAATTATTATGTTTATTGTGATTCCAGTAGTAAGTCTAGTATACTTACCTCTTAACACTTTCAGCCACAAGGCTTAGATCTCCTTAACCTATCAATGGAGATTAATCCTTTCATAAGCCTCACAATTCACACAAAATACTTTAAATAGCTTACAAAATTATACACAATGCATTTATCACATCAAATTGGTCTAAATATTTGGTTTCTCAAAACCTGTCATTCTGACCACTTACACTTAACAAAAATTTCTAATACATCAAATGATGTCCAATTACTCCAAAATCAGAATATACCATTCTTGACTCATATATCCTTCTTATATATGAATATTATATCAAATTTCCTACACAATCCATTCCATACACACCATCGAATCCAAACTACAAACCTGACAGGATCAAGATACTTACTAAACAGTATTCAATATCCCAATTTTATAAAATCATATACTAACTCAAAAATTATAAAACTACCACATAATTACTCTTAACACATATCGCAGTCCATGATAAATATTTCACTTCCAAATCACTGCCAAAAGTATTTTAAAACTATTTTATTCTATACCTTTAAAAATCTGTTAACCAAATACTACAATAAGTTGATACACTTTAGAAAATTATAACAATTTAACCACATTGATCTAAATTCTTAATTCTGAGTATATCATATTAGACATATAACATTATCATATTCCATAAATTTTTAATTTTTTAAAGATCATTCAGCAGGTCAAAAATTATTTTTCACTGTATCATACTGTTTACATAGGAAATTTCCAGAATTCCAGGGTCATTTTGGTAAATTCACTACAAATTCAATTTCTGAGATTTTCAGTCGATTCAAAGTCTCAGATGATCCTTAACATGTCTAATTTCATATACTCAAAATTCAAAACCAGAATCGAATCACAACAATTTATAAAATTCCTAGATCAAGAGGTTATCTAGCAGAAATTTCATAATTCATCATGATTTATCAAACTATCTTATAGATCATCATCAATTCTCATATGATCTTACGAAATACACAACAAATCCTCAATTATACATATTTTCAGAAATCAAAACTTAAAGGAATTAACTTAATTAATATCAATAAATTGAGAAATACGTATGATATACCTCTTGAAATTCAAAATTCCAATTTCTTCTTCTTCTCCTCTTTCTCTCTCCTCTATTTCTCTCTTCTCTCTCTTAAAATGGGTAGCTCGACCTAAAAATGGTAAATTAGGGTTTAAAAGTGTATTTTTATACTAAGAGGCTAATTTTTGGTATTTACAAATTTGCCCCCAAAACTTTCAAAGTATAACAATTTGGTCCCTAAAATAAATTTAAAGTCATACAAATAAACCCAATACTAATCGTATATCCTTAACCTATAAAAATATTACTAATAACAATATATAATTCAAGTATCACCAACATACAAATAAAATACGTATATTTATACATATATAAATACTTATTCTTACCAGTCGTGGATACTGGTTACTACACCATCGATCTCAATTACCATATGAAAGACAACTAAGATTTCTATACTTTACAGGTTCAAAAACCAGAATGGGAATCTGAGTCTCTAAACAATATCCAATTAACTTGATAACATTCATGTGACTCATTTGTGATGCAAACACGATGTTATTAAAAGAATATTCGTATACGTTATTGCAAAACTTATCATCAAACTTCATTACAGAAATTAGACGATCCTGCAAACAACCCTGATGCAATTTGAAATGAAATCTATCTGTAATAATATAGTGATAGTGATTTATTGCTCTTTTGAGCTCTTTAACAAAAAAGCTACGGTTGGGAATATTCTTACCATTACAAGAGGCAATTAATTTATTGTAACTGCTTCTCAATCTGCCTTTTCAAGACGTTTGCTTGTTCTTAGAAAAAAACTCATGATCTAATCTAATCAACCTGTACACATGTTGGTGGGGATCTAAGACACGTGGGTGTTTGCATGTGCTATTGTGTCTATTGCATAAAATATGTATCTTATACATATTCTACGTTTTCCGCCGTGTAATTAAACAATAAACACAATAAATACAATATATTAATCACACATTAATATATTAGAAGGGGTTGAGAACTTACTTCAATGTGTAACGTTATACATGTATTTCCTCAGAGGCCGCATGAAGACCAACTTGCGGGCAGTTTTAGTCACCAACACGGTGGGCTTGGTGAGCTAGAACAACAGTCCTATATCCAGCATAGAATTAACTCTTAATTCCCAAAACGGTTGGATGTATGTTTTATCATTTTCTCCAAAAGAATAGGAAATGGAGAATTTGAAATAATTCACAATTGCTCCAATTGGAAGCATAAAGAAAATGAAACAATTTCATTTTTCCTCTTTTTTTTTTCTTTTCCTTTTTCTTTTTTCTTCTTTCTCCATTTTCGTTTTCTCTTTCTCGGCCAAAATTGCCTACACACTCAAAACCACTAATTCTCTCTCTCTTTCTCTTTATATATAATATAATATAATATAATATAATATAATATAATATAATATAATAATGAGAGAGAATAATTATTTAACAATTAAATAATTATAGTGTGAAATGACCATTGTGCCCTTCATAAATAGTTACTAAGTCTACCCTTAGTGGGTCTCACCAAATTTCACACTTGGGTAAACTCAACTAAGGATCCACAATACGCCATGTGTCATTATACAATTAGTAAATAACAATGATTGACTAATTGTTGTATTTAACACTTAAATACAGACACGCACGTATTTCTGTGATAGTATTGAATATTGCTGGATTAAACAATTTAATCCGTCACGCTGCCCCAGTGCACAATGAGTACAATCTATATCGCAAGAATCCTTAGGTCCTACGCCCGATTCGTCAAATGAAACTATTTCATAAATCCATGAGCTATGCCCTACACACACGTCACGGATATATAAATCAACGCGTTGAACTATACAAGATGAGGTTACAACGCATACGTATAGTCCTTCCGTCATGATATCCTGGATGTACTGGGGATATAGATTATCATCGTCAATATGCGCAAACTCCTTTGCCATATTGTTCCACCCTGACGGAACTCTTTCCGAAATGATTGCTTATGGCTACAAGACTTTCTGAGATACAATCTCGAAGCATCTGGATATCTAACTCCATATGAGAGCTGATAGATCCCAAATCTATACACACCGGACTCCATAAGCATTGGACCATACCCAGCGACACCCAGCGGTCACACCATGAAAGGTCTGTGATATACGTGGAGCCAAAGCATGGTAAATCACTTACAAGCCCACCGTGGCACTCAGGTCAAATGACCACGTATACTACTCAACTCGAGAGGACCCTCCATTGACAGTTTACATTGGGTGTCTATCGGAGGCTCTCGCGAGTCTGTCTCATATCCAGTTCTAACTGGATACCCATATGTCAATACGAGCTCCAAGCTCACGGTTGGCTAGGAACAACCATCTATACCCTATAGGTACAACATATGCTGATCTATATATAAAGGAATTCACCGACAGACCCGTATCAGCATAAATAGATCAGGGACAATTATTCAAGAACATACTTGCGCAACTAGCATTTTCTAGCACCCGATTGCAACTCTTGCAACTATGCAATTACTAATCTATTCCCAGGTCTATATCCCATTATAGACAAGGCTTCAACTCTTGGATATGTTGAGTATTATAACCAACTAACACTTAGCTGTGCTAACATTTAGTAATTATATGTCTCAGCATGGCTAATTATGAGCCCTTATCTAAACTCCTTTAGATCTAATCCAAACTCTTTTAGATCTACAATGTTTGTAACATTACATGCATAATACTATATAAATGGGTATTAACGATTTAATAAGAATGTACGCTTGTATTAATACACAAGTATATGTACATTCAGGGATAACATGCAAGCACCGACTCTAATAACACAAACCCATGAAATGCTTTTACCTAACGGTAAGTAAATGTATGGGAACATGAAGCATGCACTTAAAGAGCATAAAATAAAATAATATTGATTTGTCAAGTAAGTAAAATTGTAAATATCATAATAGTTCACAGCAGCTAGGAATCAATAGAAGGAAGTTTACATGAAGATGCCTAACGGTTGGGTATTATTGTATATTTTTTAAACTAATAAATTTTATTAAAATTAGACCAAACTTCAAAGGTATTCATGATAATATTCCTATGAAAAAAGTATAGTTAACCAATTTCCTTTGTATTGTCATCCAACACTTTATTAGAGCTTACATTTCTTTGTTCTAGTACTTAAACTTATGGGCCTGGGATATGCACGATAAATCAACTCAACTCTTTGGTGTCCACAAGAGAAGAAGATGAAGAACTGACGTATCTTACACACCCAGCTCAGGTTACCTGCACCCCCAAGGATTCGAACCCCTACCCCTATCTCCATGGACACTCTGACAATCATAAATACTCTTGAGGTAAGATTTAATTACATAAATACTCACATATTTCAGATTTTATCAACAATACTAAAAATTTTGAAAATTTTCACCAATACTTTTTTGATATAGGTACTTCGTCAAAATTATCGGGATAAAGGCAATAAAATTATTTTAATAATTAAATATTAAATAAATAGTTTTAAAATATTAAAATAAAATATTTAACATTTAATTTTCTTATTTAACATTTTAAAATTTTTTCAATCTTTATTTTCAAAAAATAAAAATAAAAATTCTTCCATCTTCTTTTTTTCTCAAATCAAAGATCCAAGTCGCTGCCATCAGTCCTTTGTAACTCAGTGTTTCTTAACCAAATCTGCAAATTTGCAATGCCATACCCACAAACTCAATTTCAATCTTATTTTTTAATTTTATTTCTTGGTTTCAAATACTTCAAACACGCAACCAATTTAAAGGGGGAATAATTAAGAATACGTTATTACTTTGATTTATTTTGGTAACAAGTTTCACGTCTGGTGCAAATGAAAAAAGCCCAAATGAGAAAATTTGAATGTCAATCGACACCCTAATTACCACATCATGTTGACTCACCCGAATATCAGCAAATTTTATCTTTTTATTCGGTATAAGTCATTTTTATAGAAAATATTTGTTGTCGATTTATTATTAGGTAGTTGCTTTTTTCTCTTTTTGGCATTCTAGTTTATTTTCATTATATTGATTCTTGATGAAAAATTTACATAAGGCTTTTATTTTTTTTAGCTTATTTTACTTTATTTATTAATTTCTAAGAATTTTGCAAATACTTAGGTTTCGAAGAAAAAGGTTGAATCTGCTTTATATTGGTAGAGAAGGGCACTTTGATCTCACTTGGGATGCAATGCACCTTCGGCGGTGGAGAGCGGTGGCAATGAGCTATGCAGAGAGTAGAAAGCAATGACGTGCATACTTCAGCAAACCCCCAAAGCAATGACAATCTCGCCAAATTCCCAAAATAGCGGCAAACTCATTATTGTCACGGGTAACCCACAAAAATAATTGCTATTTGTAGACGCCTTTATGTGACCATTTTTTTTTCTTTTAAAAAAAATGACTTGTAAGCAAATGGACGATGGGTACGATTTGTTTCAAATACTTCACCTATTATTGCGGGGAGAGGATGATATTGTTTTAACTTTTTAAATTCCAATTCATAATTCAATTTTTTTTAAAAGAAAAATGCATTTTCTTGGGAGAAATATATTAAAGAAAATAAAAAAATTTATCATGATAAAAGGGTATAACTATCAAGTTAAGTTTATTATTAAGGAAAATTTAGTCATTTAAATTGTAATTTGTTAACTTTGATAGAAAATTCAGTAAGTATTTATATAATTAAGCATTACTTAAAAAGTATTCATGATAATGGCTCTAAATAAAGTTTTTTCAAGTAGAACTTACACTAATCAAGCTTTTATAGGTTGAATTTTTTTTAAAAATTTATTAGTTATTTAGTTTTCACTCATAAATATTATTTTTAAAAAAATTATGTAATTACTTTAATAAATAAATAAAAATTTTAAAATGAAATAATAGTATTTTAAATAATTCAATACTTCAAAAAAAAAAAACTCTTTAATCTCTACTCTACTTCTTTTACTAAAAGAAAAATAATTTTTTTAATGTCAATTTTTTTTTAAATTACTCAACGCTTAAAAACTTTTCAATATAACTTCGACATTTAAAAAAAGAAAAAAAACTCTTTCAGCCCGCGGAAAATTCAAGACAAACGGCCGAAATCAATGTTGTTATTATCCATTGTGCTACAAAAGGGGCCTTTGTTATAAATTTAAGTTCGTAGGATTGGGCCCCATTTCTGTACATTGAGATCGTGGGCTCAATTCAGTCTCCATCATATTACTGTTTCGGCCTATCTTATTACTCGATTTTGGATCATCTGAGGGATGTTCATGTGTGTGGCAAGCAGAACGATGCCGTTTGAAACTGGCGAATATATGAATGCAAAGTGGGGGTAATACCGTCATCTCACACACCTAAAAGCTCCATAATTTGACAAATTTGGAAAGGGGTCAAAATTCGTTAAGAGTCTTCATAGGATGTTAAAGCTCAAAGGTTTACATACGAAATAGTAAAGAGAAGAGAAGGGTAATTCAATTTTGCAATTTGAATGTATTCGTCCGTCTAATTGTATCGTTTGATCGAAGCAAAACTGAGTGGGAAAGCGAAGGCGATGGCCGATTTCCAGACCTCGACTCACCGAGCCAAGTGGATTTTCACTCATCAAGAGCTCGTACGTCTCGTAATACTCATTGCAATGATTCTTCTTCTTTTAATCACATTACTTCCTGTTTAATTTCCAGAAAATTCTGATTCTTTTTTCTTTTTTTAATAAAAAATGAGCTCAATAACGAAATTTTTTATTTTGTGAGTGCTTCTTCATTGTACTGTTAAAAACGGAGTCTTCGTTAACTATTTGGTAGCTGAAAATATGCAGAAAAAAAGAATAATTTCTTGTTTTTATTTTATTTTATGTTATTACTTGTATTTAGTGAAATATTTTAGTGGAGTTTCTACATTTATTATCATTTTTTTGAGCGAGTTTGGTATTATTTAACTGTTTGGTTGTCGAGAAACTCTGAGGGAAATGAGCAAAGAAATGAACAGAGAATTTGTATTTTGTTGTTCTTTGTCATTCTTGGCTCTGGCATTTGCTAATGTGATTAGCTTACTGGACTTATTTTTGTACTATAGAATTAAAAAGAGAGTGTTTATTACCTGTCTTACCAGAATATAATCTTAATCGAAGTTTGGATTTTTTTGGTGAAAAAATTTATTATTATCTCTATCAGTATTAAAAAGGTTCATTTTTCCTGATGTAGACTGAGAAGTACAAGGCTGCTAATCGAAGAGCAATACAGACACTGGAGAAGGTATGCCTGCAGCTAATTCATCTCATGACTGTTAATGTGCTTCTTAAGTATAAATGATACAATGTAAAGTTGTCTGTTTATCCAATTCTATTCTGTGGATCAACTCCTTTCTCTTTGTATAAATTTTGCTTGCATGCCAAGGTTGGACCTGCACCTCTTCAGTAGAGTAGGCGTTGTGGTATGTGTTTATGTTGCTAATATGCTGCTGTGTATTGTAAGTATGGAACGACGCAAATGGAAGTTGATGTTGATGGATCTTTTTCATACCCAGAACCTCAAGCTAATGTAAAAGACAATAGTAAGTGCTTTTTTTGTTTGTTCCCATTCATATTTTTGCATTCTCTATTCCATTCTTTTTTTATAAAAATAAATCATTTCGTTGTCACAAGCTTCAACTCTTAGCAGTTTGTTTATTTCATTCTCAGCTGAAAAACATTCCCGTCCAAAACCCCTCAATATTGAAGAAGAACAGTCTATGCGAGTATTTTATGAGAATAAACTTCGTGAAGTATGCAGTGCATTTTACTTTCCTAATAAAATTCAGGTACATTGTTCTGTATTGAATGTAATTATAACCTTGAAATATTTTTTCTTTCTTCATAATTATTTTGTTTGCACCCCTGTGGGATTTTTCCCATTGCAGGCAACAGCTCTCTTATACTTCAAAAGATTCTATCTGCAATGGTCGGTCATGGAACATCACCCAAAAAATATAATGTATGATTCATGCAAATCTATCTTACTTTCTGACCCAAAGTTGGCAATTGCTCTTTTATACTATGTAAGAATTTTAGGAGTAAAATGGAAAGTGCCACAAGTAAGTATTTGAGTAAATGTTTGGACATAACACCTCACGGAAATTGGTGCTCAATTAGGCTGAGTTGATATAATATTTGTGAATTCAACAGTTAGTCTGCCCTCCAATTTTCTCTCATTCCAAGTGAAAATTGCACCCCTAGTATGTGTTTCCTTTTCCTCCATTTGTCATTTGTTCCATTAGTTATCTGGTGCAATATTATTCTTATTGATGAACATCCTTGAATGGACAATTACCTATTTAATAGTTGCTTACCTAGATTTTATTAAAATGAAAGTCCTTTGTGGGTGCAGGTTAACTTGTGTATATGCAGCTTGTAAGATAGAAGAAAATCATGTTTCGGCAGAGGAGCTTGGTAAGGGGATTTCACAGGATCATCAAATGATTCTCAACTACGAAATGATTGTTTATCAGGTATGGTTGTGACCTCATATGTCATTGCTATCTCCATTTATCTTTTTCTGTGGCTGGTTAAAATATATTCTATCATGCAGGGTTTGGAATTTGATCTTATTGTTTATGCACCATACCGTCCACTTGAAGGTTTTATCAATGATTTGGAGGTAAGATTCGTGAATTCATTTCTTCTATAGATGCTTCTCTTTCTTCTGTGCTGTATTTCAATTGTTGACGTAAAATTTGGTTCTCTAGGAATTCTGCCAAGCAAGGAATGACAAATTACAAATGCTGAAGGTATAAACTTTGGTGTTATCCTTCTTCATTATGTCTTATGAAGTTGAATTCTGAAGGCTTTTCAGGAAAAGCACTATTGTCAATGTTAGATTAACTAGTGCTGGTCAAATGCATATGGCTCTATGCTAAAATTTGATTTGGAATAAGACAACATCAATAGAAGCATGTGATGATTCAAAGCTGTTTCAATTTTAAAAAGTTGGTGCTTGCAAATATTGAGAGGACCTTGACTAGAAGACCACTTTTAAGGAGGCATAGATGTTGGCCCTTGTGTTCCCTACTTGAAAATCTTGGAAATTGTCAGTTTTATTTCTTTTGCATCGGAGAAGCATTGATTAACTGCGAGATAGTGGATAAAAATATAATGGTTACATAACTTTAACCCTGCTTCCTGTACTATAACAGTATAAGATGAAGCCAAATGTAGAATGCTCCTGCAAATCAAACGTAAGTCATTATAGGCAGTAAGCATATATGGCTGGAGGATATATGTAATTCTCCTGTTGGTGGCAAGCATATATGACCACAGGTTATTGATTTGGTTCAATGAACTTGCCTTCCTGTCCATACACTAATTATCTATCTCATATCTAATATGTTGTAGGATTTGCATGAAACTGCAAAGTTGGAGGTTGACAAAATCATGCTTACTGATGCACCACTTATGTACTCCCCAGGGCAGGTATGTTTCATTCAAACTCCTTACATTTTACCATTATTTACTCCTGAAATTTAAAGATCTTACAAAATCTTCAAAGCAGATGGTTGAAACTTAAACCTGAAATGAAGAGATGTTGAAGTTTCTTCCTTCATATTCAGTATAATTATTTTATTAACGGACTTTGGAGATTCAATATATTTCTTCCCTATGTGTTTGCTAAAGATTTATATGTTTTTTGGCCTTGCACTTATTTATCTTAGCATTTTAATCTGCTTCTACAGTTAAAAAGAAAAAGATTTTTGGTATTGTGCGGTGTTATTTGTTATCCTAGTTAAAAGCACTTTTGGGTTTTGGATGTTGCATCAATTGCCTGAAAGGTTGGAAGGTGCTATTGTTATGTAATTAATGGCCTGAATGTCTTGAGAAATTATGAAAAGAAGGTTTTTGGGCATCAAAAAATAAAAATAAGAAGAGGAGAAATGGAAAGAAGATTTTGTATCATATTTGACAAACAACTTATAGCATGTTTGGTATCGTTGTGGATTCCTAAAAATGTGATTTGTTGATAATCCACCACCCAAAATATGTACAATAAAAATTTTGAATTTTAATTTTTAATACAGAATGAATTTATTTGAGAATCAAGTTAGATAATTATTTTTAAATTTTTTTTATCAAATTTATTTTACATAGTAGATTCTCAAAAAAGTTCTTTTCTGAGAATCCACCACAACCCCAAACATGCACTTAGAGCAGGGAAAAGGTAATGTAAGAACAATAGTAGCTCTCGTCATATTTTTGTGTATATACATTCAATCCTCGTAGGCTTGCTAAACCCTTGCATCTCTCTGGCTTTTGCCATTCACCAAATGCCCCTCATTTTGTTTTTTTTTTCAAAAACTAAGGGTATGCATTTCTCAATTTGTAGGTTTGGATTGTCATTTCATCAGTTATCTGTTCTTTCGCCTTTTTAACTTCACTCATCTTTTGGCATGGCGCAGTTGGCATTGGCTGCTTTACGCAGTTCAAACAAGGTGCACGGAGTCGTCGACTATGAGAGGTTTGTAACAGCTTCACAAATATCTAGTTGGACTTTGGTTATGAGTATCTGCAATTTACTTTTCATTTTTGGTTGCATATCATTTTGCACCCGTTAGTAAATATCATGTCTGGTTCAAATTCTTGTCATTGACCAGAAATTTATACTTCTTTTCAGATACCTGACAAGCATTCTATCTCGGCAGAATTCTACTCGTACCATTTCAGAGCTCATCGAATCTTTAAATGCCATAGATTCTTGGGTACTAATTTACCATATTTTATGACTATCTCTATATGATTTGACTTAAATTTCTTTCATGTTACTTCATGATAAAAAATTGGAGGCTTAAGGAGACTACATGTGCAATGCTTCGCACATAAATCAAATCTTTGCTAAAATACAGACCTACGTATTTTCCAGTTGGTGACTTGGATTTATTTTGTATTACATTGTGATAAAAAATTGCAGGCTTAAGGAGACTACATATGCAATGGTTATATTATTGGATATCTAACGAATATGATTTCATCTCTCTTGGTCCGCATTTGTAAATCCAATTTTCTTCTTGTTGGCTATCAACACAGGTAATGAAATATAAGTTCCCTTCAGAAAAGGATATGAAGCATATCAATCGGAAGCTGAAATCTTGTTGGGGCCATAGCTCACATGACGAGTACTGTCTTATATACTTTTTCCATCCAGATATTAACCTTGTTCAAGTTCACTGCGTTGTCCTCAAACCTGTTCTCTTACCTGATTTCTTTGCAGGAGTAAGAAGCGGGAAAAGAAAAAGCACAAGTCCAAGTGAAATGCAAAATGGGCCTTGAAAAGGTATGTTTTTCCTTTTGCATTGCAATTCTTACCTTTTTTCATCAAAACATGATTTGAGTTCAGCTAAATTTTTTGTTTGGACGCCAAGAATGTTGCCACATAATTTTATGAGGGCGGTGCCATCTTGACACTATGAATGAGTAATGTTATGGCTGATTTATTTTTTCCCTTGCCGATTATAATTCCGTGGGATATGGCAGAGCCTCGCATGCTCAGTCTGGCACATTTTACTGGTTACCCAACAACTCTGACGGAGCTAAACTCTTTCTACTTGCAGTTTCACCGACTTTGGATTTTCAAACAGGTAAAATGGACTCGTGTTTCACTATTTACAGCAGGCTCTAGCTTGAAATAGAAATCTCAGCTTGTGAAGAGTGATCTTGATTTTATTTATTTAGTTATTTTTCCGGATACATGTCAGATAAATTATCAAGCATTTTCACTGCTGCAATTTTGTAAGCCGAGGAAGTTTTGGCATTTATGTCAGCCATAGATCATATACATTGTTGAACTTACCATATGCAGAACTCCATTTTCTTGGAAGATTTGTGAATATGTAATTCGACTTTAAGAAGTTCTAACTGAGAAATTTCTTGACCGACTGAAAATTAATCCTGCCATGCTTGGGAATCGATATCATGTAGCTGCCGTTCCCCAATGCTTCATCACTTTGAACGTGCTTTGCAAAGAAAAAAGTCATCTGATTAATTCCATTGGATTCATTATTTTCTAAAATGAAACATATTAATAAATATTTTCAAAATCCAAAATTAAAAAAAATAAATGAATAGAGTTGTGGCCTGCGTTTATGAAATCAGATATGTAATGTATTAATGTTACGTAGCACAGAATAACTGTATAATATTTCACACAATTTTATCACACCATCTACTAAGCCGTGGTAAATGCACGGGCTTAGACGACGTCGTTCATTTCGAAGAAACCCACACGACGTCGTTCGACTTTGTGTTTACAATTTACAAAACCCAGAATCTCACTGGCTCTCGCGCGAGCTTCAATGGCATACTTGGTCTCCATAAGCTTCGCGGCCCCTCTCTGTGCGCGCCAAACTTCCTTCGGGGTAAGCTACTCTCCAAAACCCCTAGTTTTATTTTCCCCAATTTTCTTTCAAACAACCGCTGTTTGGTTCCCCAGAAAATTCGAAGCTCCATTTTTTGTTTGTCTTTTATTTTGCCTAGCCTTCACATAGATAATCTTATCTACTTTAATTCTTATACAATTGTTTCTCAGAAAACGTACTGGGAAAAACCGGCACTCGGTGGGCTTTCAAAGAAAGCAAGTACTGGAAAAGGTTTTGCTCTTCAAATTTTCTCGTATTTCTTCCTTTTAATGCTGATAATTCATTATCATAATTATAATTTTTTTTAAAATAATTGAACTGTGTTTTTATTCATGTCTCTGAGAAATGATATCTTAGACTTTTAGTAGTTGAATTTGGTTTTGAGGCTAATATGAACCATACAACCTAGTTTGAGTTAAAGGATGATTTTATTATTTCAGTGGGGTCTAATTGTTAATTTCTAGGGGACTCGAATGATATTTTTCATGTTTAATTAAGATAAGACTATAAAGCCATTATCACTAGTGACTAAGTGGTCCATGTTCTGGTGCCATCAATAGAAAAATGGTAAACCTTTTTCTGTGCTTTGCTTTGATAAAATTGAAATTATGAAGTTTATTTGCAGGAGCAAACCATCTTGTCCCCTGCAACTGGAATAGAGGCTTATTTTCTGTGAATCTGAGCTGTCATCATCATCGTTTAACAGCATCTTCAAGGCATTTAGATGGTATTGTTTCTTGTTGTTTGGACGTAAGTTCTTGTACTCATACGATAATAACTGGTTATTGGGTTGGACCGGATATTGATGATGGTTGGGGTTTTGTAGAAGCTTTTGTTAATCGACTTAGTTGATTTTATAAAAATACTTGAGAATGACATTGTTTCTTTTACTTACCTTACTAGATGGATGTTGAATGTGGAACACTCTGGCAATGATCCAAATCCAAACCCACTTGTGTTTTGTAGTACTTAAACCAAAACTTAGTATCATTGGACAGAAAGGTTTAGTTGGTTAGTGTGCATTTGGCTAAATGCACTTCTGGATAGTATGGGTTAAATTGTTTATTGACTACCAAAAAGACAGCATGTTCTGGCTTTCACCACTATTTCTCTTAGAGCTAAAGTTTTTCGCGATATGTCATGTTATTGATTGGTGAGACTATCGTTAAATTTCAGCTTGTAAAAGATATAGAAAGAACTGATTATGATTAACTTCTAATAAATCAAAGCATAAGTATTATTGAGCATATTTGAAACAAATCACGCCCTAGAGTGAAAAAGATGAAGAAAATTAGTATAATTTTCAAAGGATATTAAGTTTCTGAATGATATAAAAGTTTATAACTCAGCTTATACTTGAGAGAGACTAGATGCAATTGTCTCTGCTCATATGGAGCTTATCATAAAATCTATTCATATGCTTAATTGATAAAAACTCGTGTGCATGATGATGTGTGATCACCTATTTATTTATAGATGCTTATATATTTAAGCTGTTTACTATCTTACCTCTGATGGAACTTTACACTCCCTTTTCTCTAACCATAGAAGATTGAGGGGACAGTTAATTCAAACTCTACTTTCACCTAAATAATCAATTATTTGTTTTGAATAATATACAATCAAATTATAATTGGATGTCTTCTAGTTTGTGGTAGAAGTGAGTGTCGAACCTCTATTCTGTTGTCTGTTTTTTTTTTTTTTCATACACAACTTGAAAATGGTAATCACAAAGGAAACTTAATTGTATGATTACGGTAGAACTGTTTCTTGTTGTTCAAGTTAAAATCAAGTGTTACTGGGGCAGTCTCTTCATGAGATCTTTTTTGGGGTGGGAGGATGACATAGGTCGCTTTGTGTTTGTTATGTCAAGATCCATGACATCCCATATTGTGTATGAAATGATATGTATCTACATGATACACACATATACATTCACACATGGGACTCACACTACCACAGACACACATACTCCCACCAAACATGTGCAAGTGCGTGACTGCATAGTGTTGGGAGTATTTCAGTATGCATCAAGAAACAATATGTATCTATCTGATACACATGAATACTTTACACACACGCACTTACACTACCACAAACACACACACACGAGTGTGTGATTGCATATCATTGGTGTATTTCGATATGCATCAATGTTGGCCCCTGGACCATTAGATTTAGGAGAAAAATTATTTAAAGATGACAAAAGTAGCTTTCGAAATTTGCATTAGGGCACATTGCAACTTGCAACAGTGTAACACTTGTTTACAGTGGTTGCTGCTGATCACATGGATAACCCATGATCCCTGGCCTTCTGTCCAGGAGAATGGGTGCACCTAATTAAGTACAATACCAGTTTCCGAAGCATCGGTTTGCTGGTGATTGCTGACAATTAATGTGGTGTGAGCATATTATGAAGTCCAATGCCTTGATTTCATGGTCGGAGCCCATGGAAACAACATTTATTCCAAAGACATTGTACCAGGAAAAACCATCACATAGTTTTGCACTGATATATTCAGTCCCAGTTTCTTGATTTTTTCAAAATTGTACTGTCAAGAAAACCAATCTTATATCACTGCATTTGATCGGTATGGTTGAGTTCAAATGTTTTTACGTTTTTCAGCTTTTGTCCTTTGTACTATCTCGTTTTCTTATGGGGAAACATATTTAGTAGGAGCTTCATCCATACCTCATTGTATCAGTGCACCTCAGCATCCATCAAATCCAGAACAGAAAGAGAAGAACACAAGATAGTTGAGAAGTGGTCCCCTCAAGTGCTTACAGAAACCCTAGGTTGAATCTTGATACCCTATGTCTGACCAAGTTTAAGTTGAGTCTTTTTTTTTTTAGGTTTTTTACCAAATATCTTTTTTATTGGAAAGATTAGCCAATCCATTTACTTGTAGTAATAAACTAAAAGCATGCCTGTAAATTTGAACTGATCTTTCACGATTAATCATGTTATATGGGTGGTCCCAGGTTCTAGGGTTTGGGAAAGCAAAGCCCTAAACCAAGTACATGTTCAACCTTTAGCTTATCTTGACTATTCTTGTTGCTTTTTCTCTCATCCTGTCTGGTTAAACAGTGACTAGTTGTTTGTTCTTATTTAAACCCTTTAAAGTTTATGTGCAAAAACCTGGAAGCAGGAAATGCATGAGTTATCCTATGGCCTGGGAAGCTTTATTTACATAAGATGAGCTTGATGGGATTGATGAATTGATTGATAATCGGAACTTTGATCTTAACTTCTTTTTCTACTTCCCCCTTTTAATCCTCAAGGATTTTCTATTGAGTGAAAGTTACAGTTGATAAGACCCTCTACTTATTATAAATTGTGCTAGATTGATCATTGAATGAGTCGATTGATTTGAATATTATTAAAATCTTGCTAGATTGGTCATTGCATGCATAAATTCTCCAAAATTTTACCAAAAGAAAACTGATACGAAGCAGGAAATTATTGGTGTTCTACAAACAAAAAGCTGTTAGATGGCACAGGAGATTGTTAAATACAAGATCTTAGCCATAATAAAGCCGGATTTGATCGAGGAAAACGATATATTCTTCAAGAACTTGTATGATTCTCATCTCGCACGCATTATGAGGGAACTGTGCAAGAGCTAAAGAACCTGAAATCAAGAATTAAAAGTGAAAAAAGGAATATGTATATGTATGTTACAAGATATTGATTTGCTTTTCATGGGTAAATGAACCATAAATGTAGACAGAAAAAGAAGAGTAATGTTGAGTCAAAAGGGTACAAAAACATTCTAATTCCACAATCATATCTTTAGTTGTAGCACTTTTAACTTAACAATACAAGTGAACTTCATCTTGTTGAACACTATGCAACGACTTTAAATTTTCTTAGTCAAAATCACAAACTAGAAGCAATTAAATACTATCTCAACTACCCTAAAAATACCATTTAAATTCAAGTACAAAACACAAAACTAGAGATCAGCTCACCAATTTACAAAAGTTAATTACTCTCCCCCAAAGAAAGAAAAAAGGGAAAGGAGAGAAGGAAATACTAAGAAGGGTAGCCATAAGTTTTGAGGAAGAGATACAAATTAAGTTACCGTAAAGCAGTGCTTCTGTTTGTCCAATTCAAACCCTAGAGAGAATTGAAACTTTTACAGTTAACAGATGATCGATCCCCATTTATTATCGTTGTCATCACCATCTTCTAGCTTCACCAGAAACAACAGCCTAGAAATGTTGCTTCAAGATGGCTTTACAAGAGAGCTTTTACCCTTGTCAAGAGCTCTAAACTGATCGGATGGAGTTGAAGTTTCATGATCAATTTGCTGCCCAGTAGTCTCTTCTCTACTTCTGTGGCTTGATTCATCAGCTTTGTTTTGGCTGCAGCTAGTGCTAGTACCTTTGCCTTGGTTGTTATTAACTCTCTCTCTTTCAGCTTCCCTATATTTATGTAAGTATCTTACTATAGCCTCAGCGTAGTTATCAAACCCTAGAGTACTGAGAGCCCAACAGATGTCATCTCCATTCACGGTCTTACGATTCTCCTTATGACACTTGTCAGAAGCCTCAACAGTTACAAAACTTATAAACTCAGTTGCACATTCTTGCATTGTTTGCTTGGCTTCTTTGGAAAGCTTGGCACTTGGTGGCAGGATTTGCTTCATTATCCTACCCACGTTGGCAATTGGCAGTAGCTTATCTTGCTCATCGACCATATTTCTATTACTTCCCAATTGAACTCGAGATCTTCTGAAAGACAGACACGTTGCCTTTTGGTCCAAAAGTATGGCTTTCTATGCATCTATATAGATGGCTCATGTGTATGCATGTATATCATGTATATGCACATGAATGGATGCCAGCATGCCCTGCGTGCCATGCAACATAACATAGATACGTATTCACCGCCACGCCATGACATATATAGATCATTGCTGGATGGCTGGTTACATTGTTAAAGGAAGAACTATTATTATTCGACCCCGAAGTTTAAGTTGTTACGTAAAAGTCTAATGTTATAAAGATAAACGTTTTAATATGAGATATACTACTTGACATTATTTAAATGAATGAATTTATCTCTCAGTTGCTATTAGTCTCAACTTATCAAGCCACCCGCTAAGCAGAGAAACATATATATGAATGATAAGAAAATGTACATATGATAGTATGAGTCACAAGAAATGCATGGACATGGAAGCAAAAATATCAGTTCAAAATTCGTAATTATCAAACCAAAAATGAACTGAAAATAGCATGGTTTGATTATATGATCATCTAGGAATGTGAATAGCAAAAAACAATCTCTGGTGGTTGGTATTATATATGTAATATTTGAAACCCTACTGACCAAACTTTCTTATAAGTAGCAAATCAATAGTTCTTGATTGAAAGTGAAGAAGAGACCTATCAGCTTATTACAATCTATCTTAATTCTTAACACTTCACTCATGTGATTATCAGCACCTAGATTTTGGGAATAATTTAAAGAAAATAACCAAAAAAAATAAAAATAAATAAAAGCATAAAGGTCTTGAGTAATGGTCCCCCACCACCCAGATCCTTCTTTAACCATATAAATCCGTAAGCTTTTATGCTTAGATTATATTAAGATGAATTTGATTGTTAATATTCTTTGTATTAATCAAAATGAGTTGATATTGGTGCACGTTTGCGTGTTTAACGATTAATCTAACCCAGCATTACCTAAAAAGAGATGATTATCAACTATAGTGCTTGATTATCTCACAATTAGGTTACTTTTTTTTAGGTTTTTGTTGATGCTCCATTACATATTTTCTTAATGAACTTGAATGTCTAATTAGGTTTTATTGGTCAAGTTTGTTTAGATGATGATAATCACTTCTAGACAAGATCTAGTAGTAACATTAGGAGATCATTTCGGTTTTAGTAACATTAAGATTATTCACTAGGCCATATAAAACGAGTCTGTTTTTTTTTTCTTTTCTATATATATGTATGATTATGGGGGGTGACGTTTAGAATAAAATCCTTTTGGTACACAAATCTTTGAGCAAAATCCTGTAGGACCAAGTATACGGACAATTAACAAGGATTCAATCGATCTTACTTTTTATGATGTGCTCTTGCTAATTTTTGATGGTTATAATTTCATGATCAGGGTTAATGCCTTGCCAAAATTAGCAGGGGTCAGCCAAAAGAGAACTGCCCTTCTCTAAAATGTTTTTGCACCGTTTCATATCAGCTTGTTGCAAACTTCACAGCAACTTATTAATGCAGAACCTGCAATGCCTTCACACTTCCCCTTCATTTGTCTACCATAAGCTTTGATTCACTTTAATTTAATTAGTACTCGATCTCCTAATAGCTAGAGCAGATTCTTTTGATCTTGACTTTGGTTATTTTCATTATTTCCGTAGAGGATAGGCCTGAAAATACTAAAAATTTTCGGTCTCTTTGAACTTGCACATATGAACACTAATCAATTTATGAACTCTTGCTTCCTACTATTTGCTTTATTCAATTTGAAAATGTAGGAACAAACTTCGATTTCAGGACATTGCCCCCTTCATTTTTTAGATCCACACTACTTGTTCTGCCCATATCCTTTATTTTGCAAAATTTTGTCCAGGTTGCACTTTTGATAATGATAAGAGAATACCAGAGAATTTGATATTATCCCACTCATTGTCCTGTGCCCCACGAATCTACACTCTTCAATGGTGTCGATCTTCAACAAATTGGATTAAAATTAATACTAATGGGATGTCCAAAGGAAATCCAGGTATAGCAACCTGTGAAGCAATATTTAGGGATGAGATTGGTGGTTTCCTTGGAGGCTTCAGTTGCCCCTTAGGGGTGTGCACGTCCTACTACGCTGAGTCAGCGACAGTAATTTATGCAATTGAGCATGCTTCAATTAGAAATTGGCATAAAATAATCATTAAAAATGATTCCATGTTAGTGGTACGTCTTTTTTTTAATAAAACTCTTCAACCACTCTGGTAATTTTATACTTGATGAATCAATTCTATTCATATTTATTCGTAAATATTTTTTTTCTATTAGCACACTTTTTGTGAAACCAATGCCGTTGCTGATAAACTAGTCAATTTAGGGGTAAGTTACAATGGCTTTACTTGGTGGAATGAAGCCCTATTAAAATTTTGGATCAATTATTTTGAGATGCTAACGGCTTTAACTCATATCACTTTATTTAATTCTTATATTATGAATTTTCTCTCTTGAGGGGTAAGGTTTATGTCCACCCCTAACTAGGTGTCATTGTTTCTATTTTAATGTTATTGCTTCACCTCATCTGAGCGAGGTTTTAAAAAAAAAAATGAACACTAATCATAAATCGACTTCTAATAAGATTTTTGAATTAGCTACCTAGTTCTAGTGATTCACTCTCAATTAAGGAGCTACAGAAAAACGGTCCTTCTTAACATCTTTTATATATATGATAAAAATATTAAGGCAACTTAATTCATGAACGAAATTCTCAATATACTATTGCTTAACGAATCTGCTATGAAGATCTCCATAAATAACTTGCACTGAAATTCTACATAGTTAAATGAAAGTATTAAGAAGCTTGCTACCGTAATAAAAGAACCAAAATTTTTCTCTTGAAGAAAGAAACATTCTTATAGGTTTAGAGATTTTCTTGCAATAGAATATTGTCTTTTACTTGTTTATTGGTGTAAGGTTTGGCTTATCTAATAACCTAAGCGAAAAAGTACTTCAGAAAGTATTATTAAGCCTTTTTTTTTTTTGTTAATGACCCATCTAGGGTTTGTTGCAACTTTATTAGCAAGCTAGCTAGGGTTCCCAGGACAAAAACTTATTAATTATTTGTACAATACAAGGATCCTGAAAAAAAGAAAGTGATGATTCGAAGAACTTGGGAAAATATCAGAATCCATTACTGATATTGACACCCTCTTACTTAAAATTTGTTTATGACTATAAGATTCCTTTCCTATTCACTCTTTCTCCTCACTCAAAGGAGCATCTGTTCTGATCTTTTTTATTTTTTTCTAAAAACTTTCTTACTAAAAGAAATGTTTTGCCTTTTTCTTTTCAATGGCTAGGGTTCAACTTTTTTTTTTTTGCTTTTTGCTTTTAACTTGGTTTCCTAGACTAGGTGGAGGGTTTGAGCTTGCTTTTTCACAAACATTATTCTTGTTGTCAAACTAGAGTTTGGAGATAATTAGTATAAGAAAATTAATCCTAGGCAAATTTTACCCGACAAAGGATATTTATAGCTTTATCATTATTATTATAATCGGTGAGATTGGTAATTTATTTTTAATGCATTTGTGCCAGTAAAAGCAAAGTGGGTTTTATTATTAAAATGGTAGATGGGCTGTAGGAACTAAAACTCCTTTTATGAGTTGTAGGATTAAATTAATCTTTTTCACTTAGTTTTCCAACTTGTGTTTGCTGATTCTTCTTCTATGTGTTTCAGCATTCAATAAAACCTTGCAAAGGTCTTTGCAAAATTGGATATTTAGTGTTGTTAGGGTTTATTTAGCATAGATGTATTCTAATTTTATAACTACAACTATTATAAAATAAAAGTAGAAGTCTATAAATAAGTAAATGTTCGATAAATACTTAGTTAAAAAAATAAATTTAATATTTACCAAATATATTAAACTATTATACTTGTTCTCCGCCAAAAAATTACTATTGGCTGAAGGCTTTCGGGACTAAGCGAAAGCCGAACCCCAAGGGCACAACCAAATGTCTCCTTGTGGGATAGTTCTTCTCAAAGTCCACCACCATTTGTGGGATAGCCCACCCCGCACGCAGGCCTATAGTGATAACACTTAGTCAGGTCTTGGCAGGGCTGAACAGTGCAGAATTTGCTCGAAATCAGAGAACTTGATCAGCGACCTAAGAATACCTGTTAGGCAGAACCGACCAAAATACGATCAAGACCACCTTTTACACATTGTCCGGATTGGTTTGTTTCAGCGCCTACATGATCAAACGAAGAAACTAGGTCAGAACAGATGTTAGAATGACTGTTTGCCGAACAGGCCAACCAGGTATATTCGGTGAAGCCACTAGAAAACCAGCTCTTAGGAAGGCTTCGGATCACGTCCGAACCAAACAAGAAGAGACTACCAAAAAACTAACCCGAGCAGGTCGTATTTAGCCTCGCACTTAACCAAATCTACCGACGAAGACAGGCATAAGAAATATGCCTAGAATATGCTTAACATATGTTAGAAAGATACCTGGCGTATAACAGAAGTAGAATCAGAAGCATAGCAGAAGAAGATCCGCAGAAGAATATTTGGCGTGTGTCAAAAGTACAATAGAAGCAGATTTACAAGCATGCCAAAAGAAGATCCGCAAAAGGATATTTGACTTATGACAGAAGCATAGCAGAGGCTGAATACCCCAAAATGTCCTTCGAAGACCAGTGCTATAAAAAGAAGATAAAGACAAAGAAGCAGAAGAGGATAAAAAAAAATGCCCATTCAAATACTCTAGGTGATGTCCAAATAGCAAAGAAATTGACACACTGAAAAGGAAAGGTTTTTCTCTCTTCATTCTAAACACATTTTTACTTCCTTCTTCACCAGATTCTCATCACAGAGACTCTTTCTGACTTAAGTATTGGAGAGTCTTCGTCAAAATCCACCCTAGCGAGATCATCAAGACAATAATATTGATGTTTTGTAGGTCCTTAGTAGCCGACGACGAAGAAAAGATTTAAGCTTACGTGAGCAAGCCCAATCAAAACAAGGCCCATGAACTGATTCCAGTTAACAAATAAATTCAAAACCCATTGATTTAAAAAATTATTTTTTTCAATCAATAATACTTTTTAAATTAATTAAGCAGAAACGTTAGATCAAACCAATACTTATGGTCTCATTTCAGAGTTCATGACATTGTTAAAACGAAAATTTCTTATTTTCTTTTGATTAGACGGCAAAAAAAAAAAATGATTATGATGAGCATTTCTAAAAGAAATTTGTTGTCACACACAAGTGTTTTTTGTTTGTAATTAAATACTCTTTTCCTATAACAAAGGGTCATCAAACTTCAGTTTAGTTGCACTTTGAAAATTTGGATCATGTATATTGTTTAATTAAGCTTAATCGTCGAAAAACACACACACAAAAAACAAAAACTATCATAAGCTTTTCGAAATTACATTCATTTGAAGAATTGTGTTACAAGTGAGAAAAATAAAGATCAGCAAAAGCATTACAATATGGTTATAATATTAATTAAATAAATGTTCTGCTAACAATCATAGTTAAATTTTAGTCTAAAATCTTTATAAATGGTCTTTATATAATTCTCCCTTCAACTTCCATTCTCATCAAACAATTTCAGAAACATATTATTTAATTTGATTATATCACCAATATGATAACATAAAAACCAATTTACTGAAACTAAGTTGAGTCCTTGCAGCAAATATACAAAAGAAGGGTAATGACATTGTTCTACTACTTACGCTTCTTGCTTATCCGTCACAGTTACTGCAACATTTTCTAGCATAAAAGTTGTAATCATAAGAATACATACAAATTAAACTCACACTATCAACATTTAAACTAAACAAGGAGTTTGAATATATATACACACACAACATACCTTAAGAAGGGTTTTCTGTGCATGTAACTGGCACAGCAATTCCACTCTCACTTTCATCTGCTTCAATTTTGCTTGAAAATCTTGTCTGTGCAACTTCAAATCTTCAACTGGATCCATGAAAGCACGCTTGTTATTACCCTTATCATCTTGGCTTGAGGAACCATCAACATTGTATTGGAGAAACTCTCTTATCACATCATGATATATGTCACACTCTCCATCTACATAGTCTTTACTATTTGCAGTTGATTTTAAGGAGTCCATTTTCACCTGTTAAGAAATAAAATATATGTAATCATAAACATTAGAAACAAAACAAGAAATTTGAAAGTATATAACTATCATCATACACTTAGATTTTCTTGGCCTTTTTGCTATCCCAATTCAACCCATCATTCTTTAAGTGGGACTTTCTGAAGCAATCAGTTGGGCTAAGTTTAGCAAGAATTTCTTGAAACTGTAAACAAACTCAATAATCAATCAAATACTATCTAACATGTGAAAGAAAATGATAGTTTTTTTTTACCTCTTTCAACAAGTTTTCGCACGTCTCTGTGTATTTACAGCTGATCTCTATCAGACCATTCATATTATCAAGATGATCATTCTTATAATGGTTGTATTCATCAATATTGATCTTATGGTCATCATCCTCATCCTCGTCAAAATTCACTACATCTTTATTTGGATTGTAAGGACAACCTTCTATTACACTATGCATATCATGATCATGATATGCATAGTGTAATAGAAGGTTGTTCTCATAATCTTCACACCATCACTACCACTATCAGTCTCTTCATTCTCCCCATGAAGATACCAAGTAGTATAAAAGCGCGATATCCCTTTGTATAGAAGATGCTCACTACCTCATTTCGAACTAATTTATACCTATTACTACATTTGACACATGGACAAGATATTTTCATATCTTCATGTTCTACATGTCGGTAAGCATAATCAAGATAAGTTATAACTCCATCGTAATACTCCATTGTTGATCTTCCCGTATGCATCCAAGATTTCTCAACCGGCATCTTGTGTCATCTACAAGCTTTTTTAAACATCAGCAAAAATAAACTACGATGAAAGATGTTAAAACATGTGTAAGTTAACCACTAAAATCCATTGACATGGTGTACAAAAAACCAAAAAAAAAACACAAAACACAAAACAAAAGCATTATGAGATGAATGGAACCTATAATTACTGAAGTAATAGAGTCTGCTAATTGACTAAATCTTACCAAAAATTCACATTGCCCGTCTATTGATGTCATATGCTCATTCTATTATCACAGTGAAAGAACTGCTGCCGACTAACATGGAACCAAAAATTTTCAAAAACGATTACCATCCTCATCATCTTGCTAAGTTCAAAAGCATATTAAACACGCAATTCACAAGATCGTGACAATACTTTAATAACCCTTGTTTTGTTCAAACCACAATCAGCCAGTCTAATAATTAAAAGCGTCCCATCTTAAGCCTCATTATCATTTTCTTTAAATAAGAATTTGCTCAATCTTAGCGTAAAAAGTTGAATAATTAATCCACTAAAATCATTTTCTTTTATTACTACTCCAACTTAAAAAAAAAATGCGCCTGAGAATTCTTATTATCATAATACCCTTTTTTTTCTATTTGAAAGCAATTGGAATAATTTTTCATAATTCATGATGAAAAAGCAAAAGAAATCAAACCATGTTCATAATATAGAAGGCAAGACTTTCACACCAGAGAGCAAGAACCAATCAATCTTGCTTGAAAAGAAAGCAAAACCCTACAAAAGTTTCCAGAATATATAATCAAAACTCCATAAATGAAAAAATAAAAAGAAATCATTAACATAACAAAGGAAACAATAAACCTCAGAGGAGATTTTCTCTTTGGCCCATGCATGGGAAATCGATACCTTGACACCCAGATGAACGGCGTCGTCGATGAAGATGAACTTCTGAGCGAAAACGAAAGAGAGAGAGCGCCTTGGGCTAAGAACCTAATATATTATATAACACAAGATTTTATGTTTTCAAAACGGTGGCGTTGAAGGTTTCTCCGATGAGCTTCTTAGAGCCGTTGGTAAAAAGCAGCCTCTGCGCGCCAATCAATATTGGACACAGCTTGTATTTCATCGAGGTCCTTTTTTTTATATATTTTCAAGTAAGATAATAATTTGTTAATTTGTATCAAATAGGTACCCAACGTAACTCAACGCACAATGACATAAATACCCTTTTACTGTTTACGGGACGTGCTCTTGAATTTTTGCCAGTCAAAGTTTAATATAATAGGAGTACTTTGGTCATTTCGAATAGAAATCAGGGACCTATTTCATACAAATGAAAATATGTAATTAATTGAAAATAACAAACAAAGTAGGGATATGGATGTTATTATCCTAACTAAAAATTGTATGTTTATATTTACGATTTTATTTAAAATATTTATTGTATAAATATTAAATAATTAATATTTATATAATATTAAATTAAGTAATTTGTTAGATTTTATTAGATTGAATTATTTATTTAAAATATTTATTTATTTAATAATTAAATAAAGGGATGAATTTTGATTTAAAAAATAGTCACTAGTTCCACTTAAAAAGTCATAATCTTTTATAACTAAGAATTATTTGATCAATTTTTATTAGTCAAAAAGATAATAAATAAATAAAATTATCCTTATTTAAAATATAATTAAAAAACTTATTATTTTAATCATAAAAAGTGAGGAAATATAATGATAGAGTATTGTGATGAAATAAAATATATTGACAAGAAAATAAAGTGAATAGAAAAAAATTCAAAAACAAAAAAAAAGATGAAGTTCGAAAATCTTCGTGCCTCACATGCGAGACACCAGGAGGGGCCCGACGGCCAAGCACCATCCCTTTGAACGACTTTGTGGTTGGGCACATGGCCCTTTTTCACAACACATGAGTTGCGTGCCCACCCCACCTTGTGCTGCATAGCTCTTTCTCACACATTGTATGTCTATCGTGTCACTGTCATCCTCAACTATCTATTTTTGATAATTTTCACCATATTTAACTCATTTGTTAATGTTTTTAATCAAATATATCTATTTTCAATTTGATCAATTTGTTCTTTAACTTTGAATTTTTCAAAGTAAGTTTTGGAGAAAAATTTTAAATAGCCTAATGTGGAAAAGAAGCAAAATATACTTAGAAGTAAAATTGTCCGATTTTAAACTTTATAATTATTAAAGATTACATTTTAATTTTGTAATTATAAAAAAATATGAGTTTAAAATTCTCTTTTGATTTTGCGGTCCAAGTTATCCTTTCGAACCACTTGTAGTAAGGTTATTTCCACATAAAAGTACGCGTCGTTCTCTTATAATTTAACGGTTGTTTCGCAACAGGGTCTTGAAGCTAGATCAAAAAAAAAAAATGTTCAATTTCTTTTTTTTTTTTGGTAAGTAAAGATTTTTATAAATGCTAAGTCCAGCAGATATTATAAGAAAAATTAAATGCGACGAGATAAGACCTTACAACTCCTAGAAATCATAAGTACATTTACCAACCAGTTACAATGTGATCTATCCCTTGGTCAATTACAGCACTTATACATCTAATCCAGACAACATCCTTAATATTTGATGGACATCACTTGTAGAAGGCGTTTTCTGCTTAAAGACCACCAGGTTTCGCTCTCTCCAAATAAAATAGATTGTAGCACAGAACGAGACTCGTCTAATCTTGTTGAGAATAGACTTGCCATTGGATTTTCTACAAAGATAAGATATCACTCGTTGCCATCTGTTCGGGCATTGAGTGAGCTGACACGCTATAAAGACTCTATGCCATATTTCACTACTAAAGCTGCATTGAAAAAATAAGTGTGGAATTGTCTCCTTATCGCAACCACAAAGGGGGCATTCATCTGAAGGAATAATCTCCCATTTTTTGAGTTTGTCCCTTGTAGACAATCTGTTCTTCAAAGTCAACCAAGTAACGAAGCTGTGTTTAGGCATATGTTGCGTTCCCTATATCAGTTGATACCATCCCACCTTAGCCTCATTAATCTTGAGACCCTTCCAAGTACTCGCAATAGAAAATTTTGCATTGGAGTTTGCTGACCATGAAATTCTATCATCTCTTTCAGTAATTGAAATTTTTTTGCGTAGATAATCCCATACCTGAACAGTGTTCTCATCCAAAGGATCCGGGAGGTTCCAGTGACCATGCTGCCATAAATCATTAACCTTAGCATCCCGTGGAATATCCGCATCCAAAATGTCAATGTGGGGGAATTTATTAACTATAGACTCCCCACCCAGCCATGGATCCCACCAAAAATAGAAAGATTTGCCGTTACCCAACTCATATGAGAATAATTGTTTTATCTGACTTCTCATTCCAAGGATTTTCCTCCATGTCCAGCTACAGTCCATTGGCTTTGTGATTCTCCAAAAACTTAGCCTCTACAGTTTGTTATCAATTACCCATTTCGCCCATGAAGAGGATTTCACTACAACTAGCTCCCAGATATACTTAGTAACTGCCGTTAAATTCCATAAGCTTATAGATTTAATGCCTAGGCCTCCTTCCTTTTTCCCTTTGCACACCTCATTCCAGCCCATTAATCATCTCTTCCCCTATTGGTTACTTCCATGCCATAAGAAATTACGGCATTTGTTTTCAATTTCTTTGATGACTGACTTAGGCAGGATAAACATAGAACTCCAGTAGACGTGCATACTCATTATCACAGATTTTATTAATTGTAACCGCCCCGCATAACTCAAATATTTCACAGTCTAGCTTGAGATTCTAGAGGTTATCCTATTAATAAGCTCCTGACAGTGGTTTTTCTTTAGTCCACCTGAAATTAGGGGAATACCTAAGTATTTGATAGGCAGCTCATCTTGTTTGTACTGAGTGATCTGCAGAATTGTCTCCTTGGTAGGCTGAGGAACATTCCCAAATAAAATGAAGCTCTTACTAGCGTTAAGGTGTAGCCCGTAAACCATTGAAAAATCATCAAGCACTTGCTTAAAGTGGCCCACTGACCTGTCATCGCCATGAGAGAATAATAATAAGTCGTCTGCAAACATCAAGTGACTTAACTGCAGCCTCTTACACCCCCTGTGAAATATAAACTGATTCTGAGGAATACAGCTTAGGCTCCTACTAAGGTATTCCATGGCCAACACAAAAAGCAGAGGGGACATGGGATCCCCCTGCCTCAAACCTTTCTTCCCCGGGAAAAAGCCTTCTAATCTGCCATTCACCACAACTGAGTACATGCTAGTTCTGACACACTTCATGATAATATTAATAAAGTGATAAGGGAAATTGAGCCCCATCAATACCTCTTCTAGGAAATTCCATGAGACCGAATCATAAGCCTTGCGAAGGTTTATCTTAAGTGCACATCTTGGGCTTCCACTGTTCCGATCATATCCCCTCATAAGTTCATGTGCCAGTAAAACATTATCGGTTATCTTCCTATTAGAAATAAAGGTTGATTGACTGGAGTTGACTAAATAGCTCACCATATTCCTTAGCCTGCCTGTTATTATTTTGGTGATGCATTTGTAAAGGACCGTACAACATGCAATTAGTCTATAGTCCCACAAACTGTGAGGATTATGAATCTTAGGCACGAGAGTAATGGCAGTGGCATTTATGGGGTTGTAGAACTGACCTGAAGAGAAGAAATGTTGCGCAGCTTCAGTTACCTCTGTTCCAACGATGTGCCAAATTTTTTTGAAAGAAATGACTGTTGTAACCATCAGGTCCTGGGGCTTTATCACCATTGATGCTAAAGATAGCATTTTTGACTTCTTGGGTTATGACTGGAGCATTCAGTATGTCTCTATCGTCTACCTTCAATTTAGGGCCAGCATCTATGATTCTCTTTTGTATGGACGCCCTATAAGAAGTGTTGGTACCTAGCAAATCCTTGTAGTAACCGACTATGACTTCTTTCACAACCTTGGGATCATCAGAGTTTTTCCCATTTTGTCTCTCAATCGAAGTGATTCTATTCCGAGCTCTTCTCTGCTTAACTAACTTATGAAAGTAACTGGTATTTGAATCCCCCATTTGAATCCATCTTATTCTTGATTTTTGTCTGATAATGCTTTCTTCAGCATAAATAAGTTCCCTTAAATGCTGATAAATGCTCATTTCCTCATCTTGCAGAATTTGGTTAAATAGATCATGGATAAGACTACTCTGTAAGGAGGTCAACATCATTTTGTAATCTTCTATCTTTTGCTGGACATCAGAGAAAAAAACTTTGTTGAGCTATTTTAGCTTGGGTTTTAATAATTTGAGTTTGACCCAGACCCGGGCCATTGGTGGGCCATAACATTCATGCTGCCAAACTCGCTCAACTGTGGAGTGAAACTCAGAATAGGCACACCAGGCATTGAAGAACTTGAAAGGAATATTACCACTATAGGAAGCTCTCGAGATGGATACCACAAGAGGAGAGTGATCTGAAATGCCTGCTGGTAAAACTTCACACTCAGAGGAAGCTAATGCATCTAACCAGTTTCCATTAACAAATGCCCAGTCAATTTTCCTCCAAATTCGTTGTTCTCCAGTTTGATTATTGCACCAAGTGTAGCGACACCCATGGTTCTTTAACTCAAATAACTCTAGTCTCGATATCCAACTTTTAAACTGTTCCACCATGTTATCATTTACCCATTGGCCTCCAATTCTATCATTGTTGCTGATGACGTTGTTAAAGTCTCCTTGGATTAACCAAGGTGTAGTGTTGGGAGTCAAGCCATCACCAAGGTCCTTCCACAAGTTTTCTCTCTCCATAGGGGTAGAGGCTCCATAAACAAGAGTCCAATAAAACACAATGCCATCGATAAGAACTCTACTATGTATGAATTGTTGGTGCTTTTGTAGGATCGTGACATTGCATCTAGCAGGATTAAAGACAATCCAAATTCTTCCCATATCTAGACACTCAGAATTATTTTCTAGCTTCCAATCCCGTAAGGCTAATTTCTTCCAAATGGTATCTAGATTAGATAGTTTAACTTTTGTTTCTAACAATCCCAAAATACATAATCGACAAGATTTAATCAGAGACCGTACCTCTGATTGTTTACGAGGGTCGTGAAGACCCCGAATATTTCAACTTGCGATCATTGTCCCCGTTTTGAGGATTTAGAGCTCCTTGTGGCACGTCGACCCTTCCCTATAATTCCCACATCATGCGTCAGAGTAATAGTCTTTCTTAAGTTGAATCTGTCCACTACCTGAAGAACCTCTGATCCTCCGTTACCTGGCACTTGTTTCATTGCCTTATCTATCGGGACATTCTCCTCATTGCCTTCTGGAGTCTGTATATCCATCTCTGCTTTGCCTGTATCTAACTCTTTTTGTTCCTGCTTTTTAGGGTGGATAATAGGTGCCTCTCTTTCTCCTTGATTGTTCTGAACCGTCTCTCTTTCTTTCCACACTTATTTTATTCCTACCTTACAGTCTTTCCCCTCATGGCCAATCCCTTTACATTTAGGGCAGACAGTAGGCTTCCACTCATAAGTTACCTTCTGCATAACCTTGTTACCCTCTTCATCCTCTAAGGTAATCATGGAAGGAAACTCGCCCCCCACATCCATTTCCACCAGGACTCTCACAAATGCCAGCCTTGTTCTATTCAATGTACATTGATCGCAAAATTTAGGAGATCCCAATGAGCTAGCTATACGACTCAAGAGTGAGGGGCCCACGGTAGTCCTGGGAATTGTACCCAAATAGGCAGAGTTCTAATACTGGCTACATCCATTACCATTCTAGGCTTCCAAGCTTTGAGAATCAAAGGCCGTTTATCAAAGGTTAGAGGTCCATCCTCAAGTGCTTTCTGCTTTTCCATTCCATTCTCAAAGTTAAACAGAAACAACCCCTCTTTAATGGAGTGAACCGAAACTAAGCCAAAATGCTTCCAACGATTCATAACAAAAGCTTGGAACGGTTGAAATCTAGGAAATAATCCATACACACAACCAATTAACGCATGCTGCCATCTATTCTCCTCTTCTTTAAGTTCATTGCAATTGAATTTAACAATTTTCTTACCATTTGAAATGGTAGGGGGGATAAATTGTAGTTCACTTCCATAGCTTCGAGTTCGGTTGTTAGCAAACAAGGACACCCACGGCCGGTTTGAGAGCACAGCAGCAGGCTTGCTGCCACCTCTTTTTGTCACTGTAGCCGCCGCGACCAGGGGCGGCGCACCGGAGCTCAGCCCACTAGCAGCAGAAACTGAAGTCAAGCTCTTGCAACCTTCGGCCAATGCAGCAGTACCCCAGCAGCCAACCCGAACGGCCAACGGAGGAGACTGACTGCCCAACACCTGCACCGTCAGAGACCAGCCCAGCATCAGCGCTAGCTGCAGCCAGCTCTGCACCATCGTCACCGAAAGCCAGCCCATTTCCCGTGCCGGCGACACCCTGCCCAGCACCAGCTCCCACAGAAACTTGCCCAGTCCCAGAGCCAGCGGAAGCCAGCGACAGGGTAGCCTGGTTCATCGTGGCATAGCCGCCCTTCGTTATCGGGGCGGAGGCCACACCCGCAGCGGGACCAGCAGACACAGCCGGCAGCCCCTCGGCCAACTCTGAGACAGCAGGACACACGGACGGCAACACTTCAGCCAGGTCAGCAAGCTCTCCCGAACTGGAAGAAATAGCCGAAGGGGCATCCGCGACGTCCGCCGGAGAGTAAATCTTGGTACAATGGGATTTTGGATCTTTTGCTTGAACTAGATTCACCTAATGGAGAGGAGCATATATAAAAATTCTCCTAAATGAAAAAAAATACAAGAATAATATGTTGTTCCAGGATTCTAGCTAGCCGTTTGCTTTCATGTACAACATAATCTGTGTAGAAGAAAGAGCTTAATTTGGTTCTCAATGCTACTGCTTCCTTTATGAGAACAGGGCAGCGACTATGGCCAATACCGAGCTTCTGTATGATTTTCTCCATTTGTATGGCAGTCAATTCAAAATTCTTATGGAAAGTTTCCGCAAACAAAGAAACAACACACACCCTCTCTCACGCTGCAACATAGAAGCCTTGGCCACAAAGTTGCATAGAGGATTGAGGAGCACAACGCGACAGAGAGTGGAATGAAATACATACCTAACAAATATTGGTTAAGTATCTGGTGCATAATGAGAAAAAGAAGTTGCAAAAATAATCCAACTAGTTGGAACAATGGTATCTCGGGACTTTTAAGAATAAATGTTAACTTGGCAGACTTGAAATGAGACCTCACAATGCATGGCTTCAGATACAAATGCAAGCAGAAGGTCTGCAATCAAGACCTTTCACATATTTTTAGCCATCAACAAAGTGAAAGTAACTCAATAAGTTCATTTCAGTGAACACGTAATTACTGGAATTACCCGTTGAAAGAAAAGGTCAGCTTAAAAAGACATATAAGTTATACAATTAAGTGGAAAATTTTCCAGTATTACAAACAAGATTAATTAGTAAAGATGTATACCAATAACTTGTGTAAGGAAAAAGAAAAAGCATACTGTTTAGACCATCATATAGCTCTCGGAGGTTTCTCTAACAATGCAGAAAGGTAGACCTCATCCTTTGATTTTGGAGAAATAGCCCATTTGTGTTTCTTGTATCTGAACTGCAGAAACATGTACATGTAGTCATCCAGATCCTTTTTGTTACAAAAGAATCTGTCGATCCATAACAATCCTCCTGGCCTTAATATCCGATCCCAATCAAACAGAATAAAATCCATTAGCAGCAAATCAATCCAGCCATCCATAAACCCAGTTGTGTGAATCAAGTCCATTGTGTTGTCAAAGAACGGAAGACGTTGATCCAACGTCGCATACAGAGGAATCAAACCTCTAAGTGCAATCATCTCGCTGAATGGAGCACCGAGGTTTAAAGCAGTTGAGATAATTGTAACATTTTGTTCTCTCATTCTAGCAGCAAAAGTCCCCGTACCAACACCAAAATCCAGGCCAATCCTTATCTCCCCTGGCTTGATTGCCAAAACATCACTGATTAGAAAATCTACAGGAAGCGAGTTATTAGCAACCCATTTAAGCTTTTCCTTATCCATCTCAAAACACCCAGTGCATTTTGAATAACCCCTTTTAGGATTCTTGCTCGATAAACACTGAAAGTTCCTGCACTGGTAATTGCTCCACCTTACATTTCTATCGTCAGGCAATTTCCATAGAGATTCATTGATAGAATATGGTTTCTGGTAGACCTTGGAAGCCCTTGTCAGGCACCGTCTTCGGGGCAAAGGATCACAACCATTAAGCATCAACTTCTGAGCAAGAATCCAATCATCTTTACAATAAGATCCAATGTCATAATCCATGTACTCTTCCAACTCTTTATTCATCAGAACACATGCATGCCCTATGGTGTTGTATATCCTATCTGTCCCATATATATTAACCTTCCCAACCCTGTTCTCTTTCGGGGTTATATACTTCCGAATCTCCTCTATCACAAAAGTATTAATCAAAGGCTCTTCTTTCATTGTTGAGTTTCCAATTCCTTCAGCGTGAGGTAGCCGAATCTGTCGAAGAGCAATGTGAGCAGTATAAAGAGGCCTAATCACTTCCTCCTCCAAAAACTTCTTGTACTCCAATCTTGTAACAGGTTTAGCCATAGCATCCTTCTCCTTCTGCAATTGTTGCACAGCTTTCTCAAGCTTTTCTTGCAAGCTTTCCATCCTATTAAGTACTTCCCCAACTCGATCCGACAAAGCTCTAACATCAAAGCCATCATATACATCCTTGACACCATAAAAACGGCGGCATATATCTTCATTGTGCATGAAAAATCCAGCCGAGTAAAACCTATAGAGACTTGACACGCTTACAATTATAACAAGGCCTCCTAGCACAATCTGTAGCCAAGCCATTAGTCTTGACAATCTGCATTTCGGAAAGCATGACCTCCTCATCCTTAATAAATTAACAATGACCTAAAAAGTTTTCTTTTCACCAGACACTGATTCCCTTTCTTTCTGATCCCTCTGATTGTCAACCTGTGAAATACCATTCTTGAAAAAAAGAAAATTACACAATGAGCTAAATTCTATTATCAAATTCACTATATGCATATAGACCACATGAAAGAAAATACTTGTACACAAACACACATATAGAAGTTAGAATAATGCTTAGGAAAGCTGAAGCAAACTAAAATTTTATGATTTTCAATTATCCAAACCAAACACATGATTCAACAATCATACCATTTTCCAATATTTTCTCATCAGCCAAACAGATGGAACAAAGCTAAAAATTACACAAATCTATTAAATTCACGACAGAAAAAGTGTTCATAGTCAAAATTAAAACATACCCAGATAAGAATCAGCCACAGAAGCCGCAAGAACAAATCTGAATTCTCTTTTCCATTGCAAATCCAATAGTTTTAATCAAAACTCTGTCAACTGTCACCCTAAAGCCCTGCACCAAAATGTATCTTAATTCTCCTTTATGTCACTTCAACTTCAAAAGCACTCCATATTTCACTCTAAATTAAGAGACTTAATAAATCCAGCTTGTACAGTTCATCATTGAGCTTTTAGAGCTGGAACATCGTGAAGCTTAAGCTTTACTTATCTCTAAAACCTGTGTAAGGTTCATGTGATTAAGTAAATGTAATGAACTTGCTTGTTAATCAAGTGGCTTTAAATATGCACGAATCTCGTGAAAAAAAAGCCTAGAGAAGATCAAATATTGATAAATAATTTTTTTTTATTGAAGCGTTGACTGTTTAAGTGATGCGTTAGGTTCTTTATGAAGATGACTCCACTTGGGTTTGCGTCAATGGCGGCTCTGCGTCAGTTTCGACCGTTAAAGAAGATTTTTTAAAAATAAAATAATATCGCGCACCGGTTTTCTAAATTGCGGACGACATATCACTTATAGTCACTCGATTTTCACGACATGTCGGTTCATAGATTTTTCAAAGACACTTGTTTAGAATTTTAAATTGTTTCTTTTAATATATATACTCACCATTTGAAATTAAAATTTTAAATTAAGGGAATCAACCATATATATATATATTGTAGATTTAAAGTTAAAAATAATATTTACTGATGGTCTAACATTAACAGTTGAAAATTTCAGTGACCATTTTAATTTAAAATTTTAAGTTAAGGAAACTTTACCTATTCTCACACATACATATATATGTATATATAATGGTGAGATTCTCTTAACTTAAAATTTTTATTTAAATTTTTAACACAAATTCTCATTCATTGATTGTATTTGATCTAATGATAGAGAATAACAACATTAAATGCTATTTTTTTTACTGTAAATTTATATCATTAAATGGCATAAAATCCATGAATGAAAATGTATTCACTAAATAAAGATAAAATTTTAAGTTAAGTAACTATATATATTACAAATTCGCAATTATATCTAGTAATATTAAAACAATAGATTTTAAAATTTTCAATTTATATTTTAATTTTAGTAGACTATTTTCCTTAATCATTGAAAAAACTTAATTTCTTTAATTATTAGGATTTATTGTTTCTTACAAATTAATTTTTTTTTTATAGATTAAGTTAGTTGTTAGTATAAATAAACTTCTATTTTGTAACTTTATATATATATATATATATTTGATTAATACCATTTTAATTATATTTTTATTCATTTTTTTTACGAGAGTTTTTTTTTCATAAATTCGAAATGTACACTAAAATAATATTTAATAGCACGGATAATAATTTAGTGGCGGCATCCTTTAAATTATAAAAGTCAAAGATACTAGCTTGTAGTCCATAACTCCATATTCAGCTTCAATCTCCATTTATAACGAAGAAAAATTGGAAATTTCTATATCGGTCTCACACATTTTTTTATAATAAAAAAAGAAAATTAAATTGATACTATTTAGATTAATAAATTTTAAATTTATTAGTTGAATGAGTGATTATGAGCTTGTCGATTGGGCTGTATTAAAGGTTGATTTTAATTCTGATTGCTCAGATTTTTTCTTTAAAAAAAGAGAGAGAAATCAATGATTTTTTCTTTTAAAAAAAGAGAGAAATCAACGATTTTTTTTTATAGTGTCATTAGTGATGGTTCTAGCGATAACTCTTCGATACTTAAATCAACGATTTGTAAATAAGATTTTAGTTAAAAGTATTTGGATTCAAAAAGATGATATTACCTATTACCATTGTCTCAATTCCACTTTTTTATAGTTGATTCTTATTTATATAAACTCTTAACATGGTAGATAGAGGATCAAACCATTTCTCCTTGATTTCCAACATGCTTGTGTCGATTTAGAATTTCAAAATTAGAATCACTTGTCTTATGAGTGACCAACTCTGAAAATCGTGGTTACTGACTTTATAGGGAACTATATTGACTTTTTCCACGATCTTTAAAATTACTACTTAAATAAAAAGAATGATAGTTTCGAGTTTAATTTGTTGCTCAAGGTTTAAAGTTATATTTTCTTTTTATATAGATTAACAAAGTTATTTTTTAATTGAAAAAAACAGATAATTTTATCATGTTTACAAAATTTACATAAAGATGAAGAAAATTTTTGGTAACCAAATTATTTATTATTCTTATAACTATGGAAGATTTGTTTTAGTGAATGATCTTGAGGCCTACTTTGTGGTTAAACAATTTGTATACCAATATCAATGTTATGCATTATTAGGTAAAATTTTTTTTACCAACGATAACAATTTTAATTGAAACATAGATCAATAAATATAATTACAAAATAAAATTCGAAAATACGGGTGTCTTATTATTTTTCTACAAAAATTAAAACAAAAAAAGCTCTTCTTGTACAGTAAAAATGATTGCCAATAATACTTCTTTTAATCAATTCAAAAGCAATGATAAAGATAAAGAAAGCCAAAAGAAAAAGCAAAGTTCATAAACTACATAAACCAAAACGAAAAAGTTTTGCTTATACTTTCTTTGTTGGCTTTGTACATTCACAACATTAGTAAGTTCTCTCATATTTTCCCTTTTTGATATTTGTAAATACTTTCCTTTTTAATTTTCATATAAATCCTTAAAAAAAAATTAAAGTTTTGTTTAAGAAAAGATTTTTATTTATAGTAAAAGTAATATTGTACTTACATAATTTTGTATCTCAATTAATATGATATGTAATATATTCATTGTTAATTGATTTAGTTAATTATCATTTTAATAAAAAGTAAAAAATTAATAAATATTTAATAAGTAATAATCACGTATTAATAACACATTGATTGGGATACAATCAAACTATGTAAGTGTAACACTATTCTTATAATAATTAGATATAATATATGAGTAATATTTTATTGGATCATCAAGAACTAGTGAATTATTTAAAAAAAAAAAAATTCATGATCGGCTTTCATTATTAAAAATTAATAAATAGAATTTTATAGTGTACTACTAATATTAGGTATCTCAATATGACACAAAAATTTCTACCCAAAAAACAAATCTTGTATAAACTAAGGTCTAATTTTGTCTCACATACATTATACCTAGTAAATTTTGAAGTTTACTCGACATTATTTTTTATTTATATTCATTTGTAAGTTCTCTCAATTTTTATTTTATTTTAAATGATGTTAAGTAATTATTGAATGGTAAAATAATGTAATAAATAATTTTTAAATTTATGCTATTTCATAATTTAATAATTATTTGACACATTAATTTAAAATAAAAAATTTAACATATTATTTAAAAAATGTAACATTATTTATAAATAAATATATTATGATAATAACTACATGATAACATATGCTAATTGATGGTTTATGAAAATTAAAACTTAAAACATATTGGCAATGAATGAGCCTCAAAATGTTACATTATAAGTCTAAGATAAAAAGAGCAAAAAATTGAGTGTGAATTTGATTCAATTGATAAAAAAAATTTATTACTGAAGAAGTTCGGAGTTTGTATCATGCTCACACCGGGATTGAGAGACGTATAATTTCTATTTCATATAATAATAATAAATTAAAAAAAACCCTGTAAAATAAACGTATTGAGTCTTAACATATTTTGTATAGTCAGTTTTGTACGCAAATAGGAGGGCTGACGTGGCGTAATAGGGTTTTTTCTCTCGGCGCACAGGGTTAACCTATGCTGTATCCCATGGGGAAAAAAAAATCGAGCAAAACGCCGCCGTCTCCGTCCGCTTGCTGTGTCCGGGATCGCTCTCCCCAGCCAAGTGTTCTATTGAATGAAGGCAGCAACCAGTTAGCTGCTGCTCCAACTGCTTCTGCTGCTACTCCATCTGCTTCCGCTCCTTCTGCTGCCGCTCCACTGCCGGCGTCTCTCGCGGCTGCTCCCCCGAATGCTGCTCCCGGGCTTGGGGAAGCTCAGGCAGCCGTGTCCGAGCTGCCTACGGGCTGGTCTGGTGACCCTCTGTGCAGTGGAGCTGCTGCAGGTGCGTCGGCCGGGTCCGACGGTTCTCATGCAGGTGCTGTCATGGTCTCTGCACAGGGGGTTGTGTCGTTCTCTGCCGGCTCCCGGAGTGTTGGAACGAAGGCTCCTGGCCCCCCTGCGATTGGAGCGTCTACATGGGCCGCCCCGGCGCTCGTGAATGGCGGTCGTCCTGAGGCTGCCTTGGCCTCCTTGGCCCCGATCTCTGCGGCCTCTGAGCTGTCCGTCGGGGCTCCTCCTGTGGCTCCAGGGTCTACGGATGACAATGCGGCCATGTGCAGGAGCTACGGGTGTCCCGCGGTGATGACCGTCGGCAACAGTCTCCCGGCGCCGGCTGTTCGTGGGTCGGGCTTCGGTGCGATGACAGCTGCTGCTGCTATAATGGGCGCGTCTGCTACAGTGCCCGCAGCTGCTACAGTACCCGCGGGTGCTACAGCTGCAGATTGCGAGGGCAGGAAGGGCGTACAGTCCAACAGGCCCTGGGTATCTTTATTTGCTGACAACCGATCTCGAAGCCATGGCAGTGAACTACAATTTGTTCCCCCGACAATTTCCAACGGTAAGAAAATTGTGAAATTCAATAGTAATGAACTCAAAGAAGAAGAGAAAAGGTGGCAACATGCATTAATTGGATGTGTGTATGGATTGTGTCCTCAATTTCAACCTCTCCAAGCTTTTATAATACGTCGGTGGAGGCAATTTGGCCTTGTTTCGATTCACTCCATTAAGGATGGGGTGTTTCTGTTTAACTTTGAAAATGAATATGGGCAACAAAAAGCTCTCCAGGATGGTCCACTGACCTTTGATAAACGTCCCTTGATCCTCAAAGCTTGGAAACCCAGAATGGTTATGGATGTAGCCAGTATCAGAACTTTGCCTATTTGGGTGCAATTCCCAGGACTACCGTGGGAATTCTGGAGCCCCCCTCTGTTGAGTCGTATCGCTAACTCGCTGGGATCCCTTAAATTTAGCGATCAATGTACTTTAAACAGAACAAGGCTGGCATTTGCGAGGGTCCTGGTGGATATGGATGTGGAGGGTGATTTCCCTTCCATGATTACTTTAGAAGACGAAGAAGGTAATATGGTTAGGCAGGAGGTGACTTATGAATGGAAGCCTTCCGTGTGCACTAATTGCAAAAGGGTTGGTCATAAGGGGAAAGACTGCTTAACAGGGACGAAACAAGTGTGGAAAGCAAAAGAGAAGATTCAGAATAATCAAGGTGAAACTGAAGTACCTATTAGACACCCTGAAATGCAAGAACCCAAACAGTTAAACCTAAGTAAAACAGAAGGGGAGACACAGACAACAGAGGGGAATGAGGCGCATGGCCATACAGATAAGGCAACAAAACAAATGCCCGGAAGCGGGGGACCAGAGGTAATCCAGGGAATTGACAGATTCAACCTAAGGAAGACTATTACTCTGACACATGATGTGGGAATTATAGGGAAGGGTCGACGTGCCAAGAGGAACTCTAAATCCTCATATAGGGGACAATGATCGCAAGCTGGAATATTCGGGGTCTCCATGACCTCTGCAAACAATCAGAGGTACGGGCTCTGATTAAATCTTGTCGATTATGTATTTTGGGATTGCTAGAAACAAAAGTAAAACTGTCTAATCTAGATACCATTTGGAAAAAGTTGGCACTAAGGGAGTGGAAACTAGAAAATAATTCTGAGTGCCTAGATATGGGAAGAATATGGATCGCCTTTAATCCAGCTAGATGCAATGTCACGATCTTACAAAAGCACCAGCAATTCATGCATAGTAGAGTGAGTATTGATGGTATTATGTTCTACTGGACTCTGGTTTATGGTGCCTCTGCTATTATGGAGAGAGAGAACCCGTGGAAGGACCTTAGGGATGATTTGGCTCCCAGCACTACACCGTGGTTAATCCAAGGAGACTTCAACAATGTACTCAGCAACAATGACAGAATTGAGGGTCAATGGGTTAATGATAACATGGTAGATCAGTTCAAAAATTGGATATCGAGACTAGAGTTATTCAAGTTAAAGAACCATGGATGTCGCTACACCTGGTGTAACAATCAAATAGGTGGACAACGAATTTGGAGAAAAATTGATTGGGCATTTGTTAATGGTAATTGGCTGGATGCATTGGATTTTTCTGAGTGTGAAGTTCTCCCTGCGGGCATTTCAGATCACTCTCCGCTCGTGGTCTCCATCTCGAGAGCATCATATATTGGGAAGGTCCCTTTCAAGTTCTTCAACTCCTGGTGTACTCACAGTGATTTTCTTCCCACAGTCGAGCGAGAGTGGCAGCATGATTGTCATGGCTCCCCAATGGCCAGGGTATGGTTCAAACTAAAGCTTTTAAAACCCAAGCTAAAAGAGCTTAACAAGGTCTTTTTCTCGGACATCCAGCAAAAGATTGAAGACTACAAACTGATGTTGGCCTCATTGCAGAGTAGTATGATCCATGACCCATTCAACCAAACCCTTCAAGATGAGGAAAAGAGCATTTATCAACATTTAAGAAATCTTATTTATGCTGAAGAAAGCATTGTCAGACAAAAATCCAGAATCAGATGGATTCAAATGGGGGATTCAAACACCAGCTACTTTCATAAGTCAGTTAAGCAGAGAAGAGCTCGGAATAGAATCATTACAATTGAAAACCCCAATGGGGAAATTGTTGAAGACCCCAAGGTTGTGAAAGAAGCCATTGTCCGATACTACAAAGATTTGTTGGGTACCCCCATCTCTTATAGGGCGTCCATACAAAAGAGAATCATGGACGCGGGCCCTAAACTGAAGGAAGATGATAGAGACATGTTGATTGCCCCTGTCACAGAACAAGAAGTCAGAAGTGCTATCTTCAGCATCAATGGTGATAAAGCCCCAGGGCCGGATGGTTATAACAGTTACTTCTTTCAAAAATGCTGGCACATAATAGGAAAGGAGGTTACTGCAGCTGTGCAACATTTTTTCTCCTCAGGTCAGTTCTACAACCCCATAAATGCCACGGCCATTACCCTTGTGCCTAAGGTTCATAATCCTCATTGCTTGGGGGACTATAGACCAATTGCATGTTGTACTGTCCTCTACAAATGCATCACCAAAATAATAACATGTAGACTGAGAAGAGTGGTGAGCTACCTGGTTAGCTCTAGTCAATCAGCATTTATTCCTAACAGGCAGATATCAGATAATGTTTTACTAGCTCATGAGCTCATGAGGGGTTATGAGCGCAACAGCGGGAGCCCTAGGTGTGCTCTTAAAATTGATCTCCGCAAAGCCTACGATTCGGTATCCTGGGATTTCCTAGAAGAGGTATTGATGGGGCTGAATTTCCCTTATCACTTTATCAACATCATCATGAAGTGTGTCAGAACAAGCACGTACTCAGTCATGGTAAATGGTAGATTAGAAGGCTTTTTTCCGGGGGAGAAAGGATTGAGGCAGGGGGATCCCATGTCCCATTTGCTTTTTGTTGTGGCCATGGAATATCTTAGTAGGAGCTTAAGTTGTATTCCTCAGAACCAGTTTATATATCACAAGGGGTGCAACAGGCTGAAACTAAACCACTTGATGTTCGCAGATGACTTATTATTGTTCTCTAGTGGGGATGTCAGGTCAGTAGGCCACTTTAAGCAAGTGCTTGATGATTTCTCAATGGTCTCTGGGCTGCACCTAAACGCTGGCAAGAGCTTCATCTTCTTTGGGAATGTGCCTCAACCTACCAAGGAGACAATCCTTCAAGTGACTAAGTTCCAGCAAGGTGCGTTGCCTATCAAATACTTAGGGATCCCCTTAATCTCTGGGGGACTAAAGAGAGTCCACTGTCAGGAGCTTATTAATAGGATATCTGCTAGAATCTCAAGCTGGACTGTGAAATATCTGAGTTATGCGGGGTGGTTGCAATTAATAAAATCAGTCATAATGAGCATGCATGTATACTGGAGTTCTATGTTCATCCTGCCTAAATCAGTCACCAAAGAAATTGAAAGCAATTGTCGTAATTTCTTATGGCATGGAAGTAACCAGCAGGGGAAGAAAGGTTTAGTGGGCTGGAATGAGGTATGCAAAGGTAAAAATGAAGGAGGCCTTGGCATTAAATCTATAAGCTTGTGGAATTCAGCGGCAATCACTAAACACATCTGGGAGCTGGTTGCTGTGAAAGCTTCATTGTGGGCAAAATGGGTAACTGATAACAAACTGCGGAGGCTAAGCTTTTGGGGTATCACAAAGCCAATGGATGGTAGTTGGACTTGGAGGAAGATTCTGGGGTTGAGAAGTCAGATAAAACAATTGTTCTCCTATGAATTGGGAAACGGCAAGTCCTTCCAATTTTGGTGGGATCCATGGCTGGGTGGAGAATCAATAGTTAATAAATTTCCACACATTGAAATCTCCGATGCGGATATTCCTCAGGATGCTAAGGTTAATGACCTATGGCAGCATGGTCATTGGAACCTTCCTGACCCGTTGGACGAGTACACTTCTCAGGTATGGGACTATCTTCGCAAAAATGTTTCAATTTCTGAAAGGGAAGATAGAATCTCATTCACCGCTAGTTCCAATGCAAAGTTTTCTATTGCAAGTACTTGGAGATGTCTTAAGAATAATGAGGCTAAGGTGGGATGGTGTAAACTGATATGGGGAACACAACATATACCTAGTCACAGCTTCATTGCTTGGTTAGCTTTGAAAAACAGATTATCTACCAAAGAGAGACTTAAAAAATTGGGGGTTATTCCATCAGATGATTGCCCTCTTTGTGGTAATGACAAGGAAACAATCACACACTTATTTTTCCAATGCAACTTTTGTAGTGAAATTTAGCACAAGGTACTAAGGGCGTGCCAACTCAATCAGTGCCCGAACAGATGGCAACGAGTAATCTCCTTCTTTTGCAGAAAATCTAAAGGCAAATCTACCCTCAGTAAGATCAGAAGAGTATCGTTCTGCGCTACAATCTACTTTATTTGGAAAGAACGGAATCTGAAGGTCTTCCAACAGAAAACTCCTTCTACAAGCGAAGTCTACCAAAAGATTAAGGATGTTACTTGGCTTAGATATATAAGTACTGTAAATGGCCAAGGGATTGACCACTTTGCAACTGGGTGGTAACTGTAGTTAACCTCTATGAGTTGTACTGTCTTTCTTTTTCTTTTATTGAGTTTACTCTATAATACCTGCTAGATTTAGTATTTATATAAATTTTTACTTACCAAAAAAAACATATTTTGTATATGTTATATGCTTCATGTGAATATTGATAACAAGTACTTTTACTGCATAACATGAAAACCCATTAGTCCAGGCTTTGTCTTTAACTTTGGCACTGTTTATGTTTCAAGCTCGTCCATGGAGGTTAGCAGTGAGAGTAATGTTCAATCGTGTTTCACCTTTTGCATTATGCTTTATCTTCAATGTGGGAACTTATAGGTACTGTTTTTGTTATAAGTGATTTTGGTTGTGTGTTTAATGATGAGCTAAAATTGTTTATGGGATCAGTTGCAAATCTTTTATGCAATTAATTTTCCCTTTCTCTTTTTTTTTTTCCTTCGTAAGCTTTTTGTTGAATGTATTATCAGTTTTGGCTGTTGTTCCTATGTGGATGGTCGAGGTTTTGTTCAATGCAGTACGCGATTGATATCATTTTATTTCTGTTGTTAGTTTTTGTTATGATTTTTGTTCTTGCACGTGTTTAATAGCTCTGATATTGAGTTTGGTATCCGGGGTTGGTGATCTTATTACAAGGTAGTTGCTTTGAAACTCTCTGCTTGCCATGGTTTCTTATTTTGTGTGCATTTTTCTTTTCTGTTTCTTATTTTTACACATTTCGTGTTTAGATGTTTAGTGTGTGGAGTTTGTAGCTGATTAATGTATGTGTCTGCGCTCATTATATTCGGCATGTCTGGGGATTTGTATTTCTGAAATAGATAATCAATCTCTTTTCTCTGTAGAATTTGGTTTGTGGGTTTCATTTGGTGATGATGATGAGTTGTTTTGGCAAAATATTTGTGACTACTATATGCAATTGCCCTAATTGACTGGGAAAGTTTGAAAGAAGATTTTCCTTTTTTTTATTGTTTCTCCGGAGCTTCTAGTTTATCTCTAAGCTGTTTGTCATTGATCCCTTTATTTGTTAACTTTTATCTAAGCCTATATCATTTTGGCAGATGGAGTCGGATCATCTGGTTTATAATTCCAGTACCAGCTAAGAAACATCACTTAAGCAACTTTTTCCTCCGGACTCTCTTGATGGGATTGAGATATTCGGAGGTCGAAAGGTGAATCCCCAAATTGGTGATGAATTCCAGGTGGAAATTCCTCCCATGATGATAGGATCCGAGTATGTTTCCCGTTCCTTTCTAATGGGTTTGTCCGTCCCAATTATGTGGCTCCGTGATGATTTAGCTGATGCAGATGACTCTTTCAAATATAAAAGGATCAAAAAGTTTCGAGCTAATACGGGGAAGAAAGGTTCAAAACTCAACGCTTCTGAGTTAATGACAGAAAAGAATCAGAACCAGTAAATTTTGAATCAAACATTGCAGGGAGAACTAACTTAGATCAACTCTGTAAACAGGCTATTCTCCAGTTCCTGCTTTGCTACGAGACCCTTGGAGTGATGCCGAAAAGGATATTTTTCTTTCTTCGTTTACATATATTTGTGAAAAACTTTTTGTCAGATAAAGAGGTTTGTCAAGACCAAAGAGATGGGAGATGTATTGTCATTTTACTATGGGGAATTTTATAGGTCTGATGGATACTGTAGGCGGTCAGATTGCCGGAAACCAAGAAGTAGGAAATATGTATATGGACCAAAAAAATTTTCTGGGTGGAGGCAACAAGAGTTGCTATCACGTTTGCTTCCCCATGTTCCAGAGGAATCTCAAAATTCTTTGCTTGAGGTACGCATTATTGAATGTATGAGACAAAAAACATATATATCTGCATAGCTGTTTAACTTATTCTTGTGTTAGCTATCAACTTTTTTTTTTTCAATCTCTCATATCAGTTCTGGTCTTTGAGCAGGTTTCCAAGTCATTTGCAGAGGGAAGAACTTCGTTAGAAAGTTACGTTTTCCATTTGAAGGCTACTGCTGGATTTTCTGCTCTTGTAGAATCCGTAGGCATTGGTAAGGGGAAGGAGGATCTCACAAGCCTTGCCATGGAGCATGTGAAGACCAATCAAGTGTTTCCTGTTTGTCCCACAATGCCAAGCTGCAAAGCTTGTGCCTCCTTAACTTCTGCTGACATAATCAAGTTCTTAACCGGAGACTTCCGTTTAAGCAAATCTCGATGTAACGATATTTCCTGGGAGGATGTTTGGCCCCATTTGCTAGCAAGAGGATGGCACTCCGAGCAACCGAAGAATCAGAGATATCTCAGTTCTAAAGATTATTTGGTTTTTTTTATGCCAGGAGTTAAAAAGTTCTCACGAAGGAAACTTGTAAAAAGAAACCACTACTTTGATTCAATAAGTGATATTCTGAAGAAAGTGGCATCTGAACCAAAACTTCTTGAACTTCAAGCTGAAGAAGCTAGAGTCAGCAGGTGCAATAAAGAAAATCAATGGGTTCACGAAGAGTTATCAGATCAGGATGATCCATCCAATCATCAACCCCATTGTTACCTTAAACCTCTTACTTCTAACTGCAATTTGGAGCGAATGAAGTTCATGGTTGTAGATTCCAGTTTAATCCATGGAGGACAATCACCCAAGGTGAGAGCACTCAAATATTTGCCACTGGATTTTAAACAGTCCCAACTAACCTGTCTTCCAAGACAGAGAAGGGCTTCAGCTTGATGAAGCCAATATACCAATGAACGGAGAGAAGAATAGTATTGCTGATGTTTGATACTCGTCATCCAAATAGTATGAAGTTCACGGTTGTGGATAGCAGTTTACTGTATGGAGGACAATCATCAAAAGTGAGAACACTGAGATATTTCCCAGTTGAATCTAAAATTTCTTCTAGTGTGAAAGTTTTGTCAAGAATACATGTAGGGAATTCGTCTGACGATCCATTAGATGAACAAGAGTCAAATGCTACTGATAGACCATTGAATTCTGAGTTAGATGCTTCTTGTTGCAGTATACCAAGTTGCTGCATAAATGGAGTAAATGTTTCAGAAAAATACATAAGCAGTAGAATGCTTGAAGTTGCTCAGACAGTAGAAGCAATTACAGAGTTGTTGTCAAAGATGGAGTGCAGAGCTGTTACGAAGACTACTCAAGCTGACTCACCAGCTGACGTGAAAGTTAGAGTTCAGTTACTGAGGTGGAAAGGTTGATTAGTTAAAAGAAGAAGAAGGCAGGCTAGATTCTATGGAAATAAAACTCCCGCCTAAGTTGTTATGAATTAGTTAGATATTTTCTTGAATCAAGGACGAATTGACACGTGTAAATGATTAGGTTTGTAACTATAAAAGGAAGCAACATTGCTCATTTACGTGTGTACAAAAACAATGAAGCAAATTAATGAAAAAGTGAATTCTGTTTCAAATTCAAGATTTTCCTCTGTATTTTCTTAGTAACCAAACACAAACTTGTTGCTTTCTTTATATGGTATCAGAGCCGTTATGGCCAATGTCAATATCTCTGGTGTTAATCTTCCTTCAAACAGTCATAACAACACATCAGGCATGATCTTTTCATTTCCTTCAACAGTAAAACTCACAAGAACCAATTATGTCATTTGGCATTCACAAATCTTGATAGCCATTAAAGGAAACAGGCTTGAAGACTTTATCAATAGCAAGAAGAAGGCTCCAGAACAGAATGAAGAACACGATTCAGCATATAAATTATGGATGAGGCAAGATCAATCCTTATTAGGTTGGTTATTATCTATAATTCATGATTCAATACTAAGTCTTGTAATATCCAGTCAAACTTCTAGAGATTTATGGTTATTAGTTGAAAAACAGTTTGGTTTTGAATCTAAAGCTAGATCTGTTCAGTTAAAAAGGAAGCTAGCAACCATTAACAAATGATCACTTTCAATGTCAGATTATTTCTTAAAGGTGAAAGGTCTAGTAGATGAATTAACTACAGCAGATTGTCCTGTAGAAAATGATGAGTTTATTGAATATCTGGTGAATTGAATAAATTCATATTATGATCCAGTGGTTGTATTAATCACAAGTCAACTTGGTTCAATTAGTCTAGACAAGGCATATGCTATGCTTCTAAGTCAAGAAGATAGAGTGTTGCAAAATTCTAGAAACAAAAATACAGATCAGAATAGTTTCTTAACAAATTATGTTCAAAAGGCAAATAAAAGAGAAGGTTTCAATGGAAATGGAAGAGGAAACAGTTCGTACAATAACAATGCCTATGGTAATGCTGGTTACTATAATAATAACAACTATAACAATGGAAATTCTAGTGGGTTTGGTAATAATAACAACTATAACAATGGAAATTCTAGTGGGTTTAGTAGAGAAAGTCAGTAAAGAAGAGGTAGGAATCAAAGTACAGGAAGATTTAATCAATATGATAGAGGAAATTTTCAGAGGTTAATTTGTCAGATTTGTAAAAAAGAAGGACATTCTACATCTAAATGCTATTATAGATATTACAAGGACTATGATTCAAGAAGTTAAGCTAGTTATGGTAGAAATAATTCACACAACTACAACACTCAAAGACCAGGTGGTTTATTCAATATGGCTTGTAACAGATCACCTTATGTTGCAACTCATGATGATCAAGAAGGTCAGTTAGATTAAAATTGGTATCTGGATTCTGGAGTTACGCATCATTTGACAAATGATCCAAGCAACCTTACAACAAAGACTGATTATTCAGGTAATGAATAACTCATGATTGGTAATGGATGTGGTCTGAAAATACTATTTACAGGACATAGTTGGGTTAAGTCATATTCTAGTAATGCTCTAGTTTTAAAAGATTTACTCTATGTTCCTTTAATAACTAAAAACTTGATAAGTGTGTCAAAATTAGTTAATGACAATGATGTACTTATTGAGTTTCATTCTCATGTGTGCCTTGTTAAGGACAAAAAGAAAGGGAAAGTGCTACTCAAGGGTATTGCTGTGAGGGGGCTTTATAAGCTACTGTCAGAACCTTCTCTGAATAATTGGCCATCTGCTCATGTTCAATCCTTTATTTCTCAATCATAGTTAAATACACATCCTCTATCAATGTTGTCTTTTTTTTTTCCAATGATGCACATTGTTTCATAAATAAGAATCAATATTGTGCAACTGATTCATCTGTCAATTCTGGTATTCAAAATAAGAATTCAGCTTGTAATGCTTTAGCTCTAATGTCAAGTGTACAAAATAATTCAAATTATACTCTGTGGCATAAAAGACTTGGTCATCCAAGTCCTGTTGTGTTAAAGAATGTAATCCATTCCTATAGTCATGTTCTACTGAAAAATACAGAAATCAAGGATGAATTTTGTGATTTTTGTCAAATGGAAAAACTGCACAAACTACATTTTCCTTGTACATGTATAAGAACCAAGAACCCTTTAGATCTTATTTACATTGATGTATGGGGACCTGCTTCAGTTATTACTAAAGAAGGTTATAAGTATTACCTTAGTCTTGTTGATGACTACACTAGATTCAACTGGGTGTTTCCCATGAAAAACAAATCTGAAGCTTTTAGCATTTTCAAATAGTATAAGACACTTGTTGAAAAACAGCTAGATAGATCCATTAAAATTCTTCAATCAGATTGGGGAGGAGAATTCAGGTCTTTTTGTCACGCCCCAAACCCAAAAGATCTGATACATAACATAATTTACACTCATTCAATAATATTTAAACATTCATTTTAATTTCTTTTAGAATTATAGCAATTGAATTATGACTGGGACAATTAGTAAACCGGAGATATGCAGAGTTTTCTCAGAGATTAACACTCTACTATGTCACCAGTAGCAACTTTGTTACCGGAAGCCCAGAATATATTCATTGTAAATTCTTACTTAAAATCAATCCATAACCACAAGTGGTGAAACTTAAACTAAATCCAACCACACATAATAAAATAATACATAAGTATTTATTCAATAGGGACAGATCAAATATCTTATTCCACGTGTCCCCAAATAAAACACTCAGCAACCTAGCAACTTAGGGAACCCAATGAACAACAAAAGCCTTGCCAAATCCGCTAAGTACACATGTACCTTATTTATCTGAAATCACCATAAACTATAATGAGTATAAAACTCAGTAAGCATACTAGTTTTTCATATATCAAATACAAATACATATATGTACACAATGCATATGTATGATATGCTGTGATCAATCAAAATGATAATTTCATCAAATCACATGTCATGTAAGCGCTTACATATTCTTTCAAAATATATTACAGGAATACCATTACTCAACTACTACTTAGTAGGACTTACACATCACATATCACATAATGAGCCAAATGTCACTCGTAGGTGACATACCGTATGAGAGGAATAGTACAAGTGAGGTTTTAAATAACACATATATAATGCTCATGCCCGAAGGTAAAAGCCAAACCCTCACCCTGATCATCGGTGAGTCCTCTCACATGCACCAATACGCCACCACACGAATGTGATGACTCACTCTTCCTTTAGGTATCAATAGGATCCTCCCTACATACGGAACACATAACATATACTAATCTCGAAGGAAAGGCCACACATAAAGGCTCCACAAATCACATAAGATGCCTACTAAGTCAACAGTGAGTTCAAGCATCCTCAAAACACAAAATATTTCTCACAGACATATTACAATTCAAAGTTTTCTGTGTTTAACACATTTTATTTTGAAAGCTCACTTTCAAAAATACATGTATGTCCATGCTCAATGTCAATGCTCACATTCATAAACATATGTCTTTTACATTTCATATCAAATACACTTTGGCATAACATAAACATATTTCTAAGCATATTTACAAAATCATATATAGACAATTACTATGCTTATTGTGATTTTAGTAAAAGTCTAGTATACTTACCTCTTAGCACTTTCAGCTGCAAGGCTTAAATCTCTTTAACCTATCAATGGAGATTAATCCTTTCATAAGCCTCAAAATTCACACAAAATACTTTAAATAACTTACAAAATTATACACAATACATTTATCACATTAAATTGGTCTAAATACTTGGTTTTTCAAAACCTGTCATTCTGATCACTTACATTTAACAAAATTTTCTAATACATCAAATGATGTCTAATTACTCCAAAATCAGAATATATCATTCTTAACTCATATATCCTTCTTATATATAAATATTATATCAAAATTCATACACAATCCATTCTATACACACCATTGAATCCAAATTACTAACCTGACAGGATCAAGATACTTATTGAACAGTATTCAATCTCCTAATTTTATAAAATCATATACTAACTCAAAAATTATAAAACTACCATATAATTACTCTTAACATATATATCAATCCATGATAAATATTTTACTTTAAAATCGCCGCCAAAAGTATTTTAAAACTATTTTATTCCATAGCTTTAAAATTCTGTTAATCAAATACTACAATGAGCTGATACACTTTAAAAAATTATAATAATTTAACCACATTGATCTAAATTCTCAATTCTGAGTATATCATATTAGATATATAAGCTTATGATATTCCACAAATTCATAATTTTTGAAGATCATTCAGCAAGCCAAAAATTGTTTGCCATTGTATCATATTGTTTACACAAGAAATTTCTAGAATTTCAGGGTTATTTTGATAAATTCACTAAAAATTCAATTTCTGGAATTTTCAATCGATTCAAAGTCTCAGATGATCTTGAACATGTTTAATTTCATATAATCAAAATTTAAAATCAGAATCGAATCACAACAATTTATAAAATTCTTGGATCAAGAGACTATCAAATAGAAATTCTACAATCCATCATGATTTATCAAGCTATCTTATAGATCATCATCAATTCTCAAAATATCATACGAAATACACATCAAATCCTTAATTATACATATTTAAAAAAATTAAAACTTAAATAAATTAACTTAATTAACACCAATAAATTGAGAAATAGTTGTGATATACCTCTTAAAATCCAAAATTCCAATTTCTTCTTCTTTTTCTTCTCCTTCTTCTCTTTCTCTCCCCTCTATTTCTCTCTTCTCTCTCTCTAAAAAAGGTAGCTCGACCAAAATGAGAGAATTAGAGTTTTAAAAGTGTATTTTTATACTAAGAGGCTAATTTTTAGTATTTATAAATTTGCCCCCAAAAACTTTCAAAGTATTACAATTTGGTCCCTAAAATAAATCTAAAGTCTCGCAAATAAACCCAATGCTAATAGTATATCCTTAACCTATACAAACACTACTAATAACAATACATAAATTAAGTATCGTCCACATACAAATAAAATACGTATATATATATATATAAATAATTATTCTTACCGGTTGTGGATACTGGTTACTACACTTTTACTTCTTTCTTGAGTCAAGAAGGCATTCAATTTAGACATCCTTGTCCTCATACACATTATCAAAATGATGTAATTGAGAGAAAGTATAGGCACTTAACAGAAATTGGTTTGTCACTACTTGCTCATGCTTCTATACCTCTTACATTTTGGTGGGATGCCTTTAGCACAGCCTCATACCTGATAAACAAGCTTCCCACAACTGTTCTTAATAACAAATCACTATTTGAAAAACTTTTTGGATACAAGCCCGATTACTTATTTCTAAGAGTCTTTGGTTGTGCATGTTTCCCATATCTTAGGCCTTATCTTCCAAATAAACTTAATTTTCACATTGAAAAGTGTGTGTTCCTAGGATATAGCACTGATCACAAGGGTTACAAATGCTTGCATTCATCTGGAAAAGTGTATTTTGCACGACATATTATCTTCAATGAAAAAGATTTTTCCTATGTCTAACTTTTTCCAACAGCTCACTTGAATTCTGAAAATTCTGAGTGTTTATCTCCTTTTGAGTACACTGATGCATTTCATTTTACAACTTCCTCTAGTAGTGAAAACCCCATCACATCAACTTATCCAGCTGACATCACAGAATCCTTTCGCAATGAGTCTCATAACCTACACTCCTTTGATACTTTCTCAGAACAGTCAATTCCTTTGCACAATAGAACAACAACTGCCAATGTTAACCTAACCACACAACCATTAACTCAAACTCTCACTCAAACTCAAACATCCAATATCCCTTCAGTTCACCCCATGAAAACTAGAGCAAAATCAAGTATTCACAAGCCAAAATGTACCTAAGTAGTATGATGAGTTCAGACACTATAGTTGAACCAAAGACAGTTGCTGAAGCTTTAGAGGATAAAAATTGGACATCAGCTATGAATGATGAATATACAGCACTTATGAAGAATGATACATGAGAGCTTGTACCAGCAACAGAAGCACCTAGGTTATAGACAATAAATAAGTGTTTAGGGTGAAATATAATCCAAATAGCACAATGGACAAATTCAAAGCAAGATTAGTGGCTAAGGGGTTTTTACAAACCCCAAGAATTGATTATTTTGATACTTTCAATCTTGTTGTTAAGGCTTCAACAGTAAGAGTTGTGCTTAGCTTGGCTATCATGCATCAATGAAAAACTAGACAAATTGATGTGAATAATGCCTTTCTAAATGGCAGTCTGACTGAATCTGTTTACATGCAACCAATTGGGTTTGTTGATTCTGCTCATCCTTCTTATATGTGTAAGTTGAAAAAGGCTCTCTATAGTTTGAAGCAAACTCCAAGGGCATGGTTTGATAAACTGAAAACAGCCTTGGTTAGATGGGGTTTCCATAATTCTAAATATGATACTTCCTTGTTTATAAAGAGTGTTGCTGAAAAATTGATTCTTGTTTTAGTGTATGTTGATGACATCCTCATCACTGGCCATGATTCCTCTATGCTAGAACAGTTCATTCACACTTTCAGCATAACTTTTGCTTTGAAAGATTTAGGAGAGCTCAGTTACTTCCTTGATATTGAAGTTCAGACAACAGAGCATAGTTTGCATCTATCTCAAACCAAGTATACTCAGGATTTACTCATCAAAGATGGTATGAAAGAGTGTAAAGGCAGTAATACACCCATGGTTCTTGGTCAAAAACTACTTACTCATACAGGTGAACTGCTTGCTGATCCAACTAAATATAGGAGTATTATTGGTGCTCTTCAATATACAACCTTGACAAGGCCTGAGCTGACATTTTCAATCCATAAACTCAATTAGTTTTTGGCTTCACCCACCACTCAGCACTGGCAAGCTTGCAAGAGAGTCCTGAGATATTTACAAGCTACTCTAATCCATGGTCTTGAATTCAATAGGTCTGGTGATTTTTAACTTGTAGGGCATGCAGATGCTAATTGGGGTAATGATCTTAATGACAGAAAAAACATCAGTGGATATTGTGTATATCTAGGCAATAACTTGGTCTTATGGTCTTCTAAAAAATAATCTGTTGTTTTCAAAAGTAGCACAGAGGCAGAATATAGGTCACTAGCCTCAGCCTGCACTGAAATTATATGGTTACAATCGTTACTTCAAGAACTTCATATGACCTCTAGGCTTACACCTCTTCTTTGGTGTGACAACCAAAGTGCCCAAACATTGGCACAAAATTCAGTGTTTCACTCCCGCACAAAGCATATAGAGTTGGATGTCTACTTTATACGAGAGAAGATAGCTAATCAGCAAGTTGAAGTTCGCTATGTTCCTAGTTATGATCAAATTGCAGATGTCCTTACTAAACCTTTAGCTTATGATCATTTTGCTGCTTTTCAAACCAAGCTCAATATCTCCCCTCGACCTTGAGCTTGAGGGGGGATGTTGCAATATACCAAGTTACTACATAAATGGAGTAAATGTTTCAGAAAAATACATAAGTAGTAGAATGCTTGAAGTTGCTCAGACAGCAGAAGCAATTACAGAGTTGCTGTGAAAAATGGAGTGCAGAGCTGCTGTGAAGACTACTCAAGCTGACTCACCAGCTGACGTGGAAGTTAGAGTTTAGCTACTGAGGTGGAAAGGTTGATTAGTTAAAAGAAAAAGAAGGCAAGCTAGATTCTGTGGAAATAAAACTCCCGCCTAAGTTGTTATGAATTAGTTAGATATTTCCTTGAATCAAGGATGAATTAACACGTGTAAATGATTAGGTTTGTAACTATAAAAGGAAGTAATATTGCTCCTTTACGTGTGTGCAAAAACAATGAAGTAAATTAATGAAAAAGTGAATTCTGTTTCAGATTCAAGATTTTCCTCTGTATTTTCTTAGTGACCAAACACAAACTTGTTGCTTTCTTTATAGTTCTCATACAATGTTGAATGGTAATATTTACAATGACAGTGTAGTTGCATTTGATGGTGCTAGTTCAAATAAGGCACTTAACTTGGACTTTGGAAACGACATGGAGATCCACCAAGATAACAAGGGCAATAAGTCGAAAGACAAAACTTATGAAAGGACTATAAAGCACCATTTAAGTCAAAGAGCAAAATCTGACAAAACAAATAGTTTAGCTCCTCACTTAAACGGAGGAGGTTAACTGCTTGTGCTAAGACGGAGATGGGCAATTTCATTGAGAATTTCTCAGGTGGCCTGGAGTCAAAAAAAGTAGGCCCCTGTTGTGCATTGAACTTGCAAGCTGGTTATAATGGTGTTTCCCAACTGGGTACTTCACTAGACAAGATATGGTCATTTAGTTATTCTGCTGAGGGCAGTACAGAAGAGGGTATCAGTCGAGGTACGATCAGTGGGAGGCTAGTTACTGCACACCCTCCTAACTTCACCCCTGAGGATAATGTTGCCAGCAAGCGGGCGAGATATGAGTACTTGGTTCCGCTTATGAGGCAAGAGGAGAGTTGTATTGATCCGGCCCAGGCTCGGACAATTTCGGAGTGGGATCCAATCAACACCTTCCACTTCGCCCTCGGCAGCGTCATGGATGTAATTCTTTTTTCTCTAATTTTTATTAAGTGTATGCTTCCGCTCAAAATTCTAACTTTGTTTTTTTTCTTAATGATTTTTCAGGCTGCCTATTGCCTCTCTCTGTGCCACATCGACATCATCCGCGGCCTTCAGGAGGGCCTCAATGCCCACGGCCTTAAAGAAAAATTGGCCAACGTGAAGAGGCAGGCCGAAACACTTGCTAAAGAGTCTAATGCCTTAAAAGGCGAAAGCAGAGGAGGCCGAGACCGAAAGAGCCAAAGCTGAGAACAAGTTCTTGGAGGTTGAAAGGCAGAGCAAGCTTCAAGAAGATAAGGTGACGGAGGCGATGATGGCAGCCAAGAGTCGAGCCTCGGAGCTCACAAGACAGAATAAGCTCCTTGAGGTAAAGGTTGCTGAGGTCGAGGCTGCAATGGGGACCTTGAAGAAAGACCGAGCTGAGATGGCAAGGAAGATTTAGCGGCTGAACAAGGAGTTAGAAGCTACTTGTGCTGCTGATCAAGCGTCCCTGGATGAGATGTGGGCCACAGGGGTTGTGGATGGATTTTACAAGTGTGTGGATGTTTCTAAGGCACACTACTCAGATCTCAACCTCCAATGGCTTGACTGGGAGGAAGGCAACGAGGACCGGCCTTGGTTGGTGGTGAGGATGCTGTCGTGGCTGACTCTACTCCCTTGGGCACTATTCCTATTTCTGTCTTGGGTGCTCAAGTTGCTGCTGTTGCTGAGGAGCTCCCCGGTGAGGTTGCTCCCCCTCTTGCTACCGCTGTTACTACTCCGACCAAGGATGTGGTTGCCTCGGTAGTAGCTTCAGTAATTGCCTCAGCTACTCCTGAGGAGGGTCCCAGTGATGCTCCCCCCTCCCTCCTCTGCTGCCTGAATGAATATCTCTTGTATTTTCTCTTTTTCATTTCTGTAATCTTTTTCTTTTCGGACACTTTTGTAAAAATTCCTGCTTAATATTTCAATTGTTGAGGCCCTGTTTTTACATTTTATTTATGTCTGAGCATGTTTTTATACTTAGGTTTGGTTTGCCTTTTGCTTCTAAATAATGCTTGTATGTTCTGTCTCGGTAAATTTTGATTCAGCAAGTGATATTCTGAAGAGAGTGGCATCTGAATCAAAACTTCTTGAACTTGAAGCTGAAGAAGCTAGAGTCAGCAGCTGCAATAAGGAAAATAATGGGTTCACGAAGAGTTATCAGATCAGGATGATCCATCCAATCTTCAACCCTATTGTTACCTTAAACCTCTTACTTCTAACTGCAATTTGGAGCAAATGAAGTTCATGGTTGTAGATTCCAGTTTAATCCATGGAGGACAATCACCCAAGGTGAGAGCACTCAGATTTTTGCCACTAGATTTTAAACAGTCCAAACTAACCCGTCTTCCAAGACAAAGAGAAGGGCTTTTGCTTGATGCAGCCAATATACCATTGAATGGAGAGAAGAATAGTATTGTTGAACACAGTGAAGGTATATTTGATACTCGTCATCCAAACAGTATGAAGTTCACGGTTGTGGTAGCAGTTTACTGCATGGAGGAAAACCATCAAAAGTGAGAACACAGATATTTCCCCGTTGAATCTAAAATTTCTTCTGGTGTGAAATTTTTTGTCAAGAATACATGTAGGGAATTCCTCTGACGATCCATTGGATGAACAAGAGTCAAATGCTGCTGATTGACCGTTGAATTGTGAGTCCGATGCTTCTGATACAATGTTGAATGGTAATATTTGCAATGACAGTGTAGTTGCATTTAATGGTGCTAGTTCAAGTAAGACACTTAACTCAGACTCTGGAAACAACATGGAGACACACCATTTCAGGCGAAGAGCAAAACCTGAAAAACAAATAGTTTAGCTCCTCTCATTAAATGAAGGAGGTTAACTGCTTGTGCTAAGACGGAGATGAGCAATTTCATTGAGAATTTCTCAGGTGGCCAGGAGTCAAGAGAAGTAGGCCTCTGTTGTACATTGAACTTGCAAGCTGGTTACATTGATATTTCTCAACTGGGTACTTCACTGGGAAAGATATCGTCATTAAACTATTCTGCTGAAGGCAGTCCAGGAGAGGGCATCAGTCGAGGTATGATCAATGGAAGTTGTTTTAGCATGGAGATGTCCAATGAGGAAAATGAGGAACATCAGATGCGATTATCAATTGATCTCAATGCGTCTCAGATTCCATTTGACTCTGACAATACAGAAACATTCACGATGGAGGTGGAAGACAGCCAAGGCATGAATTCAGATGGTTCATTTTTTAATCAGAACAAGCTTAATCTTGAGGCACTCAAAACCCCTGTTGATGTTGATGCTGCACCGCAGCAGCAAAAACATGAATCCAAGGAGGCAAAGCACTAGAAACCGGTCACTGACAGCTAAAGCATTGGAAGCTCTTGCTTGTGGGTTTTTTAACATCCAGAGGAAGGAGAAAAGCAAAGAATTTCTCACCCGAGAAATCCCATTTTCAAATCCTTCCGGCAAGGCACGTAGCAGAATGAAGCCATCATCCAAATGTGGTAGCGCTGGCACATGTATTGTGGATTTGAAGGAGAAAAAGAAAGAGACACTTTATCATTCATGAAGATACGGTTAGCCAACCTCTTGACCAATTTGATAAGAAGAGTCTCAATTTCTCATAAGGATCTCTAAAGCTGCTTGTAGGCCTGAAGGTTTGAAATCTGAGGATCATTTATCATCCTTGATGCTCAATTTATCATTTTGAAATATCTTTTGAGCGGACACTATAGTTCACAGAAGGATTCTTGCTTGTTTACCGCTAGCAGGAGATGCTAAGGCATCACCATCTCATAAATGCATTCACCAATCCCCTACAGAAATTACATATACTTTTTAGTCCGCAATCCCTGCGCCCGAACAAGCAATTGATCACACGTTGCCTTGTCACAGAGCAGACTACCACTGTAGAAAGAGTTTAGAGTCTTTTCTTGTTCTTTATTTGGAAAAAGATTGAAGCATCGCCTTGCATTAAGATATGGAGTGTTGAAAAAGATGTTCAATGCTTTTTTACCAGTAATTGAATCTACATGTCTCATTTTCTTTTGCTTGTGGAAAGTAATTACACTGCATTATGATTTCCGATGAGCTGTGTTGAGATCAGGAGCAGGCCAACAATTCAAAACTACTCAAGACTCCTGGAAGATAATCCAGATGGAGATGAAACTCGCTGGAGAAAATAAATGAAGTCTCCCACTATCAGTTCTGCAAATGATAGAAGAATAATCATCAATGGTGATCATCCGAACATGACAAGTTACTGAAGTTTCAGCCATAATCTGGTACTTCGACATGCACTTTGTACATCGGAAGAAGGTTCACAGAGGTAAACTACAAACACATATTTAACAGAACCTTTCCTCTGAAGGGTATTTTTGATCTCTGAATATTCTGAAAGCTTTATGCTTTTAAGCTCAAAGCAATAATTCAAAGACCTGAACTTAAGAGTGCTATAAGAGTTCATGTCAACATAATTGCATCAGTAGTCTTCTTTTTTTTACCTTTTATGATAAAAATTATTGTAAAACCAAAACCTTCCTGCAGACAGCCTATGATCCTTCCTAAATGATAAGCTTGTACCTGGAAATTTTTTGTTAAACAAAATAAATTAACGATTTCACACCAAGTGATGCCCATATGAAATCTGTTGACCTCTGGGATGGGCCTCAATCCCACAAGATCTTTTTGAAAAGTTTCAATTAAATATGGTGGAAAACACATAACTACATTAACAAAATCTCTCATATGTACTCAGTTTTTTGGGTATAAAATTTTTGAACCGTATGTATATGTGGCTCTAATTGTTTAGGATTGACCCTTATTGCATACATTTTCTTCCTGCAACAAAAATCCTGAGCCACCTACTGAAGGGTGGATTTCTCTGAATATTAATTGTTTAGAACTTAAATTTACGAGCGATAGATTTATCTCAACTGATCCTCGTTGATTTCAAAACTTATATTACTAAACGTTTAGTGAAGGTAGATTTTGAGACTTAGATTTACGAGCTGTACTGGAACAAATTTATTTGATAAGCTACAACAAATCTCAATAAATTTCTGATTGGATATCAATATGTAATATTTAATAATGAAAAAATCTCCGAAAAAAGTTTCTTGTCATCACTATATAATCATTGTCCAGTAAAAGTTTCCTCTGGTAAATAATTGAAGTTAACCTAACAATGGTGATCATATTGTTATCAAACTTTTTCCAAAAGAAAAATGAAATTGCAGATCATGCAACCTTTTTACTTTTTGAATTATTATTTATCCTTCTTGTCTGCATAATGTTAAAGACTTATTTTTTATAAAAAAAATTAATTAAAAATTATTAAAATATAATTTAAAGGATATATTAAATGCGTTGGATATGTGAAAAACGAAATTAAACACAAAAGAAGGTAGGCAATACTACCCAGAGTGGAGTGTTGTGACCTACCAGGCAGAGAACACAATGCCGCGCCGTCAGAATACTTGAACTATAGCACCAAAGAGCCAGCGTCGTAGCGTCAATATGGGAAATAAGTTTTTCCGTTCTGTTTAGACTCCCAAATGTTCTAAGATTCCCTGATTTGATTTTCACTCAATTTAAGTTTCTTTATATCATCCTAAACTTATATAAAGGCTTTTAATTAATTTGTAAATAAATTTATGTGAATTTTAATTATTATAATAATTTTTAGTGAAAAAAACCTCTAAATTACGAGATTAAAAAATTGTATTATTTATAAGTGTAATTTTAGAGTGTTCTTTGTGAGACTTGGTATTCTTTTTTGTAAAAAGCATACTTTATAATTGTCTTGTTGATTCATAATAAAAGAAGTGAGATATCAATTCGTTGTGGACATAAGCAAGTTGTCGAACCACGTAAATATTGTATGTGTTTTCTTTCGCTCTTTCTTTTTAATTTATTCTTAATTGCTTTATTATCACATTATATACTTGAAATTATTATTTTTGCTTCAACATCTTTAATATTAATATTGGACTTATATCTATTAGTTTAAACTTTTTGAGTTGAGTGATAAACTAATATAGTATCAGAATCAAGGTCTTGGGTTTAAGCTCTTATATTTTTATTTTTAATTAATTTTTTAATTTTCAGTCTAAAAAATGAAAGATCCACTTAATTTTTAATTAATTTATTAATTTTTAGTCTACAAAATAGAGGATCTACTTGAGTTAGACGTACTCGGATTCACGTTTTACGTAAAAAAGACTGTTAAGACTTATATTTAATATTAATATTTAATATTTATTTATTATTTTAAAATTTTAAATTGAGTAGTAAACTATTACATATTATATCTTACAAGATATCAAACTTTTTTTAAATTTTTTTTTGTCTTTCTGCAATAATAATAATAATAAGATGATGATGATGATGATGATGAAGAAGCTAGTTATAGCTATACATATGATCCTAACTTAGTGAGCCACCAAACATGTTTCACATGCATAGTTTGTTCAATTTGAACTAGAAAGCTATATTTTCCTGGCCTGGCCTTTCAATATTTTGCCAATTCACGATCTTTATTATTCTGTTATTTAGTTTGGTAGAATAAACTTCACAGATCTTGCTACTTCTTTTCAATATGTCGTTTCATTTTGAAATTTTTTTGTCATTTCGACAAAATTGTATGGAAAAAAGGGACTAATTAGAAAATTATAATATGTTTCTTTTCAATTGACATTTTTGATCAAATTGAGTGATAAGGACTTTTGTCGTTGGCCTCCATCAGGAAACTTCACAATGTCTTTCACTCACCCATGACATTAAAGCCTTGTAAATAATGAACCATCAATAATTAATGTCAAAATAATATTATATTTTTATAATTTTCTCGTTACATCCAATCTCATTCTTGTTACTTTTTATCACATTTTTATCGTATTTATATAAATTCATGTTAATTTTTCACCACTGTTTTTTAATCAATTTTAATAAAAAGAAAATGATGAAAATATGACTAAAAATGACAAAAGAATTTTCCAAGAAAAGTTATTATAAAGTAATCTAAATATAAGTAAAAATGATGAAAGTTTTAATGGGAAAGTAATAAAAAAATATCGGATATGAGTAAAAATATTGAAAATATAACTAAAAAGTGAGTGACGAAATAATAGCTAATAAATAACGAGACATTCATATTTTAGTAAATTTTTAATCATTTTTTCAGTCGCTTTCCATGCATTTTTAATTACATTACCGTTAATTCTAATCACATTTTCATCATATTCTTACCCCTTCAATTTGATTTCTAACCACTTCTTTGTTTTTTTGGTCATTCTTATCAAAAGAAATATAATAGAAAGTTGGCTAGAAGTGACAAGAAATTGATCTAAAATGAAGATCAAACATTAATAAAAATGATTAGTAAGTAACCAAAACTGAAGATAAGATAATCGAAGAGTATGAGATAATGATCAAAAAGTGATTGAGTCATCAAAAGACTTTCACCAGTTTTTACAAAAATGTGGTGGCAGGCAATCCCGCCACATATAGCTAAGTTTCTTGTTACTTTTTTTTCGTTGCCTTCCTTTCACTTCCACATTCATATTACTTCTCATTATATTCCGATCATCCATATTAGTTTCTAACCACTTTTCTATTATTTTTAAAAGAAAGAAAATTATAATATTAAATAAAAAGAAAAAAATTTATAAAAATGTGGCTAAAATAATTTAAAAAATAACATAAATGTAAATAAAAATGAAAAAAGTGTGGTAAAAGAAAAAAGAAAAGCGACGAAGAGAGAAAATAATGGCCAACAAGTGATGTGACATTCTAAAATATAAAAATTATAATTTGACCTCAAAATATATTAAAATAACATTTTTACCCTCTTTGTTTTAAAAAAGAAAAAATTCACAAATAATTTTTTAATTATTTTATTACTTTTTTTAACAAAATGTAAAATAGTTATACTTTATTAACTAAATAATTTATTTTTAGACATATTTATCCTTATATCAAACTTATAACTTTTTTTTCTTTTTTTTTATGAAACTTCAAAATTGATATATTGAACCAAAGTATATTGATGGTTGAATATTTTTTAAGTTGTTATTATAAAAATCAAGTGTTGCTGAGCATATTTATCGCTTTAAATCAAAGAAATAGCTTTGGTAAGTTTTCTAAACTTTGTTAGAAAATTTAAATTTGTTATAAATTAAATAAAATTTATATTTAAAGTTAAAAGTAGTTGTTATTGACGAACTAAATGTAAAAAATGAGTTAGAATGGTGTAAAAGACATTAAAATCCAGCCAAAAATAAGATTTGAAGTGTGTTTGGCGAAAACCAAACGGCGATCGGTGCGGCTGCCGTCAATTTAGGCATCGTGGGGGCACATCTCGGGCCTGAGATGTGCCTATTGTACACGCCGCGGGGCCATCTCGGGCCCGAGATAAGCACAATGTGCACACCACGGAGCCATCTCGGGCCCGAGATGTGCCCCCGTGATGCGCATTTTTTTTATTTTTAAAATTAATTTTACTAATTTTCTTTTTTGATTTTTCAGGTCATATGGAGTATGATACAATAGTTATTTGTTTTGAAGGAAAGTAGGAGAGTTTTAGTGACGGGGAAGAAAGTTATGTTGATTATAGTAATTTTAAAATTTCAGTTTCGAAAGATATTAATTTTGAAGATCTTTTAAATGCAGTATGTTATATCTTGGGAGTCGACAATATGAACTGTAAGGTGACTTTAAAAATCAAAATTGATGCAATGAGGTATAACCTAAAGCCTATTGAGATTAGAAACGATAGTGATGTTCAATTTTTTTTAGCGCCAATAGAAAATGAAAATTGTATTGTCCTTTATGTGTAACAGTGGATCCTAAAGCTCCCGTTTATGAAGATGATATAATGCCTCTCAATCAAAACCCACCATCAATTCATACTCATTTTATGTCAGCTAGCAGTAGTAACCAAGTGAGCCATACATCTCTATCAGTTCTAGCAGTGGTTCCTGCAAACACAACGAACGAGTATCACAATATTTCTCCTATACCCTTTAATGAAGACCCAGCCTATACACATTATGCTTATGATGATATTGGAAATGTTGGGGATGTGAAAGGGGACTATGATGATGTTAGAAATGTTGATAATTTAGAAGATGATGATTTAGCAGAAGGCAGACGTCGTTATTTTTCGACAAGCTCCCTAAATGTTGAAGCTAGAAGAATAGATTTTTGTGAAGCGGAAAACCCCTTTGCGTTTATGCCTCCAATACCACCATTAGCCTTGGGCATTTCGGATAAGATATCGAGTAGTGAAATTGGCGATGTGTTTGTAGAAAAGTTGTTTGATAGTAAAGACGAACTTCACCAGATTATTAGTATGGTAGCACTTAAAGGTAATTGGAGCTTTAAAGTGTCAAGGTCGATAAAAGATCGTTTTGAGATCAAATGTGATGATGATAGATGTCGATGGCGATTACATGCAGTGTCAACAGATGCAAGGAAACATTTTATTGTGCTCAGAATTGATTCAAGTCACGTGTGTCAATTAGATCGATTGTGCAATGGTCATCGACAAGTAAAGTCTCGGATTATTGGCAAATTCATAAAACAAAATTTGCATCTGCGAGTCGACTTTATAGACCGAAGAAAATTCAAGTAGACATACGTGAAGAGTTTGGTATGGACATAACTTACCCTACTGCTTAGCGGTCTAAAGAGCATGCATTGGTGTTGATATGTGGTACTCCAGAGGGTTCATATAAATTACTTCTTGTATACTGTCATATATTGGAACAACAGAACCCAAGTCCAGTCACGCATTTGGAGATTGACAATTGCAAACACTTCAAATATTTCTTCATGGCTCTTGGACCATGTATTAGAGGGTTCTAGTCTTCCATCCGATCGGTTATTGCAGTTGATGGTACATTTTTAAAAAATGCATACTTGGGAATAATGTTTGTGACTGTTTGTAAGGATGGAAACAACCAAAATTTTCATTTGCATGGGGTATTGCTGACTCTGAAAATGATGCTTTATAGAAGTGGTTCATGAAAAAACTCCGAAGAGTTATTGGCGATCTTGAGAACTTTGTATTTATATCTGATCAACATGCTAGTATCGAGAAGACCATTAAAGAGATATTTCTTAATGTATATCATGGTGTATGCTTCCATCACTTGAAGTGTAATTTGGTAGCACGATATAAGATACCATCGCAGACAACAAAAGGAGTGGGATATTTGGCCTCCTATTTTGTTGCTGTCAGGGCGTATCGCATAGCTGACTTTCAAAGGGAAATTAATAAGATGCGAGAAATGAAACTGGAGGCAACGAGATACTTGGAGAAGGAGGTTGGTTTTTCAAAATGGGCTCGATCAATGGGAGCATTCAGAAGATATGACATCATGACCACCAATATTGTACATAGCATTAACGCTGTTGCGAAGGAAGCACGTGCCATGACGGTGACTGCCTTAATTGAGTAGATCTGAGAGTTAATGCAAAAATGGTTTGTTGAGGGACGTGAGGCTGCAGAAAATATGTCAAACTTCTTGATCACTTGGGCCCATGACAAGATTTGGAAGCACAATGATGATTCCACTCGCATGACAGTCTATGCAATAGATTGATCTCGTTTTGTTGTTAAGGACGGAAAAAGAAATGGAATAGTGGATATCCCAGAGAAGTCATGTAGTTGTCGAAAGTTTGATATGCGGCAACTACCGTGTCCTCATGCACTTGCAGTATGCAGGCAAGTCAGATTCCAGTACCAGACTCTTTGTTCGCGATATTACACGACTGAGTCTTTGTTACGTGCATACAGTGAACCAGTAAATTCAGTTGGTCATCCATTAGATTGGATTGTTCCAGAGGAGTTGAGAGCTGATGACATCCAGCCTCCTATAGTACGCCGGCAATCAAAAAGACGTCGGAAGAATCGAATTCTATCGTAAGGTGAGGCTCCCACGAAGAATGTATGCAGTCGCTGTAAGCAGTATGGACATAATCGACAAACTTGTCGAAACCCAATTCCATTACATGGTAGTTGATGTGTTCTTTATAAGTTATATTTGTATTTTAAAGTCATGTAGTTATAGGCCTTATTTGACTAGTTAATTTGTATTTTTTTACGAATGCGTTTAATTGATAAGTTTATTATATTTCTTTTTTCTCCAATGTCGTTAATAATGCATGCTTTGACTAATTATATTTTTTCTTTTATAATTTACAATAAAATGTATAAAGTACATTAAAAAAAACTTTATAAACATACAAAATTTAATTTTCTTTTACTATTTTTTTGTATATTTTCATAAGTTAATCGCCATTTTGGTCCTAAAAAATGACCCATGCTCAGGACCAAAATCTAGGGGACGACAACACACCAAAAACTCTATAAACATACAAACATAAACCTCACAATTCTCACTATTCACTGTCTACTGTGGCACTCCATCCTTTAATTTAATTACATGAAAATGGGTTAAGTCAAGTGTAATTTGTCATTACTCATTAAATCTATAAGCATCTAGGTAATGAGGTAACAACGTAGCTAATGGTAGGACATGATTTTCAAGCACGCCATCGACAAATCCCTTGATGCATGAATCGTAGATCAATATTTGCCGATGCAAGATGTCTACCTCAGCCGTTACCCAATGCTGTTGATTGTAGTTGACAGGAATATAAACCTACATAAAATTCAAATAAGTCTTACAAATAGTACTACAAGTTATAAACAAAAATGACAACATTCACACAAAAATATTATATTTTACCTTATTAACCTCAATTCACATACGTGCACCGAGTAAATCTTCTTTAGCGCCTTAGGCATATACCATCACTTTATCACTCTATACAATGCCAGTCATGTCATTTTAGTGCTGCTCATAAAGGAGACTAAAAGTTTCCTACAAATGCAGGGCCATCGAATAATCAATAAAGAAGAAATAACAAAATATAATTAATTTAATTCATCACTCACAAATAAGTATGAATCCAAAGAAGTGGACAATTGAGGCAATGCATTAGTGCAACCGTATTGCCTAAGCCGAATCACATTCAAATACTCATTAATATGCTGCATTAAGAAACAATTACCCTCAAGTAAATGTGTAAATTTAAAAAAAAAATTAAAATGAGATAAAATTATTGAATAATTTACTTACAAAGTCATCCAGCCAGCTGTGTAGCAATTTTCGAAACCATGACGGGTTAGCGTCTAGCCCAGGTAAGCTGACTACACCCTCATCCTTGTCCATCCAGGCCTGAAACTCAACTATGATAGTCGAGTCTATCTGCTGCAATGGATTCATGTCTGCTTGAGGTTGTACTTCAATTTCAAAATTCTTCTTCTCATGTATCTTTTGTGAAAATGGATGACTGCATCTGCTATGTAAGATCGGTCTGGAGTTGATTAACACTTGTTAATTTTTTATCACTATCTTTGTCCATTCTTTGTAGAAGTGCAGCTTGTGTAGCTTCAGTATGCTTAAATCTCTTAATCATCTCCTCCCGCAGCTGCTCAATCTGATGTGTTACGACATGATCTGCAGATGCACTGTATTCAGACTACAAGAAACATAACCATAGTTAATGACTTATTTAGAAATATTAAAAATATATGAAATTTCTCTTTAGTTAATCACGTAAATAAGTAATATACCGTTGCTCCTGACACAGGTACTGACATTTGTGAGTTTGTTCATTCATATCCACCTCCCTCCATATCCATAACATCATCGTTAGGGTCGTTGAAATGGGCATAGGTCCTGGGGCGCTTGCTTTCGCTGTAATCAGACATATTTGGTAAATCCCCAGCATAACTTCCACTTGGAATGCCTACACGTCTAACCAGGATCACAATTGCCTCTTTCTTCTCATGGTCTTTTGGTACTAATTTACGATGTACCGAAAAAACCTATAAATCAACCAACCATATTAAGTTACGCTTAAAATAAAATAAAAGTTATAAACCAATATATATATTTTTCATTCATATCAACACATACCAAATCCTTTCCTAATATTGTATCCTGAACTTCATCAAACTGTGGAGTCCCTCGAGTTATCCAATTCAAAATACGAGGGAAGCGATCACCATTATGATAACCAAAAACCTCTCCACACACTGGAATTGCCTCAAAAATTCATACCTAATATAATTATTTTTAAAATATAAGTTTGACGTATACAAAATAAATAAATAATTAAGATCAAAAAGTTAAGTATAAGAAAATTATGGCGTACCAGAAATGCGTGCGAAAAGCTATACACATTGTAACTCTCAAACTTTCTCTGTGCAAACTCTTTCCTATTTATTTTCTCAAGTTTTTGAAATGCAGCATTCTTAAGTGAGTTATGAAGCACGGTCTATGTAATATTGCTCCATGGATACTTATTAAACTCATCAAGGTCATCCACTAAACATAGAACAAAATTTTGAATCCCACTACGCTGGTCACGTGGGATCAAAACATGATGCACAAAATAAAATAAACTCAACTTTACTGCATCTGCATCGTCCATTTTCTTCAAATCCAGACGTCCGTACCATTAATCAAGAAATATGTAAGATAATATTCTTACCCCAGAAAAATATGTATCCCATAATCGAGTGCCCAATTTCCTATGCAGCTGCTGGGCGGGAGGGTGATCTCACATTTGTAGTCCAGTGATTAGTACAAACTCTTGCCGGCTAAATCGGATGCGTTTCCTCTCTATGTAAAACTATATCTCATCTTCTAAATTAAAGGTATGTACCTCACACAACAATAATTCGTGCACCAAAATACCAGAGAATGTCAAATCTGACATATCTAAGAAATGCCCCATACACGTCTGCCTAAATAATTTTTTTTGATTTTTTGTCAGTTTATCTTTTATACAATTTAGACCCCACATCTTCGCATAAACCGTCACTGATGCATGAAAAAATATAAAATTTCATAGCATATATTATACTTATGATATTTATTAATAATTAAAAAATAAATAAATATTTAATTTATTTATGAATAATATAAATTAATCTTGTAATATATAATAAAATAAAATTTTAAAAAAATAAAATAAATATTGAGGCAAAAAAATGTCGCACCCATATTAAGAGGTGATAAAAATATATTGCACCCATATTTATAAAAAATTATATTTATATTTCCTTAAACTTAAGTTTATATTATTTATTTAAATTTAACTATATTAAATAATTAATATTTAATATAGTTAAATTTAAATAAATAATATAAATATTTATTTAATATTATATTAATATGATTAAATAATTAATAAATAAAATTTTAATTTTGAATAAATAAAATATACTGTAGCAGATACTATTAAAATAGTAAAATGATATTTTTCGTTGAAATTTGTTGTATTTAGCTAAATAAGTTAAAAAAAATTTTGAACTGTAACTAAATTAGTTAAGTGACATAAATTTTTTACTATTTGAAAAAAATTTTCAAATTATTTTCTTATATATTTTTAACTAAAATAAAATTGATAAAAAAAAATACTAAATTATAACTGTAGCTACTACAAAAGCCAATGACAATAGTGACAGTGGGCAACTAATGACCAATGATGATGGTAAAATCTTAATCATTTGCACTATTTTGCTCCAATTTTTATAATTTTCATGATATTAAAATTATTTCAATCATTAAATACCAAAAGATGCCCTAAATTAATAAAAATTATGAGGCCTACTATAATGTCATCATCAATGGTGACCTTTCTTGATCCATCACCACCTCTATTAAAGTAGTTGATTGACTTTTCTCACATTTAGCATTTTGTTTTTACACAATTATTAAAAATAATATCATTTTTGTGTAAATAATAAAATTTAGAGTTTAAAGATATTATTGGCAAAATTTTCCAACATCATCACCAACCAATGACAATGATCGATAATGATTATCTGATGATATATTTTATTTTATTAAATTAAATTAAATTAGTTTTTTGAGAAAATAAAATAAAAAAAGTTTAATAAATATTAAATTTAATTTTTAATATAATCTAACAAATAAGATTCAAAAAATATAATACCACAAATATATCCTTAAGAGAAATAAAAAAATATAATAAATATTATTTAGAATATTGGAAATTAATGTAATAAATTGTATAATAATGGGCAAAATAATAATTACAAAAGTAAAAAATGGTGAATAGATTTTTTAACAGAAAAATTAACATAAAGGGGTACGGATGTTAGTTTTTGAAACTAAAGGAGTGAAAATGTCATTTTATTTTATATAACTTGGAGTCGGAACTAAACTATCATTTTCTCTTCAAATAAAAGTAGCGAGAATCCCGCCACTTTCTGCAAAAAAAAATGTTGCAGGAATCCCGCTACACCTTTTTTTTTTTGTAAATATTTGTTACTTTTCATTCGCTTTTACTTTTTCACTCCTAATTAATTACATTCTTATTACTTACAAACATGTCAATCCATTATGTTTTGTGACAGCTTTTTTGATGTAAATAAAATGATAAAAATGTGGCAAAAATTGACAGAAAAATAATAATATAATGCTATATTGTAATGAGTATGGCAGTTTGTATACTTTTAAGAAATAATGTAATGTCCAAATGGTGATAAGACTTTAAAAAAAAAACAAAAATTGGCAAGAATATCATGATAAATTGTATATCTTTAAATAATAATAATAATAATAATATAATGCAACATAGTAATGAGTATGAAATAGGCCGTTGGACTGGACCAAGATTTTGGCCTGCAGCCCATATTTTTTGACAAAAAGCCTTTTCCATGAATGATGTGTTTATGGGCCTATGTCTTGTTTGATATGTACTCCAAATGCGGCTGCATTAAAAACAATTTCTATAAATCAAAGCCTTTCTCAGGCAGCCTGTGATCCTTCTTGGATGATAAGCTTGTACATTGCAATTGTTTTGTTAAACAAAATTAATTAATGATGTACTTGCGTCAATAACTCTAGTGCTAAACAATTTGAAGTGTTTTTATTCTTTCACTTAAATGCAAGTTTGTTTAACATTGACTCTTGTGGCATACATTTGCTTTAATTGTTGAAAAATATATACAAATAGCTCTTATTTTAAATTCCCATATTTTTATCACTTCAAAATTAAATTTTAATTTTTAATAAGAACAAAGGTTAAATTTGAACTATTTTACCTTTGAAGTATATTTTACTCCTCTGCTATTCTCTCTAAAACTCACTCAAATAACACATATTTTAACACTCAAATCCAAATTTAAGAACAAATAAATTGAGTGTTTGGACGTGAAAATTGAAAGTTAAAAAAACTAATTGTGAAGTAAAATTTAAAAAATAGGCAAAATTTGTCAAGTTTTTAATTTCTTTCTTTTTATATTTTTGTTATAAATAGTTGAAAATAAGTAGATTTAATTAAAAATGGTTAAAAAAAATAGAGAAGAATGTACAAATTCTAACAAAAATCACCAAAGAAGATGGCTAAGAATGGCAAAAACTAGAGCGCACACTCGTATCACTTTCTCGAGCTGCATGGTCAGGCACGCAACCCCTCTTTATGTCTTGCATGTGAAGCACGAAGAATTTTAAGTTTTGTTTATTTTTCATCATTGATTTATTCTTTTTTCTGATTCACTGTATTTTTTTGTCCACACTTTATTTCTTTTTAATTTTGTCATAATACACTACTATTATATTTTTATATTTTTATTTTTACAAATTAAACAACAACAAAAAATCAAAATACATTGTGAAATAACAAATTCTTGAGTTATGTTATTAACAAAGGTTATTTTGTCTATTTATGATCTTTTTAACTAATAAAAAAATATCTAAACAGTATTTAATAATAAAATATTATAATTTTTTTAAATGAGGTGAACTTTTTCCCTAATTATTTAGTAAAATATTTAATATTTTTTTTACTAAAATAACATTCTTATCAACTCTTAGTAACTAACCACTTCCTAGTTGAGGTGATTGGTACTGCAGATACCTTAGAAATTTTGAGTTTAATTTTTTCTCCTTTTAAGTCGAGAGTAGATTTCTTCATATATTAATTAGAGTAGATTTGGTTTGTTTTAAATTTAGATTTATAAGCTGTATCACAAGAAACTAATTTCGATAGATTTTTTATTGTTGATTATAAAATATATAATGATAGATTTTTCTGAATATTAATTATAGCAAATTTTATCTCAATTTACGAGCTCCGCAACAAATTTATCTCGTAAATCATAATTGATCAGTTTATATATATATATATATATAAAATTTGAAGAAAAAAATACCCTCCGAGGTATGGTTTAGTGACAAGGCTTATGTTTTTCGTATCAAGTCATTAGGATTTGATTTTTTGGGAGGTAAGAGAGTAAAACTCTTTGTGTTTTATGTCACGAATATTTCAAGAATTGTGCGATTTTAAACGTGTTGTGCATTAAGTAGTCTAAAAAATTACATAAAAAAAAGAAAAAACACACACATAAACTGTTCGAAAAAAAAACTCTCTATATTATTAAAGAGAAACACAAGCTATGAGATTTGTGTTGTGTTTTGCGTTTTGTACAACTGAGGATCTCCTCTTTATATACTAACAGTCTTATACAATCGATGGTCGAGATCTAAATAATTTAACGATATATATACAAGATGGAATAATATGCCATAAAATACTCTTAGATGCCATCATATATGTTATGGAATATTCTCCTTCCAAATTAGGGATAACAATCCCAATAAGTCGCGGGTTTAGCCCGAATCTTTATCTATGTCAGTGAGTTTTCTAGAAGCTCTGACCTGCAAACCATTCTAGCACCCCATATAGCCTCTAGAAGGTTTTGTCGCGCACCAAGTGTTCGAGGGAATGCTTGAGAACACTTGGGGTGTGACATTCTCCCCTACCAAATTCACGCTACGCCCTAGTCACGTCTTCATTGGAAACTGCGCACCTCATTCTTCATTCTGCAGTTGTGCGCTCTTGTGTTTTTGGCTTGCACCAATATCGGGTACCCATTTTCACTTGACAAAGTACTCACGCTTAAGAGGAGAATTTCTTTTCTGCATCGTCCGTTCATCACGGATGAGTTTCGCCCCTTTGTCATCCCATGTAGAAATCCCTAAAGTTCTCTCTTCTGCTCCGTGTCTTCCATACCCCTTCGGTATAGCTTCAAACAGCTCTTAGAAAACACTAGATGCAGCTGCTGTCTCGAAGGTATCCCTACCTCATGCGAGACATTGCAAACCCTTTTGGCAACAGAAGATGGCCCATCGTCCCTACGATCAAGGTCCTTGTGAAGTGAGCGTACTGTCTTGCATTGTGGTGGAAGTATTGTCTCTATAACCAAGTCCCCCGTATGATACTTGTCTCTACCCCACTTCTTGTCCTAAAAGCATACACCATGTGATGCCTTGAGATGTTGAATGATACCCGCACCCAACAACTCCTTGAGTTGCCCTGGCAACTTATCTAATTTCTGTTGAGACATCTGCACTATAGTTGGTAGCATAAACCCCAGGTCCAACTCTTCTCATTGCTCGATATCACCTTGATGTGGTTGCACCTGTAGTATGACAATTGGCACGACCCCCTTGTGCTTCCCGAGCACTTCCGTAACTGCCGTTGGTAGTTTACCTTTGCTCCTTATCGCCTTATCATCCATCTCTCTCACTGTGGCTGGATGTGCTTCTCCTTTGCTCTCAGCAACTCCCATTAGTTGAATGACAAAAAGAATTTTAGTGTTGGCTTTCGGCTGAGATTGCCCACCCTTTAGCTTATCTACCGTTGGTATTATATAAGGCCCTCCTTCTATAATGCACACATAATCGTGTCAAGGAAGTGGCACCACATTGTACTACCTCAAGAATTCTATACCTAACAGCACATCAAAATCATCAAAAGGGGCTACAAAGAAATTTACTTTGCCACGCCATTTCCCTAGGTGGATATCGACCCCTCGAACCACCTCATTCAGTGGCTTGGCCCTAGTGTTTACTAATTTGAGGAATCTCTCCCTTTCTCCACGTTAAGTCCCAAACGCTTCACCTTCGAACGCTTAATTAAGTTGTGTGTCGCTCTCGTATCTATCAGCACTTGAGTCTTTATGCAGTTGGTGTGCTGACACTTCGCTTAGCTTTCATTGTGTTGAACAGCTACAAACATCCCATTTGACCCTACTCGCAAACTTCGTGTGCCATAACGATTGCGTTGAGAGCCTTCTTTTTCGGACTGTCATTGACACAATGATCTTCATCGTAAAGGAAGCAGTTTGTGTTCGATCCATTCCCTCTATGGCCGTTGCGCTTCTGCTTTTCCCATTTGGGCGGCTTACTTTTCTCCTCCTCATCCTCTGGAGGATGAAGCTCATTGGCATCCCTACCTTTGTTGTTATTGAGTTTCGAATGCTTGGACTTTTCTGAGTCACCCTTGCGGTAATCCATGAACATTTCTGTCAATGTCAGAGCGTTGGATATTCTTGTCACCCAGCGCCGCTTCAATTCATTAGACGCCCATGTTTGCAACCCGTCTAAGAAATTGAACAAATCCTCCTCGCTCATGTTGGGGATTTAAATCATTAACAGGGAGTACTCCTCCACATACTTACTGATGGACTTGGTTTGCTTCAATTTCTTTAACTGCTTTCAAGCATTGTGCACCATATTCTTCGGATAGAACTGACATTTCAGATCCCGTTGCAATTATGCCCAGGTGTTGATTGTGCAAGTACCCTTGCATATCTCCTCGCTCTTCCTGTGCCACCATAAAATTGCATGATCGAAAAGATATAAGGTCGCGGCATTTACATTGTCTTTGTCCCACACACCAATGGCATCGAAGCATATTTTTATTTGCCAAAAGTAGTTGTCGAGCTCTTTGACGTTCCGCTTGCCACTGAACTCGTTTGGTTTGGAAGCCTCAACTCTTGGCGCCCTATAAGTAGCAACAGACCCATGCGCTATTGCTCACTTGCACAACACCACGTTCTCTTTGATAGTATCAAACCCTCTACGTAGCTCCTCCACTTGGGATTGAATTTTGTCTATGGTTGTGTATACATTATCTTGAAAAGCCTTAGCCCAGTTACTGCGATGCGCGTAACTCTCGATGGATGTGTCAATGAGGGAGTGCAGCTCCTCTCCTTAAGTGTCGAGTCTCACCTCGAGCTTCTCTACTTGCTGCTCCAACTCTCTAAGACGATCCGTTGTCTTTCCCACAACGCCACCGAACGTTTTCACAATGTTTTCCAACTCACAGCCTGGATCAACAGGCTTGTCGCGAGGTACACTGTCATGCCTCCTAGCTTTGTGGTCCCTATCCCTCTTTTCAGTCAAATTCGATGATGTGACGTCTTTCCACATCTTTTTTGAACCCGCTCTAATACCAAATGTCACGGACTTTTTGAGAACCGTGCTACCTTAGATGCGTTGGGCGCTAAGTAGCCTAGAAAACCACACAAAGAAGGGAAAAAACATGTTCACAAGCTGTTTGAGAAAAAACTCTCTATATTATTGAAGAGAAACACAAGTTATGAGATTTGTGTTGTATTGTGTGTTTTGTACAACTGAGAGTCTCCCCTTTATATACTAACAGCCTTTTATAATTGATGGCTGAGATCTAAATAATCTAATGGTATATATATAAGATGGAATAATATGCCTTAAAATATTTTTAAATGCTATCACATATACTATAGAATATTCTTATTTTAAATTTGGGTTAACAACCCTAATAAATTACGGATTTAACTCAAATTTTTATTTATATCAATGGGTCTTCTAAAAATTTTAACTCGCAAACTATTTCAATAGTTCATATAATTTTTAAAAAAACTTATTACACACTAAATATTTAAATAAATACTTTAAAACACTTAGAGTGTGACCCTTATCACCCTCTTACCTTACAAAAAAAACCTCTGAAAAAGGTTTGTTTAATTAAGATAGACATTATATAATTATTGTGTAGTAAAAGTTTACTGTGGCAAATAATTAAAACGAAGCTAATATTGCTGATCATGCTGTGATCAAATATGTATATAATATATAAAGGAATGCAGATCGATTGATATGCCTTTTAGGTTATTATTTACCCTTTTCTTTTTGTCTACATAATATGACTGGCAAGATATCAAACTTTTTTTTTGGGTCAGAATTTATTTTTTGCAATAAAAATAATCAAGAAAACAAAGAAGCTAGGTATAGCTATATATATATATATATGTGTGTGTGTGTGTAATTCTAACTTAGTGCTGCCATGCATGTATCACATGCATAGTTTCTTTAATTTGAAGTAGAATTAAAGCCAATTTTCTTGGCTTGGTTGGCCTTTTTATGATCTCTCTCATTCTGTTATTTAGTTTGCTATAAGAAACTTCCCACATCTTGATACTTCTTTTTCAATATGTCGTTTCATTTTGAAACCAAAATTTTGTTTTTGGTCATTTCGACGAAATTTCAGAAAAATAAAATAGGGTTAACTACAAAATCAAAAAGTTTCTTTTCTTTTCTTTTCAGTTGACTCTTTTGATCAAATTGAGTGATAAGAACTTCAGAGTTTTGTCATCGGCCTCCTCGACCATCGAGCAACTTCACCATCAAATGGGGGGCCGGCCTGGCTATTTCTTTTACCAACTCGATATTAATAAAACTAACTTGTATATCATGAAGTATAATGCCATATCAATGATTAATGTCATAACAACATGTATTTCTTTAACTTTTTTTTTGGTTACATCTAATCTAATCATATTCTCGTTATTTCTTATCATATTTTGTTGTGTTTGTAAATTTATGTTGATTTTTACCACTTTTATGTCAATTCTCATAAAAAGAAAGCGATAAAAATATGGTTAAAAACAATAAGAAACTAACTAAAAAAAAAAAACGTGAATATGGGTTAAAGTCATGAGAAAGCAATAAAAAAAATTGATGAGAAAGTAATTAAAAGAAATCAGAAAGTGGATAAAAAAAAATAAAGACAAGACATTCAAAAGAAAACAATGGCGAGCCACATTTTAGTAAATTTCTCGACACTTTTCTTATTGTTTTCTTATCACTTCTAATCACCATCTCGTCTTATTCCTGTCAATTCACATTAGTTATTTTCATCTAGTGTTTTGTTATTTTATTATGAAAAGAGGAATGATAAAAATAAAAGTAGAAATGACAAAAAAATTTAACAAGAAAGTGATTAAAAAAATGACACTAATGTGAGTAAAATGACGAGAATGTAACTGAAAAGTGACGAGAAAGTGATTGAAGAAGAATAAAATAATGGCCAATAAGTAACCACACATGAAAAGAAATTATGTCAAAATCCTACCATTTTTTGTAAAAATATGATGAGAATCCCGCCATATTTTGATGAATTTTTTTATCACTTTCCTTTTATTTCTAATCACATTATTGTATTATTCATGCTAATTCATGTTAATTTCTTGTCACTTCTCATAAGAAGAAAATTGTAGAAATATAATAATAACATGATAAAAAAATAGACAAAATATTACTAAAATGTGACGTGAATATAAGTTAAAATGATAAAATATAGCAAAGAAGTGATGAAAAAATAACGTAGGAGGGATGAGATAGTGGCCAATATGTGACAAACATTTATAAAAAATTAATAAAATCCCGTCATATTTTGGTGAATTTCTCATCATTTCTCTAATTACTCTTCATCTACTTCTAATCACATTTTCATCATATTCTTACCTATTCACGTTAATTTTTAACTATTTTTCTCTCATTCTTATAGAAAAAAAATAAGAAAAATATGGCAAGAAATGATAAAAAAATTTGAGCTAAAATTAAAGTAAATGTGAGTAAAAATGATTATAAATTAACTAAAAATGACGACAAAGTAATTGAAGAGTGAAGAGATAATTACCAAAAATGACGAGACATTTAAAAAAATAGCGAGAATTTTGCCACTTTTAGCAAAATGTGGCAGGAATCTAGCCACGCATTGGTAAATTTCTTTTCACTTTTTCAATTGTTTTTTTTTTTCATTTCTAATTACATTATTGTTACTGTTAACAGCATTTTTTCTTACCGCAAATATAATAATATAACAAACAATAAAAGAAGAGAAAGAAAAGGCAGAAGAAAATATATAAATAAATTTATGTGGTTTAATAAATAATTGACACGGTAGATTAAAATCTTGCATCTTATTAACGAATTAATAAAGTTCACAAAAATTTTAAAAAATAACTCACAAAAAATCTCTCTTACTACAAAAAGAATTGTAAACAATTGCTCTCTCAATTGTCTCTCTTGTATTTTTCTCTTATTATGATAATTCTCTTAAGTTAAAATAAGACTCTTATATAGTTTACATACATTCTAACTAAATTTTAATCCGAATAGGATTAAGATAGGGTGTTTGAAACAACTTAGAAGCCCTAATAAGGCTTTGTCGCACCAACACCCAAAGGCGCTACGGTCTTTGTTTCCAATGCTACGACGCTGGCCTCTGAGCGCCACGTTGCTGGGACCTAGAGATGGGCACCGCAAAGCTTCAGTCTCTGTCTTGGGTGCTGCAGTCCTCTAACCTGTCACCACACTTCTGAGGCCTTCTCAGCATGAACCTACTTATTTGGCTTGATCCCAAATATTTTCAATGTGATTTTTAATCATCTTTTCACAAATCTCCTCTTTGATTTAAAATTATCCACGAAGCTTTCAAGATCTTTCATCTTCGCATCTTTATCACCCTCACATAATAGTGACCCTAGTGAAATCATTGCATAAGATAAACTTAATTAAGGGTATTGGCTTAGTTAACATATCAATGAGATTTTCAAAGGACGTGATCTTTCTTAGATTAATCTCATTACTTTGAACGATGTCTCTAATGAAATGAAGTCACACATCAATGTGTTTTGACTTTTCATGAAACATTTGAAACTTCCTTAAGTGTATAGCACTCTGGCAATCATAATACACATAGGTGCTAATGTCTTTAATAGCCATCATTTCTGTACAAAATACCTTTTAACAACACGACTTCCTTAATAGTTTTACCCATAACTATTTACTCTGTCTCCGTGGCTGATAGTGCCATCACGTGCTGAAACATCGACCTCCAGTACATACTACACTCAAACACCGTGAATATATATCCAGTCAACGACCTTCTCTTGTCGAGGTCACCTGCATAATTTGAATCTACGTATTCTTTTAGCATTTCATCTTCATTATTCACCATTTTATACAACAGTCATTTCTCTAATGTTCTATTGAGATATTTCAAAATCCACTTGATTGCAAACCAGTGATATTTTCTCGAATTTGTTATATATCTACTCATAAAACTTACTATTTGTGCTCTTTTTAGTCTCATGAAACCGTCGCATAAATGATGCTTTCAATAGCGCTACTATATGGTACTTACTTATCTACAATTTACCCCCTTCGAATTCTGGCGATTGTGCTTCTGAAAGTCTAAAATGTATGGCCAAAGGAGTAGAGGCATCCTTCATATTAGACATACCAAATTTCTCAAGTATCTTGAGTATATACATTTCCAATAATAAAAAGATAACGTCTTCTCTTTCTCTTACAATATTTATACCTAAAATCCTATTGCTCTCGAATCCTTCATCTCAAACTCACCACTCAACTACTTCCTCAATTTTTATATTTCTTCTATATCTCTACATGCAATTAACATATCATCTACATAAAAGTAAATATATACTTATCCTACTACTTAGGCTATTAAAGTACATATAACAGTCATACTTGCTTCTATTGAAGCTAAAAGTCATAATGAAATCATCAAATTTCTTATACCACAGCCTAGAAAATTGCTTCAAACCATACAATGACTTCTTCAATATACAAGCATGTTCCTCAATGCTAGGTTCTTCAAACCCTTTTAGCTGTGACATGTATATCTTTTCTTCAAGCTTTTCGTGTAGAAAAGCTGTCTTTACATCTATTTGCTCTAGATGTAAATCAAAATTTCACACACATGGCTAATAAAATCCTAATGGATGTGTGCTTAACTACTGGTATGAATATCTCATAAAAGTTTATCCCCCTACGATGAGTGAAACCTTATGCTATTAGCCTAGCTTTGAATCTAGTAGGTTTTACTTTCAGTATCCCCTCTTTAATCTTGTACACCCACTTGCACCCAACTAGTTTCTTATTGTGAGGCCTCTCCGCCAATTCCCAATTTTTATTCTTGAGAATGGAACTTACCTCTTCCTCTATGCCTACTACCACTTCTTGTTATTTTAACTCTTCATAGCTTCTTCACACGTCTTAGGCTCATCAAGCTCAAGAGTAAATGCAAAATTAAATGTATGAGCAATTAAATTTACTTATGCATACCTAATTGGTGGATTTATCGTTCTTTTTAACCTATCTTTGACTAATTGGTACTCTTCAATTTCTATCTCATGAGTCCTAGTCAGATTTTGGGTGGATTTAGAGGAATTAACCGGTGTCTTATGATCGGCTTCAAGGGGTGACTTGTTGAAGTGTTGATCTGGGGAAATTTCATATCTATATTTCATTTCTACTTAACTTTAACTATTGGTGCTAAACGTCTTTTAGGCATAACCTCTCATCATAACCATAGAACTTTTAACACTTTAAAAATCCTCTTTTCAATTCTGACAAAAAAATTATTCTGGTCTAACATACCTAGTGAAATTAAGTTTTTCTTAAGGTCAGAAATATACCTAACTTCTAATAACTCTTTCACTTTTCTATCATATAACCTAAGTCTAATACTACCAATTCTCATACTTGAAAAGTCATATCATTTCTCATTAATACTTTACCACTATTAATGGACTAAAAATTAGTAAACAACTACTTATTTAGGCACATGTAAAATGGACAACCAAAATCTAAAATTCACTCATCAGAATTCTTACTATAAGAAGCGATAAGAGTTTCTACATTGTCATAATTATCCTTATAAGTTAAAGCAGCATATGCCTATTTCTTTTTGTCCTTGGCTTTCTTCTCAGAACAATCCTTTATGAAATATATATCTTTCTTATAGTAATAGCACTTCCTAAGATTACTTTTAAACTTTGATCTTGAGCCCTTCTTTGACTTTCCTTTTTTATATATGAAGGCTGTCTTCTTGCAGATAATCCTTCTACATTGGTCTCTATTTCCTTTCTCAATTATTTTGAGTTTAACGATGATATTACATCTTTCATGGTTAAACTCTCTCTGGCATAGAGCAGCGTATCAACAAAATCCTCATAACTACGAGGAATGAAACTCAACAAGATGATTGCCTTGTTCATCTTGTATCTTTACATCGATAGTCTCTAAATTAATTATGATCTTGTTGAATGCATATATATGGTCTTTAATCGGCGCCTCCTTTGACATGGACAACTGATAAAGTTTTTTCTTTATATGCAAATGGTTGACCAATGAATTTGTCATATAAAGATCATCTAACCTTTTTCAAATACCAAGAGCTGTATTCTAATTAGCAACTTTCTTCAAAATCTCATCACTCAAAGACATAACGATTATGCTATGAGTCATTTCTTGAATGTTTTTTCTCTCTGCTTCATATTTAGATGAACCTGACTTTTCTTTCTTGCTAGATGGAGCTACACTCTCCTCTAGAGCTCAACCTAACCTTTGGCTCACCAGTAACACCATTACTTTAACCTTCCACATATTAATGTTATTATCTTTTTGAATTTATCTACTTCATACTTGGGTATGACCATAATTGTTAAAACAAAAACTTTGATATCAATTTGTTGGCGGTGGAAGCATTTTTCTTAACACACGTGTATAATAATACAGCAAACAATGAAAACAATAAGAGTAGGAAAGCGTAGAAGAAAACACACAAGTAAATTTACGTAGTTCGACAAATTTTCTATATCTACAATGGATCAAGATCTTACTTTTTATTAATGAATCAACAAAGTTCACAAAAAAAACCCTGGGAAAAAATTCACAAAGAATCTCTTTTTAACTACAAAGGAAATTGTAAACAATTGCTCTCAATTGTCTCTCATATATTTTTCTCTTGCTATGATGATTTTTTCAAATCAAAATAAGATTCTTATATAGTCTACATGCGTCCTTAGTAAACCTTAATCCGAGTGGGATCAAGATAAGGTATTTGGAAGAACTTAGAATTTCTAATAGGGCTTTGTCGCATCGATGCCAAGGCGCTGGCTTCTGGGTGCCGCGGCACTGCAATCTCTATTTCCAGCACTGCAGTGCTGGCCTTTGAGCACCGCAGTGCCCATCTTTAAGTCCTAGCGTCGCGACGCTCTAGGCTCTGTTTTAGGCCTTGCGACACTTCACACTGAGTGCCACAATGCTCCAACCTATCACCGCACTTTCAAGGTCTTCTCACCTTTGTATCTTTTTTGCGTGTCCATACTCACTTGACTCAATCTCAAACTCCTTCTAAGATGATTTTTAATTTTTTTTTTTACAGTTACTTTTCATCGTACTCATTCTATTCCTATCAATCCATGTTGGTTTCTTAGCACTTTTTTTTTGTCAATTTATAAGATGAAGATGATAGAAATATGGTTAAAAGTACTGAAAATTTGATTAAAAATAATATGAATGTCATTAAAAATGATAAGAAAGTAAAAACAACAACAACAAAAAAATAATCGAGAGAAATAAAATGATGACTAATAAGTGACGAGACATTCAAAAAATAATAATAAGTATCTTACAATTTTTTTCAAAAATGCGGTAGGAATCTCGCCACATTTTAATGAATGTTTTTTTTTTTTTTTTCCCTCACTTCTACTTACATTTTTGTTTTTAAAAAAAAAAATACATTATCGTTACTTCTAATGATTTCTTATCCTATATAATGTTTATTATGAAATATATGTGGGTACATTTTTTAGAATATTAATTATAACAAATTTGATCTATTTTAAGATCTAAATTTACGAGTTGTAGTGCAACAAATTTATCTTATAAATCATAGTTAATCAATCTTAATAGATTTTACATTACATATCAGTATATGTGTGTGTATATATATAAACGCCAAAAAAGGTTTCTATAGGGCAGACACTGTATATTTATTGTCTAGTGAAAGTCTCCTTTGGCAAATAATAAAAGTGAAGCACTGAAGCTAACAATGCTGATCATGCAGTGACTGTGATCAGATATATAAAGGAATGAGGATCGATTCATATGCCTTTTAGATTATTATTTAGCCATCTCTTTTTGTCTGCGTAATATGACTGACAATATATCAAACTTCTTTTTTATTTATTTATCAGAATTTATCTTTTTGCAATAAAAATAAGAAGCTAGCTATAGCTATAGCTACATATATGTACGTAATTCTAACTTAGTGCTGCCATGCATGCATAGTTTCTTTAATTTGAACTAGAATCAAAGCCAATTTTCTTGGCTCGGTTGGCCTTTTCATGATCTTTCTCTTTCTGTTATTTAGTTTGCTGGAAGAAACTTCACACATCTTGATATTTCTTTTTCAATATGTCGTTTCATTTTGAAATTTATTTTTTTTTGGTCATTTCGACGAAATTTCAGAAAAAGGAAATAGGGTTAACTACAAAATCATAATGTTTCTTTTCTTTTCAGTTGACTCTTTTGATCAAATTGAGTGATAAGGACTTCTGAGTTTTGTCATTGGCCTCCATTGAGTAACTTCACCGTCAATTGGGGGCCGGCCTGCCTATGTCTTTTACTCACTCACGATATTAATAAAACTAACTTGTACATCATGAAGTATAATTCCATATCAATGATTAATGTTGCAGGGACTAATGAATTATATGTATTCTTATATTAGTACGATATTGTTTATTTTAAGATTAGATACTCATAAATTTAGTTTTGAAATTTACCTTCAAATGACTAATATTAATGAAGATATTATTTATATTTTATATACCCATAATCTTTTTTATTTTTAATTAATGTGAGTCTTTGTTTGTATTTTTAATAATCCTCTCCTCAAATAAAAAATTATATCATTTTTTATGGTGTAAGCTTCCCTTCAAACAATCACCTATTCATCTATTTTTTCGATAGGAAAATCTCACTCTATTGAGTCTAATATTTATTTTCATTGCGTTGAAGTGCACACCTTAAGTGAAATATACAAGTATCTTCTATTTCGAGAACTCACTTTATCCAAGTCAACTTTCAATCACTACATTAGTGGAGCCACGCCTATGAAGCATCGGAGCACACTGTATGTCCAATAGAGTTTAACTACGGATCTCATTGCAAGCGAATAAAGGCTCACCACATTTGTTCTGAAAATTTTTTCTACATAACTAATTTTAAGGTATGACTCTGATACCATTTATAGAGACCAAATGACTATATATATCTCTATATTAATATAATATTATTCACTTTAAGCCTAAACTCTCATAAATTTACTCTTAAACTTTACTTAAAAAAATATCATACAAATAAATATATTGTCCATACTTTATATATTTATGATCTTCTCCATTTGTAACTTGATTTTGTTTGTATTTATAACAAATGTCATAACAACTAACAACTGTAACTCTTTTTTTGGTTACATATAATCATATTCTTGTTACTTCTTATCACATTTTTGTTATATTTATAAAATTATGTTGATTTTTATCATTTTTATGTAAATTCTCATAAAAAAGATAAAAATACGGTTAAAATTAAAAATATATAAATGAATATGATTTAAAATAATGAGAAAGTAACCAAAAAATTGGCGAGAAAGTAACTAAAAGAGATCAGAAAGTGGAAAAAAAAATACGACATTTAAAAGAAAAAATGGCGAGCCACATTTTAGTTAATTTTTCGACACTTCTCCTATTGTTTTCTTATAACTTCTAATCATCTTTTTGTCTTATTCGTGTCAATTCGAGTTAATTTTCAACTAGCGTTTCGTTATTTTTTTTTATGAAAAGAGGAATGATAAAAATGAAAGTAGAAATGGCAAAAAATAAATAATTAAATAACGAGAAAGTGATCAAAGAAATGACACGAATGTGAGTAAAAACGACAAGAATGTAACCAAAAAGTGACGAAAAAGTGATTGAAAAAAAAAAAACAATGGCCAATAAGTAACCACACATTAAAAAAAATTTGTGTTAGAATCCTACAATTTTTTTTAAAAAAAAATATGGCGAGAATCCCACCGTATTTTGATGAATTTCTAAGCACATTATTGTATTATTCATGTTAATTTCTTATCACTTTTCTGTCACTTCTCATACGAAGAAAATGACAAAATGTAATAACAAAATGATAAAAAATAAACAAAATATTACTAAAATGTGACGTGAATATAAGTTAAAATGATGAAATTATAGCAAAAAAATGATGAAAAAAATAACCTAAGAGGAATGAGATAGTGGCCAATATGTGGCAAACCATTTTTTTTAAAAAAAATGGTAACAGAATCCCGTCATATTTTGGTGAATTTCTCTAATTACTCTCCATCTACTTCCAATCACATTTTTATTATATTCTTACCTATTCATGTTGATTTGTTTAACTATTTTTAGCTTATTTTTATAAAAATAAAATAAGGGAAATATGGCAAGAAGTGACCCAAAAAAAATATGAGCGAAAATTAAGGTAAATATGAGTAAAAATGATTAGAAATTAACTAAAAATGAAGAGAAAGTAATTGAAGAGGGAAGAGATAATTACCATAAATGACGAGACATTTTGAAAAAAATAGCGAGAATTTTGTCATTTTTCGCAAAATGTGGAAGGAATCTAGCCACATAATGGTGAATTTCTCCACACTTTTTCAATTGTTTTTCTTCACTTCTAATTACACTATTATTACTTTTCATCATACTCACTCTATTCCTATCCATCCATTTTGGTTTCTAACCAAATTTTTTTTTTTTGGGGTCACTTTTATGAGAAGAAAATAATAGAAATACAGTTAGAAGTGCTGAAAATTTGACTAAAAATAACATAAATGTGATTAAAAATAATAAAAAAGTAATCACAAACAACAAAAAAGTGACTAATTTAACTTCAAAGTAACTACTAAATAATGAGAATGTAAGTAAAATTAATGAGAAGTTAATGACCTTTAGATAAATTGTTCTTTTTTTTTTTTTGAAATTAATTTTTGCCCTGTAACGTTCATTTCCATTGTTATATCATTATGAGACAGAATATAGGGTTCTTGCTAGAAAGTAGCTTTTTCCAGTACTACGTGCAACACTTAGCACGAGATGAAAGGCAAAAGAAAAAGAAAAAGAAAACAAAATAATGATTAATTGAAGATTTGAAACAGCGATATTGGAGCCAAAAAAAAAATAAAAGTAACTTTCATTAGCAAGGGATTCATATTTCATATCATCATCGAACCGAGAGGTCTCTCTTTTCTTTTAATTCTTTTAAGAAAATATCATTTTGGTCCTTAGTTTATAGATATATACTCATTTTATTTTATTTTTTAATAAACATCATATTAATCCCTAACAGTAGAAAATTTTTGTTAAATAATTACTTTTTTATTTTTATTATAATATCTTTGATGTGATAAATGATGAATGTTTATCTCCATATGAGAAGTGAGAAGTGAGAAGCGTTTTTATAAAAAAAAAAATGAAATAATACAATAAAAATATATTGTATTTTTACTTAAATTTTTTATGAAATGTCTTCATTAAAAATAAATTCACGTATTTTTTTATTATTTTAAATCTAAAATTTAACCTTTTGATCTTATTAAATTTTTATTTTTATTCTCTCAATCCATCTAATCACCACTGTCTCTCACTTTAATCTCTATATCATTCCCTTACCATTCTTTAAAACCCAATTTCAAATCCAAAATAAATACAAAATCTACTAGCAAAAAATTAAATAAAATAATTTTTATTTTCCCCACTCTAATTACTAATTTTTCATTTTCATTTCCCTCTTTCCCCTCTCCTCCCACCACCCCAGGAAAAAAAACTCAAAATCATTCCTCTTTCTCATCTTTTTCTTTCTTCTCTTTCTCTTTTTCGTATCTCTTTTTCTTCTTCTTCTCTTTCTCCTCGATCCCAACAAAAAAATCCAAAACCAGACCATGCATTGCACTATAATCCTTACTTTCTTGGGGGAGCAATTGCTATGCCTAAAATGCTTAATGATGGTGTTGTAGAGTATGAAGTTGGTTCCCAACGATAGAAGCTCAAATGGGAAAAGACGTTGTGACATTTTTATCATGGGCTGCAAAACTAGAAATACAAAAGAGGAACCTTATGGGTTTTAAATGGATATTTGTATTGTCATTTACTTACATATATTTTAATATTTTATTTTATTTTATTTTATTTTATTTTTTATTGGTCATTATTTTTATTTTAAAATTTAAATTGAAACACAACTATTTAAAAAGTATCATTTTACCCTTAAAACAAAAAGTAACTTTTATACAAATATACTATAACGTTAAAGACTAACATAATATTTATTGAAAAAAATGAGAACTAAATTAATAAATATCCATCAAATTAAGGACTAAAATGATATTTTTTATTTTTTAATTCCAGTTTAAAAATTGAAGTAATTTAATAATCAGTATTGTATCATAACCAATTTGGAAATTGCTTTGACCTTTTTCACAACTAATGATGAACCAAATCTTGTCTCTTCGGGTAATAATAATAATATCACAAAAATATTCATAATTATTCAAATAATCGAGGTTGATTTTCAAATCACAAAAAAAAAAAAAAAGGAAAAAGAAAAGTTTCATGATGAGTTTTCATGTTTGCCTTTTTATTCCAAACTTTTTATCAAGATTATAATTTACCTATCATCTCAATAACCATACAATTAATATTTATATTATTATATGAAAAAAAATTAATTAAAAAAAGAAAAGAACTTTTGTCGGTCACAATTTCAATTTTTTTTTTAATATATGTGAATTGGTTGCCAGTTCAGAATAGCTTTTTGTTTTAATTATTTATTAATTTTGTTTAATTTTTCCAGGGACCAGTTTAATTATTTGGTGGGTGTGCTATGCTAATCGAAACTGTTGTTTGATTTATCACAAAAACAGTATTAAGGCCAAAATTTGAAGATTGAAACTTGACTTTTTAAAAAAGGCTACAAAAATGGGTTTTCAATGTTAGGCTAGAAAGCACTTTTTTTCATTTTTTAGTTTTCTAAATCAGCCACTTTTTCTTTGCCTTTTCTATATTCTTTTGAATATTGGCAAAGATGATTATACAAGGGCTTTATTTTTAATTTTCTAAATCAAACCTTTTTGTTTACTTTTTCTATATTCTTTTGAATTTTGTAAAAAAATAATAATAATAATAAAGATGATTATATAAAGGTTTTAACATACCCATTACCCATTTAATAGCCTTATGCAATATTATCATTTCATATGGAAAACATTTGTAATTATTTACCTTATGATAATGAAAGCTGATGTGAGAACCGAGGTGGGTATCTAAATCAACAGCAAGCGATGATGAAATTAATTGTTCTATTGACTTTCAGGGGAATAAAATAAAATAAAATAAAACAAAACAAAATTGATGTTGTTTTTTTTAATTTGCAAAGAAAATAACTGTAAAAATGTTAATGGAACTATAGAGATTTTAAATTAATAGGATCTTGTTCTAAGTCCCCTCTATTGATTTTGATATTATCTAAACGAAACTTCTTATTGTTTTTATACTGCCCAATTTCCTATTAGTACACATCAATATCTCAAAGTCACTTAGAACATTTGAATTTTATTAATACTAGAGTTTTTTTTTTAATAATATAAAACGACATAAATTTTTTTAATAAATTAAAATTTTAAAAAAGGTAATTAAACGTTGTTCTCGTAGATAGTGCTTCTCTTACACAAACATCTACGCTTAAAAAAAAGTTATAAATATCTATTTTTTAGTTAAAATTTTGTTGGGTGAAGAATCGTCCTTCTTACTTTTGAGATTAAATTAAAGCGAAGAACTTCAAGTTCAACATTAAATTTTAATCTTTATATACAGTAAAATAATTTATATATCAAGCAAAATAGTAATAATTCAAAGTAAAAAATAAATATCACAATACAATTACTTATGTGATTCGGCCAATTGCCTACGTTCACGATGGATTCAAGGATCTTAATATCTCTTATTAACTCCCTGGAGATTTTATAAGAAAAATTCAATGAATAACTCTAAAAAAATCTAGTGTTTAGTGTATCCTTACTCTACCATGAACAATGAACACCCAAAACGATGGTTCTACCATAGCGCACACAAACACTTAATATCTACCCAGTTCTTTCATTTTCTTAGAGTTTTTCTTAATGCTTGATCTCAACTAAATGATTTACAAGTGTTTATATATGGATTATTTTGCACCTACTAACTCTATTACTTATTGAAGTAAGAGCTCACTTATTTTAAAAATTTAAAACTTTCAAAAATTCAGCAATCCAAATTAAATATGGACTCTTTATTGCTTCTAGCATTGTGGCATTGAGTATGTCGAGCTTGACACTGACGACTTGGCGTTACCTCGGGCGCTGGGGTTTTGGACTAGGCGCCATGACGCTCAGCCCTAGGCGACATGGCGCCGAGCTCTATTCTGGGCGCCGCGCTTTTTCTCGCTTTCTTTACGTCTTTGAGTCCCGTTTTACTTTCTCTTTCGTGTTCACACATCATAGATTTCTCCATACATGTTCTACACGTTCTAAATTTCTTGTGACTCTCCTCTTTAATATTCATTTTAATTCTTATTCAAACAAAATTGTTGAATTTTAAAATCTCTAACAAGTCTAACTCTAAATTTTAATTAAAATAAATATTTTAAAAAAGTCTACAGATAAAATTTAATTTAAAAAAATCTGCACTCTTAAAAATTATTAACGTCCACATTTGAGAATCACTATATATATATTGTCTTTATGACTGTTTACAACTTGTAAAAGAAAATTGCATTTTTTTTATTACAGTGTTTCAACTTTCAAAACTAAGAATTAAATTCATCAACAAATCAGATTAAATAAATTACAGACACACTAATTTCATTTATTTTTTTTCTGTTCTTTTCTTTTCAGCTAATTATCGGTCACCACATGAACTGCCATATGTATTCTTCGAAACTCAACTACTCAATAAAAAAAAGAAAGCTCATGCATGGCCATATTATTGATTTGGACCATTTTGATCTCCTCGTCCATTGAGTTTATATTTAAGATCTCTTTCAAAGCTAAAGCCTCAACTGACCAAATAAAAATAAAAAATAAATATTTATATTAATTTAAAGGGGCAATCCTTGTCTTGCTTATTGTATGCGTGATGGAAGCTAAGACGTTAATGGGTTTTTTTTTTCGGGTTTAATAGTTTAATTTTATATGTTTTTAATTTGTCTTTGAAGGTTTGAGCAAACCTAATTGTTAATGCGTTAATGGGGTAATGGCTGATCTCATGTGGACACAAGCCAGAAGCTAATATATTTGATCGATGAAGATGATCATGATTCATGTGCATGCAGAGTCTTTCTTTGATCGAGAAAGTTATTGGCTTGTATTTTGGAAGCACTTTGTGGAAAAGCAATATTTGAACTTTACTGTGTTCTGTCGTTTCAATTGATTATTTTTTAAACGACATAGAAAAATGACATATCATCGTGAAGCATATAAATCGGTGATATTTCCATAAATAAATAAAAAGTTAGAAATTTAATTGAGTATTAAAAAAAAAACAGCTTAATTTGTAATTGAATAGTAAAATAATTATATTATACTTTTTAAATCATTTCATAAATGAGTGTTAAATAATTGTTAAGTAGAGAAATAATTTAAAAATTATAAAAATTAATCAATTAATAATTACTTAATACTTTATTTAAAATCTAAAATTTAGATTTAAATTTGAGATGCATAGGTAGAAAAACATATACCAAATTGATACTACAAACATGTAAAGCTATGAAAAGCTATTGACATCGCAACACTCGATTTCTAACCGAATGATATTTCAGCCATGCAAAAGTCCTATCACCATGCATACATGCTAAATTATACGTACATTATTACAATAATGGGGTATTAACACCGTCACTCTTGAGGTTTATATAAATTACATAACTTTAATTTTAATTATATTGTTATTCCTTTTGTTTAATTTAAAAGACGAAAATACCTTCACTCATTTAAATATATTTTAACAATTTATATGATAAAAGAAATATAATTTTAAAAATATTTTTGTCCTTCATATTAATAAATGGGATAACAATATAATTAAAATCAAAGCAACCATAAAAATTTAATTTGTGTAAACCTCAAGAGGTGACAGTGTTAATATCCCTATAATAATGATATAGAAAAATAAACATAAAATAAAAAAGAGTACAATATTATATAGATATTATTGAAATTGAAAGATGCCAAATTGACCCAATTTAATCAATAATAAAAAAAATTAGACTACATATTAAGGCATTAACCTGTTCTTAATTATCTCATCATCTTCTCAAACCATTTCTCTCTCTCTCTTTTTATAAAAAAATTACAATCTTAATTATAGAAATATCAATCATTTTTAACAAATTTAAAAGACAAGTTTCTGCACATTTTTAAAATACAAATTTACATTGTACATGCCATTATTTAATTGTTGTATAATTAGAAAACAATGTTAATTCAAATTAAATTAATAGTATATATAATTAAAATATGTATTTTAGAAAGAAAAAAAAAGTATTCTAACTTCAATTTATATATATATATATATATTTATTTATTTATTTTTAAGCATGCATGATTGAAGAATTCTGAAATGGGTTCCAGCCGATTATTAAAAAGAAAAAAATGCAGTTTCCTAAAAGTAAAAGGGAAAATAAGTTAAACATAAACACTTTTTTTTGGTGTGTCAAATTTTGAAACACTCTTTTTGGATTCACATGCAACTTTTTGGCCTTAGATTGTTAGGTTCCTCGAATCTTCCTTCATAGTACCATCAACCACGAAACTATTTTCAAAAAATAAAAAACAAAAAACAAAAAACAAAAAAGGCAAAATATTTGAAAAAGCTTGACAGATTGCTAGTAGGTAATAATTAATTTTTTTTCCCTTCTCTTTACTCTACCTAAAAAAAAATTGAAAATATAAATATTTTTCCTATCAAAATCATTACTAGGTAGATAAGTCAGTGCTTCTTATCATCTATTTTGTAATATTAAGCTAAAACACGTAAAAATTGGTCCCTCGTTATCTTTAATAAGAGTAGTAATCTCTAATTAAAATAATTTCTTGTTATATTATTTATTTGAGAGTAATAAATTCATACGAGTCATAATAAATTTATTTTATTGAAATGATAATCTTATGATTTTGTATTAAGTGTCTTACGATGTAATATTATTAATTTTATTAATAATATTACATTTAATAATATTAAAAAATTGTTAAAATACATAAAAATAATATATTTTTATTAAAAAAATCAAAATTTCATTAAAATATAATTCATGTAATGATGAGGTTTGTTAATTTTTTTTTTCCAAAGTACAAATGCTAATTTTTTTAACACAAAAACAATAAGATTTTGTTCAAATAACACTATGTAACAAAAGATTTGAAATTCACATTTTCTTCAAATACAAACATTTGCACTTATAATTTTCACTTGAAAGATATGCTATGCATTTTCAAGTAAATTTCATTTTAATTTATAAAAAAATAATAAATAATTTATTTGTGAGAACACAAACACATTCAAAATAATTATCAATGACATTACAATCTAATTATATGACAAGATTAATAAGACCTTTCATCTGAAAGTAACATATTTTTGGTTATACATCAGACTATATTATTTATAATATAATTAAATTATATAATTGAAACTTTTTAAAATGTAATACGTACATCTTTAAGGTATATTCTATCCAAACAACGCTACTAAGATTAATAATAATCAGACTATCCATCAGAACTAAAAAACTCCCACAAGATTAAAAAAATAAATTAATCATCTTGTCATCTGTCATGGTTTAATCTCTGACCTTAGTAAAGGAGGCGCACAGAACTTAACTAGTTAAATGATTCTTATAATATGTATCAAAAGTAAAATTATGTATCAAGTTCTTATATTTTTATTTTTAATTAAAATTTTAATTTTTAATATCTTATTTTTGTCTCAAATTTTTGAAATTCATCTAATTTAAAATCAGATTCATATTTTATGTAAATAAAAAAGTACGTTAGAACTTATTTTTAATAAAAAAATAATAATAAAAAATTTAAAACGTATAAAAAAAAAGCTCCACTGTGACTATGAATTGAAATTGTGGAATGCATATCTCTCTCTCTCATTTTTTATGTATAAAAAGAAGTAAATCAAAATAAAAAATTTTATTGCAATTTTTTTAAAAAAAATTATCGAAATTTAAATCAAATGGTGGAAGTAGCATCAATCAGATGCACGTGAACAGAAGAATTTTTGTATTATTGTCGGGTCCTTTTCGATATATCGATTTTTTTTAAAATTTTGATCCAGTTGTTGTTTTGTTGCTGTGCCGACCCGTGAAACCTGAAAAAGGCTAAAAAGACGACGATGGCAATTTCGTGATTTCCTCTCTTTAAAAGTAACTTTTCTGTAATCAAATTACTCTTTATTAAAATATCGCCACAAGAAGACAAATTCTGAACTCGAATCCCGCCTCCGCCTGCAACGTGGGCCATGCAAGCGCATCGAAATACCCAAAATACCCCCGCTGCCCGATGACTAATTAAATTTAAATTCTTCTGTTTATTTTTCCTCGAGTTAAAACACAATTTGTTGGTGAGTAAAAAATAATAATAATAAAATAAATTTCTTTCAGTTTTTATTAATACTGTTTGTTTCAACTTTGTATTATTTTTTTTTCAAAAAGTTTAACTATTAAAATGACATATTTTAAAGTTTATTATATAAAATTATATTGTCAATATGTAGCATTTAAAAATATATATAATAAAAAAATATTATAAAAACAATCATGGCACCTAATTGCATTGCTCTAGTGGTAATATTTGTATACTTTCTAATTTGTTAAGGATTTAAATCCTAAGATGAGTTAGGAAAAATATTTTTTTTTCCGATTATTAGAGATCGTTGATAATTTTTTTTAATTATTTGATAATTGTAATACAATTATTGACAGTTGTAATTTATTTAACAGTTGTAGTATAGTTATTGACAATTGTAATTTTTTAAGATATACATTTTATAATGAAATATTTGTATTAAAAAAAGTCATGGATGAAAGTGAAAAAAAATGAAAAATAGTAAAATATTAAAAAAATAATCTAATGAATTAATATGTAATAATGCTTAGGTTTAATGGTTAATTTCATGGAATTTGAGTTGTCATAACTTATTATGACCATAAAAAAATCATTGTTTTCCAAATTTGCTCCACTTGCATTAATAAATTTCCAATTCTTTATGTGGGCATCCTTTGAATAAAATTCAACTCAATTAATAAAACTGCAATAAATAATTTCTTAAATCTTAATTGTGAATAATGGGTAAGGACAACAATAAAAAAATACTCAACAAAATTGAGGGCAGATATTAATTATTAGATATAATAAGCAAACAGTCAAGGCTCAAGAACAGTGTCGTTCAAACATTGTATTATATATTTAAAACAATACACAGCCAAAGAATAAGAAAGAAGAAGACTTGGTTGTTGTTCTTCTTTGTAATTTTTTTTTTGTTTTTGTGTTCTTGTTCTTGTTCTTCTGCCTGCAACAAAAACAATATTTTTATTATTAGTGACAATAATAATAATCATAAAACATGATCTCTTATCTTCTCTTCTTCACCACAAATGAAGGAGAATTTTCTGGTTTTTGTCTTCCACTCTAGTGCCAACAAATCTCAAGTTTTCTGCTTTTGTTTTTCTTGATTCTTTTAAGAAAAAATTAAAACAACACCAAGAACAAGAATAATTTAGAAAGAAACAATAGAGTTGTTTGGAAGGAATTGAAAGATACAAAAAGGGTTTTAATTTCTTTATTTCTTTCTTTTTCCTCTCTTGATCTGCTTTTGCTGCTTCTATATTATTCCATGTCAAATATCACAGGTGATGGTGTTAGCTTCTCTTCATCAGGCAATAATAATAATAATATTAGTAGCAATGGTGGGGAAGAAGTTCATCAACTGCAACAACAACAACAGCAAGAGCTACTGAGTCACTTTCTTGCTACAAATAATTCATTGCCTTCAAGCACTACAACTAACAGCAGCAGCAATGGCTCCACTAGCACTACTCACAAGCATGCACCACCAGCTAAGAAGAAGAGAAATCTCCCAGGAACTCCAGGTATAAAATGAAATTTGCATATAAACTCTTAACCCATGTCTTTAATTTTTGCATCAAATCGATTTTTTCTTTTGGGAGGATCACTTTTATTGACTCTAGATTCAGTAATTCGCTGCAAATTACAGATGTTTCATGTACACTCAAAGAAGATGAGTCTTTTGAGTTTGAAAATAAAGATTCTTCACATGCTTAACCAAAGCATGTTTTTGTATCAAAGACTTGAATTTGAAAATATATATATGTACTTGACATGATCCATATTGGCTTTCCTCTTTTTTTTTTTTTTTAATTTTTTTTTTAATTTTATTTTTTGTGTATATGTGTGTTGGGGTCAAGGACAAAAATTGGAAAAGAAGAAGCAACAGATCATCATCCAAATCTAGAGTTAATAAAGCTGCAAATGAAGAATATTTTTCTGTGCTTTGTTATATTATTTCAGAGAGTCTTAATTTTTTTTTTCTTTTGAGCCAATATGGGTTAGAAAGCATGATGAATTATTGGTGTCTAATAAGTAGTTGAAGGGGTTCAATTATTGGTTGGTGTTCACAATCATTGTGGTAGTGAACTATTTGCCTGCCTTTGTAGTTTGTACTCTTTTTTATTTCTTTGTTTTGCTTCTAGTTTCAAATTCAAGATCAAGAATTATATATTCCTGCCCACAAATAATCAATCAATTCTTTTTTTTTTCCTTTTCTTTTCTCTCTCTCACATGCACATGAAATTTGCAAAAATAATGCTTGAATTGAATTAGGACGTTGAAATTTGAAAATACCCATATAACCTTTAAAACATTATTCAATTTTAAAAAGCAGACTACATATAATTTAACTGTTTGAATAGATAATTAGTGGTTTTGCATTTTACAAACATACGGAAGTTCTGTATCCACTAAATTTTGTAATATTAATATCTACATTGTAAAATGCAGACCCAAATGCTGAAGTCATTGCTCTATCACCACACTCTCTCATGGCAACAAACAGATTCGTATGTGAAATTTGCAACAAGGGTTTTCAAAGAGACCAGAATCTGCAGTTGCACCGGCGAGGCCACAATCTGCCATGGAAGCTGAAGCAAAGAACAAGCACTGAAATCAGAAAGAGAGTTTACGTTTGCCCCGAACCCTCGTGTGTCCACCACAACCCAGCTCGAGCATTGGGTGATCTGACGGGGATTAAGAAGCACTTTTGCAGGAAGCACGGTGAGAAAAAGTGGAAATGCGACAAGTGCTCCAAGAAGTACGCTGTGCAGTCCGATTGGAAAGCTCATTCCAAGACCTGCGGGACAAAGGAATACAAATGTGACTGTGGCACCATCTTTTCCAGGTTTATATACATATTATTGTGCTGCTTTTTTTTTTTATTTTAAAATTTTGCATTAAAAAATTTAATAGTTTTTTCTATAAATTTTTTTGTTTAACATCGACAATCGTTCGGGTCATAGAATCTACACGAATTGGGTCTATTGAGGTTCAAAAATTTTGATACAAAATAAAATTTACAAAATTTTGATCTACAAAGTATCAATTAACTGTTTATAAATATTAAAATTTATTTTTAATATTAATATTAAATTTTCACTCATCAATTTAAAATTAAATAATATATTAATATAGTATCAAAAATAAAGTCTCGAGTTTAAACTCTATCCATATCTTCATTACTTTGTTAAAATTTAGATTTATATGAAATTTATATTTCGCGTGAAGAAAAGAAATTGTTAAAAATTTATTTTTAATATTAATATTAAATTTTTATTTATCAATTTGATATTAATATTAAATTTTTATTTAATAATTTAACTTTTAAATTAAATGATAAATTAATAATAAATTTAAAGAAAAATCTACACTCTAATGTTTTTTAAAGAGAAGCTTTAATGATGTTTTGTTTTCTATGAATGGGGAGAGATTTTAGATACGTTTAACGTATAATATTTATTTCATTACATTCAAATTCAAATGAAATGTGAATTTTTTTACAATTAATTAAAAAAATTTATCATTTGAATTTTTTTATAATTAATTAAAAAAATTAAATTTAATAAAAAGAGTACCATATAATAAAATATTTAAAACTTTTTCAAATAATGGGCAATACCATATAATAAAAAAAACCTTTTTTCTCTAATTATATTACTGAAAACAGTCCAATATTATCCATATGAGTTAACTTGTGCATGAACAAAACCAAGGTCTTAAATCATGGCATAGAAAATCAAAATTTAGGTCAAAAAAATGCATGATTGGACCGTGCACATTGTTTCAAAATCTTATAATGATGGTTGTTGCTCAAAGTCTTAGTTTGACTGCATACTCTTATTAAATTTGCTTATTTTACTATTAAAGTCTCATTCATCCATTTTTTTATATGACTAGGAGTGATGATTTTTTTATATTGTAATCATGCTTTGTCATCGTATCAATAATTGAGTTACCATATAATTAGCTAATTAATTGATTAACTCTGGGTTATTGTTGGTTTTGCAGAAGAGACAGCTTTATCACTCACAGAGCTTTTTGCGATGCTCTAACTGAAGAAAATCAAAGAGCAAACCAAGGATTATTGGCCACTATTAATATTATTCCATCATCACATTCAAACGCTCAAGGCCAAGTTCCTGATCATCATCAGCTCATTTCTACAATGCCAATCAACAACAACAACATAGATTTTAGCCATTCGGAAACTAAGAACCCATTGGCTCATGAACGCATGCCAATGCCACCAAAACCCTTCAGCAATATGGCTGCTGGAACCTTGTTCTCAAATATTAGCTCTCTAAGTGCAGCAAATTCACCAACCATTTTTGAGCAATCAGCTGCAGCTTCATTATCTGCAACTGCTCTGCTGCAAAAAGCAGCTCAAATGGGTGCAACTACTAATCATAACAATGGCAGCATGATCATGATGAGCTCTCCCATGATGCATAAGAGCAGTGCTCATCTGGTCACAAGCATGGCTCCGCCGTCATTTGGTGCAATGCAGCAGCAGCATCAAAGCAGTAATCAATTATCAGCAGCAGCACCACCAATTTTGGTGGGAAATAATAACAATAACAGTGACGGTGGATTTGTGAACCAGTTCATGCAAAAATCCCAGCAACAAGAGATGCCATTATCGTCGCAGTTCTTCAATGCAAAAAGTAATAATAATGGTAACGTTAGTGAGAGCTCAGCAATGAGTGACATTGGGATGTTCTACAGGTTCTTGTATCAAAACAAGGCGTTAATGAAGAACCTGGAGCATGAAAACAGCAGCAGTACTAATGGCAACAACAAAAGTGTTTTGCATGGTGCAAGTTCAGATAATTTATCAACAAGATTTGGGGAAGGGGATGTGATGACTGTTGATTTTTTGGGGGTCGGAGGATCAAGAACAAGGAACAACAATCTACATGAACAACAGCATCAGCAGTCACAAGAACTGAAGTTTGGATCAGGAATAATTGGTCAGCCAAGAATGCAAGGCTTGAACCATTTTCAGCAGCAAGCTGCAGCTGCAGCAATGGAGAAGCCCATGTGGGAGATCTAATTAAAAACGCTCTTTAATCAATAATATTTTGCAGCTTCTGGTAGCTTTGTCAAGAGCCTCCATTATTATCTTGCTAAAAAAGCAAGTCATTAATGAGGGTTTTGGCCAAGATCCGCATATATCAATTTGTAGACTCTCTTTGATCCCAAAATAATTTTTACATAACGATTTCAAAAGGAGAATTGGAGAGAGTTTTTCCCTTTGAGAAGATGAATATTTATCTCATAATTTATGTTACATTATTTATCTTTATGCTATATACAGATAGAATTGATTTAATTTAATGGGTTATGTAGTTTTATCACGGTCAAATAAATTTACAATCTTTTTATAATTTTTATATAATTTATAATGTATTATAAAATATTATTATGTATTTAAAAGTTTATTATATAATAAGCGTAGTCCAAATCAATTCTAATATATATATATTACTTTCATCAAATTATTTTAAAAAAATTGTCAATTTAATTAATTTTGAAATGCAGTTGAATTATTCAATTAATTTCTAAAGTGTATTTATGAAGACAATAAAATAAATTAATATATATAATTATAATAAATGTTCTCATATTTGATGAATTTATTTTATTATTTTTAAATAGTGTGCATTATTTTTTTGATTATAATAATTAATTGAAGAATTATAAAAAAAATATAAAAAATAACTGAATAATGTGAATTAAAATTTAAAAATTAAATAAATAATTTCATTTATTTTAAAATACCAATATATATATATATATATTATATTGTGTATCTTATATTTTATATATAGAGAGATCTCTACAAACAAACGTGGGTCTATATTAAAGACATAACACCCAACTATTCCACCAACTACAATATTTATAATATTTATCTTCAGAGATATCAGATGAGTACTGCACCTTCGACCTCGAATTTTTCATGTGCTCCAACTAATACTCTCTAATCTCCAACACATAATATAAAAAGAATTTTAATGGAAAAAAAATTAATGCATAAGAATTAAAATTCTCTTTTAATTTGAATTTATAACAACTTTAAATGATATTTTAACACTTTTATTTTAACATGTTTTGTTGTTTATACCATAGGGAATGTCATCCTCATCAACTAGTGGCTCTAAGAATTTCATGTTAATTATCAATAAGAAAAATGAGAACCACAAAAAATGGCATATTTGGATAACATTAATTACTTTATGTGACATGGCATGCCACGATTGGCCACCTAATAAACTAAACAATGTATAGCTAGGGAAAATTTGGACATGTAAAAGGATAATGTTACTCATGCCCTTGAGAGATTGAAAAACTAATTATTATGGCATTGCAACACAATTTTCACGCATGCACATATGCTTCTCTTAGTAAAATTTACATGACTCAGTCATCCAATAATGGCCACGGGAAAGAGAGTTTCCAAGAGGCTTCACCGCTGCCGGGGAAGTCTCCAGTGGAGGAATTCGGGCCGTTAGCGGCAACGTTCCGGCGACGGCTACTTGTTGGTGTTGGCTCAGCTTCTCTAGTGGCTGTTGGTGCAAATTTTGGTGGAGTAACAAGTTTTCTTCTGGGGTTATCCCCAGAAAGTGGAAGGAACCTTAAGTTGGATGTACTTTATCCAATTAAAGGGTATAATCGTTGCATTGACACTAGTGAAGGATTTGGTTAGTAAGTCCTATAACGCATTTTAATTTTTGCCAAAGTACTTTTGTCTAGTAACTGTTTATGAAAGCACTTCTGTGTATGTTTTGTGAGCCATACAGAATTTATATATCCAGCAAGTTGGGTTGGAGATCAAACACTCTTATATAGAGCAGCTGAGAAGAGAGAATTTGAGAGGTCACTTGATCCTCCTCCTCTCAACAATGGCCGGCGCCGCATGAATGTCAATGAACCAGTTGCTGCATTTGGCCCTCCTGGTTCAACTGGGGAGCTCAATGTTAGTGTCATTGTCTCGCCAGTCCCTCTTGATTTCTCGTGAGTACTATTCATCGGAATGACCAAATATAAGATAGTATGGCCTAAAAAGAGGGTTGAATTTGGAGCTAATGGTTTGTGTTCTGGTGACAGTATTGAAGCATTCGGAGGGCCAGAGGAGGTCGGAGAAGCTATTGTTCGAACGATCACGGGATCCGGGCGACGTCCCGATGTCAAAGGAAGTTTGATAGAATCAACTTTGAGAGATGATCCTTTGAGGAATGTTAAGTACTATCAGCTGGAATTCAGAGTTGAAAGCCCTTCATTTCAGCGGCACAACATTGCAGTTTGTTGCGCTCGCAACGGCAAGCTATATACTCTAAATGCACAATCACCAGAATCAATATGGCCAGAGGTGAAATCAGAGTTCCACACAATTTCTGATTCATTTAGCCTCACTTCTTGATATGAAAAGAAAGAAATAGAACTCTATCCTACTGTTACCTTCAACCTGCAAATGGCAATTATAAAGTTCCCGCATTGTTCACACGTCAAACAGTTGCGCTCATATTTTTGACGAGTCTGAAAATTCTTAGTTTTTGAGGCAAGATGACTTTAAAATATAGTTTTGCTTCATTTATTCAAAACCATATCAGTAGTATTACAATGTTTTTCATGAAATGTAAATCATGATGCCAATATGTATGACCCTGGTAGCTTGAACTCTATTAGCACAGAATATTAGAAGATTCAGGTAAATACATTTCGATATACGAGAAGTTTCTTCAGGGCCTGTAGCAGCCGCTATAAGAATTAGCTAATCTAATTTCTAAATTACAATTACTGCACACTGTTTCAAGCACAAGTGATGTGTTTGTGCTTCATAAGGTTCTCCAAGTTCTCAGAAACTGCTGCTGTTAAATTAGGGTCCGCGAATCCAAGCTCAGCCCCAAGCCTGTGACAGACACAAGATATGAATGCTCATATTAATTTTCTTTCAAAAATTGGGGGCTTGGAACAGAAGAGGGGAGGGAATGCAATTTGCTTGTTAGTCCATTGAGAAGTAACACACTTTGCAGGAGTCTGCTAATGAAGAGAGAAGGGTGAAGCATTATGGTAACACAGCCCATTTTCATGCAATTAAAGTTAACTCACATCCTAACCCGGACTGCTAATGATGGTAAATAAATAGAATGAGCATAATCTGATGGCACGCAAGGCTGGTGGCCAAAGTGTAACTCTCATCTTTTCACTTCTTAAATAAAAAGGTGAAATGTTAGAAATGTAACCACGGAAACGTGGTTGAGGCTCTATATTCTTACTTCGGATCAAGCACCAATTTCTGAACTTCTTTGATAGCTGAACTTGCTGCATATAATGATATCTTTCCAACCTGCATTAGAACCCAGTACAAAATTAAGAAATTCACTTTGATGAATGGAATCGCACATAAAAGTAAGAACAAAATGAGAAAGAAAGAAGTGAAGAAAAAAATGTAAGTGGGATATTTATAAAAAGGAACAAAGCAACTTTAAAGAAAGAAAGGCACTGAATACATCTGGGAAAATTTTCTATTGCCTGACCTCCAAAACTTGAAGTTTTGCTTCATGGTCATTGGGAAGACAGCGAATTTCTTCAGCCAATCTCACAGCCTCTCCCACGCTTTCAGGAAATAAGAAATCAAGGCCCAGCTGGACAGTAGACTGAAAATTATAACAAGGAGACAAAGTAGTCAAAATAATGTTAATGGATATCAGGAATTATATGCAGCAGGATTTAACAGATCACAACGACTCACCTGAAGGTTTCTAACTTGGAATGGGCATCCAGCAGGAATAAATACAGCTTCTCCTAAATGCTGTTCAAATGACCAAGGCTCTACTCCTGATACGAAAAGGGGAAAATTGTTCACATTGATCTCAAGTGTGTGAATATATTATGTTCCTCAGCCATTAGCATTCTGGAAATCTAGGGGTATAATAACCTATATAGGTAATCTCAAGGGGATTTCAATCTCTAGCCTCAACCAAGTTAATAAAATATTATTATTAACATGCATCTAATCCCTTCTACGTAAAATGGTTTATGAAATTTGTTTAAAGTAATGGTATGCAATCAATTCTTTTCCATTATCCCAGACAGTAGCTAAGTCATTTTGTTGACAAGAAAAAGATAATAGCTATATATTCAATGGGAATCAACAGATGAGATGACTACAGTAATCTGACCATAT